>VZSC01000671.1:43616-54394 GCA_013398225.1 Steatornis caripensis
GGGGGGGGAGGGTTGAGGACAAAATAAATGACAAAGGAAACAGTTATTCTGTCCCTTGTAGTCTGTAGCCTGAATGTCAAACTACAAACAGGCAGACACAAGGGCACTACTCTACGAAATTCCATAGAATGTGGGTTAATAAATGTGTATAAGGGAATATTTGCACAGAAAGTTGCGAATTATTAAATTAGTCTGTTCTACAATCCGACAATTTAAAAACAAACCCAAATCACTCCAATGACTGATGTATTTTCAAAGTTACCTTGTTTGGCCGTCCAATCAGTGGATTATTTCCACACCGCTGATTAATGACATCACGGATCAAGTGTTTCTGTCCATTGTAGGTTGTCAGGATACTTATCTTGTCTGCAGGATAACCAAGCAGGCACATATACATGAAGACTGCCACAACATACTCTGCTTCACCAAGATTCTTAAGTTTAAAAGATGGGAGAAAAAGAAAAAAAAAAGGAACAAATAACATCTGTGTCATTATCATGTATTTAGACAAAAAACTCAGTGCTGAGAGAAATGTCTCTAGATCAGAAGTTTCTTTGCTTGCTTAATAAAAGCCATTTTGAAAGAATAAAAGAACCACAAGTAGGTTTAATAACTTCATTATGATTCCTCTTCAGAGGACTACTGAAAATATCTACATCAATATTATTGTTAGCCGTTGATTGACACTTTCCGATACTTATTCACAAGCTCCCGGTTTCGCTTCAACGAGATCAAAATCTAAATATTTAATAGTCCTTAAATACAATAATAATTAAATGCTAAAACATTTAGATTTAATTTCCAGACTGAAGTTATTCACAGCCTGTTTAAATCCATTTTCCATCAACAAAAAATATCTTTCAGGTTAAAAAGCTGTTCTCAGTTGCTGACATTTGTTCCTGCTCTATTCATACTGGGAATCTCTTCCTCACTTTGCATATGTTTGACTAGGCTGGACATGCCCGCCTCATTCTTATTAAGTGGGCTCTGCATTACTTGGAAAATGCAGCTGCCAGACATATCAAACACCTGTGAGTGCACACGTATTCTACACATTTCCACCCCCTTCAAGTCTGGAAAGAAACGCCCAAACTCAGGCTCTCAATTATCAGAATCCCATTTTCAAGGCACTAATTTCAGCTCCTCCCGTGTTTTACTACTTGCACGTTAGAGTGTTACAGCTTAAAAAACAAAATCAAAATAAACTCTCCCCTCTAAACAACTCTGTCCTCGACCCAGAAGCGAGAGGAACTCAAGCAAAGCCTATGAGTATCTTTTTTTAAAAAAACAGATTAACATAACTCTCAATGATCTTCACATGGAAAAAACGACCACGAATATCGTAATCTTGAAGTGTATCGTTTGTTTTCCATATGGTTAAGCAAAATATAAGGTATTCATTCCATGTTTCAATTAAACCCAGTAACTTGCACACAGCTCCAGCTTCTAACTTTTCCGAAACCCAAACTGGTGATTTAGGCACCAGTTTGTTTCATCGCTGTTTTTAAAACAAGAAAAATAAGAGGACTGCAAATATAAGCATCTCATTGCAAGGGTAAAAGCTTTTCGTATAGTTAAGAGAAACAGATGGAGGCTGTTGTTGACAGCTTCATTTGAAAACTTAGTTGAGAAATTCCAAGGCTAAGGTGTTTTTTGGCAATTTACTTCAGCCTCGACGTCTCTCTGCTTCCTACGTACATTTCTTGCAGTAGTGCCGCGTTCTTTTATGAATGGGTTTTTTAGCATTCTTACATAGCGATCAAATCAATACAGTGACTCTTCAAACTCAAATGTGTGTCACAGAGCAAACTCCGACCCTTCATGTACAAGGAAAATGCTACTGTTTACTTCACTATCACAGCAGTACAGTTGAATTACAATGGACTTTAATCTGTTATAGGCCAAACCAATGTTTTATAATTAATTATACACCAAGTCTCACTCATCCCGTAACACTGAGAAAACACGGTGTCAAAGTCATTTACTTTGAGCAAAAAGCACAACATAATGTTATCATTTCAGTATCCAAAACTCATTAAAAGAAGAAAAAAATGCATATGCATGACTCAATTACGTGATAACATGAATTAAACATCAGTTCGCTGTAGTTTTATAGTCTGTCTTCATTGCAGATTTAATAAGCCATATCCAGATTAAATAAAGTCTACATATAATATTTCTCTTACCTGATAGAAATAAGGATTGGGTTCAGACTCTCCCACACCATTGAAGTCTTCTACGTTTATAAGCTGGAAGTCGTACAAAAACCCAGCATTGGCTGTTCTGAACTCTGGCAGAAGCTGCACGTGAGGCAGGTTACCCAGATTCTTGTAACGCCAGTTGTAGAGGTTACATAAACTGTTCAAAACCACACAGAGACAGACTTAAAACAGTTAAAGTGGGTTCTTGAACTCATACTTTCATTCTCTGCTGAAATACTACAAGAAGTACCCCTTTTTGCAGACAATAATGGACATATGATATATTCAAGGCCAAATAAAACAAACCTTTATTTAGCCTTGAATATATTAAATACATTAGTTTAGAAAAGGAAGCTTCTGCAAGAGTCAGCTGCAAAAAACCCCAAACACTTGAGAGTATTAAAATTCCTTTAAATGGCGTTTTCATTAAAGTACTCGTACAGTAGCAGAGTACTGCTATATTAAAAAAAAAAAAAGAAAAAATGATTGCATTTCGGAGAAGTAAAATCTGACTTCCTACTCTAAGCTGAAACAAATGGAACAAAACAACCGCATCACTGTTTTGCAAATTCCTGTTCTAACAAAGAGTTTCCAATACTACGGGTGTTTTTCCAGTTTTTAACCTGGTCGTTTCTTACAAGCTAGACACGCCATTTTCTCTGCCTTACCTTGCTCTTGCTCTTCCTTGTGCATCCAAATCAACAGTTGGCACTCCAACACGAACAAATCGTGTAAAAAGGGACTGCTCCATGTTGGAGTATTTTTGAAAAGCCATGTTCTTAATGACTGGTGGCAACTGATGATGGTCGCCAATCATAATCCACCGCTTCAATCGACTGAATCCATCCTGGGGGTTCTAGAATTCAACAATTACACAATTATAACTATTTCAATGTAATTGAGGCACACAACATCTTAGTCTAAGCCCTAAATGTCAACATTTGTTCTTAAGCTACACTGAACTGCCGTCATTTTAAAGACAACTACTAGCTTCTTTCCAATCTACTACCAGAGAAAGGGAATAGTATTTTAAATAGGCCTGTTTCTTCAAGAAACAGGGAAGTTTATCTATTAAAATCAGGAGAAAAACATCAGGATAAATACCATATTACATTGTTTTAAAGGCCAAAAGTAATGTATCAGAGGACAAAAAGGAAGAATCAATTATAGAAGTTACAGTAGTTAAAAACCTGATTTCTACGCAGTACTGTTACCCTAGAACAGTCTTTTAAACATTATTTTTTGGATGCTGAGATAGTGAATATGAAGTGCCTGAATCATCTGTAACAATTCTATTGCTCACAGGTCTGTGGCACAAACTGAGTCTGCTCTTCAAGTGTCTCCACGGTTCACGTGCTTCACCTGTCAGTCTTCCATGACTGCGATGTGCCTCTAATTCCTCACCCTGGCTCTTGGACTGAATGCTCTTCAGTATGTTCGGTACAGTTCCTCATCATCCTTTGTGTACCTATGTTACATACTGACAGAGCTCATGAAGGAACGTTGTAACACAGGGACAAAAAAAGGAACAGGCCTGTGGGAAGCGTTACCCAGGGATCAGAATCCTGAAGATTTCCACGTGCCTGTTTTACAATTCAGACCCTCATTTCTTACACAGTCCTGTGGTACTCCCCTTTCCCCACAGGAGCACTAGTCAAGGCAGAGCCTAAAGTTCCTTTTCTTGCCACTTGAAGTGGAAGAGTACTGAAGCCCTCCTCTGATCAGAGAGCAAGGCCTAAAAATGCCATAGTATGAAAGCAAGAGGATGGAAATTATTTCCAATGGTATGGAAAAAGCTATTTTTTTTTTCTTCACCCAAAAAGGTTACAGATTTGGAGAAGACCAAGCATTCTATATAATCGTTCTGCTCTTATCAGTAATTTCAATCTCAGACAAGGAACTCTCCAAAGAAATCTGTTTTTAAAAATTTCTTAATCTGAACTGCAAGTGCAAGAAATCAAGTACCAGTACTCTGTAAGCCCAGTTCTTTAGATTTTGTTAAAAAAAAAAACACCTCAATTTTCAAGGACTATTTGGATGGCTCTTGTAGCAATGGCCATGGAATATCCCCCAGAATACTGCTCTATGGTGAAAAGGTCTGCTTTAATCACACAGAATTCTTCAGCTTCTGCATTGCTCGTATACACTTACTTTCCCTCACCAGCGTGATGCATCTGGTGATTCAATGCTCATTCAAACATTTGAAAAACACTGTAAGATGCTTATGTCATTAAATACAATAATTTCATAATCAATGAAAACCATAGTAAAAGCCACATGGGATTTATTCATTACACAGCACTGCAGCACAATGTGATAGCATTAAATTCAAGACTGCCAAAATGCAAAAGCAACAGCCTAAAGTCTTACACGTGTCTTTATGCATGGAGATTTAAATAACTAATTGCAGGAGAAGTCATCTAAACGACAGCTTATGCCTCCATACCTTTCCGGCAGTTAGGGGCATCTAACGAAGCAGGAAGAAGAAATTTTGCATTTCAGGTTTAGCTAATTTGAATGTTGTTCTAGAGACTACAGTGAGGATTCATTAAGTCTGCAGGACGCAAAGGAACCAAGTCTATTTCACTGTATTATTATAACTGCTGAATTAATAAGTGAAAAGGAAAGAGAGCTTGACTGTCACTGTTTTATGATTTGTGAGAAGCCTCACCCAATAGAGGTTTGCTCTCCAAACACTCTAAACAAGATGGAGAAATAAGTGCTCCTGTTCAGAGTTCAGGCAATATTTGGAGTTTAGAGGGTGAACTAGTCTACCTGCTCAGAACTACCAAAACTCAGCAGTCTTTAACACATCAAGAAGGTGTTAAAGAGCTACATTAATATCCCTAAAACTTAAAAACCTACAGAGTTAAACAGGACTTGCGCTTTCATAGCAATACAGTTAACTTGGACATGCACATTCTTTTGTGCACTAAGCCCATACCGAGTTACTTTCCTGCAATTGTATTCTATTCTCCATTGCAAAAGAGCAAAGAGCTGCAATTACAAATATATCAAATATTTCATGGAGTTTCCATCATGACTTTTTCAACTGAGATTAATTTTCTTCTAGAATGAAAATCCAAAACCTTGGATGTGTTTTTCCGGAAGACTTAAAATTATTGCTTTTCGATGAAAATGTCTGCTCCAGGCAAAACTTATGAAGCTTAATTTTAGAATATGAGCAAATGCAGACTGTGTTTTTCAGAAAGCCACTAGAGTAAGGATCAAATCGACAGCACAGACTGTCCTCAGTTTTGCTGATTTGCCATATATCAGCTTCTGATTTGCAGTTAAAGAGTTTGCACAGAGTTCCTGAGGGAGCCCATACTTCACTTCCAGAGGTGAAATTTTATCTTGTGACAGTCTGAGATCACAGAGGTAACAGAGCCATAGATGTGGAAGAAGCACATTTTGCTTGGTTATGAAATCCCCTAGCTCTTAAAAGAGGAAAGTGATGCCTCTCAAGCTCAGGTTGCTAAAAGCAACCACAGATCATCTTCACTGGAGGCACTAAAGATTTCAAGACGGTCTGAGTGAACGTGTTGAGTTTAGAATGATTAAATGTTTTTAGGGAAAGACACTCAACTTTAAAAGTAGTGGTGTTGTCCATCTATTATAACAATCCCAGTCCCTTACATTACAGAACTACTGCTACCTGGCTTCCTAAATACTGCACAGTTTCCTTCTTTCCTTCCCCGCGTTAGCAGTACCCTTCCAGCTGCCAGACTTCCATTCAACCGTGTCACATCTGCTTTCCTTTATCTACGAGCTGTCGGTTTACCGGACACAGTACAAGCTGCAGCCGATTCCAGGCTAAACATTTACCAATTAGCCAGACAAAAGGTGCATAATTATTGGGCAAAAGTAGAAGTAGAACAAATAACCATTTCTTTTCTTTCTGTGGAGCTGTAACATCAATTAGAACGTCTCCTCTCTACTTGGGTCCAGTTTTCCTGAAAGTTGTAGGCGCTCTCTATCTCTCTCTATCTCTCTTAATCTTGCCTGAAACCGACCAAACACCACAAGCAGACGGGAGGACACAGAGCAATTATGTAAGCCTGATGTTCTCGGGAAACAAAACCACTACTTCACAAGTAGCGATAATTTTAACAGTTCTTAAAATTAGCAATAATCACTATTACATGAGAAAGAATAAAAGTAGCAAATACAGAACCTACTTTACATAAACATCTTTGCTTTTTTATTTTCAAAATGAAAGCCTGCTAATATCACTACTTAGTCGATAAAAGCAACATATTTAGAACATACTAGCTTGCTCCGTAACGTAAAAAAAAAAAAAAAACAAAAACAAACAACTAATGTAGAACAATGTGAAAGGTTCTTACTTTCCACTCAAATGGCAGATATCGGTTCTAGGTTACTTTCTGCACAAAATATTATCCTTTTAATATTCTATACTGCTCAAGAACATAGACTTTTGTAGTATGTTTTAGAATTCAGGTCTAACCTGCAACAGGAGAGGAATAAAGGTTTCTATCTCCAGAATCTGAGCGGACTCTTCCATTAAGATGTTGTCATACTGAGAAAGAGAAAGTAGAGATGTTCATCAACCAAGTAATACAAATTAATGCCGTTATTCAGCCTACCAAAAGAAAGCATCAATTACTCATTAGGCTTTTGATGGGTGGGACAGTTACAGCAGAATTTTACCATAAAGGCAAAATATCAGCATTACTAAAAAAAACCGTCAGAGTGTGAAATCCTACTACATCAACGGCAGATCTGTCTGTACCAATCAGGGCTTACATCTAGAGGGAATCCACGACTGAACTACATGACACGCTTCACATATGCCATAGCCCATCTGCAAGAGAAACGCTTTCTCCAGTGGAACAAAATAATTTGGTGTCTTTGCAGAGAAGCAGAAAAGGAGCACTTTTGTGACCTAATACAGTGCATTATCAGAGAAAACCAGCACTGAATGAACTACTGCTGGTGGGCTTTTGTTTCAGTTTCGTCAGATAAAAGTCTGTACTAAATTAATACCTACGGTTAAAACTGCAAAGTGAAAACCGAGTTGCATCACGGTTCTTTTTCCTCAAATTGTTCATTTTTCAGGCAAACAAAGTTATAAAGGCCATGAGTTTTTTCCCAATTCTGCCTTTATTTTATTACTCAGTCATATCACTGCAGTTCACCATCCAATATGGCAAAACTAACTTTTTTTTTATAGGCATGCACTATTAAAGCATTTTTGTATGTACAACTACTTAAAAGCGATCTCATCTTCTACTTACAGAAGTTAAATTTTTCTTCAGTAAAATTATGATTTGAAACATACTGGGAAAATATGCAACGTAAAATATTCTAGTTGCCTTGATTCAGGACAGATAAAAAGGTTTACACAAGGTGGGGGACAGGAATAAACCCAAAAAACAATTAGTGTAGTAACATTAGTATAATTATTACCTTGAAACCTAATTCAACCAGGTCGTGTCGTTTCAGAGCAGCATGAGTGCAAGTCATGGCAATGATTTTTGCTTCTTTCACCAACAGGTACTTGGATCTATCCAGGCCGCTGCGGAGAAGTTCAAATGCTCTGAATTCCTATGGAGGAGAAAAGAAAATCTTGGAAGTCATGATACAAAAAACTATTGCTTATAAAATGTACTCAAACTATCTGGCCATGTTCTTAATGTAATCAGGCAAGAAAGTAATGATGGTATCTACTGTTAACAATCCCATCTGAGTAATTTTTTAACGCTAAACCTGAAAACAACAATATTTCAAAACCAATCTTTTAAAAACACATCCAAGAACTCTGCAACCTGTATGCATATATAAATTTGCAGACAACTATTCAATTGATTCTGACAACCATCTCAGAATCCCCCCCAGATTTTGTTTTACTATATCTTGTTTCTTTACTATCATAACATCACATCAAATTCAGTATTAGGAAGACCAATACAGTTAGTATGACCAAATGACACCCAGATCACCTTTACCCTAACTTTTAAAAGCCTCTCAGCCAATTCTGGTAGAAGATAATCTGTTTAAGGTAGTGCCAGTTAACTTATTTATTTGATTAAAGGCAATTCACTGTAAATACAAAGACCCTGTGAGTATCAGAGGAGCAGTGACAGGCGCACCAACCCTAGTGACCTAATCAGTGAAAACGGAACATGCAGAATGGCTGGTTCCTAAGACCAAACTAAACAGATTAGACCCTTCTCCCTGTTGTGAAACATGCCTACAGTCCTCAAAGGTGGCAAGTCTCACCTGAATGCCTTGCAAGCTAATGAAGCTGCCCAGAGGTATATAGTCCTTTTATGATGTAGGCCAAAGGAGAATTTCAGAAGTTTTTTATAGGATTAGCCAGATCCACTTACCTTTAAAAGTTACATGTCTTACCTCAAGCTGAGTGAATATTTTCTTAACGTGTCTAAAACACCCTTCAGCAATTTCCATATCTTCTTCATAGGATTTGCCCTTGAAAATTGGTTGAGGAGCATTTGCAAAATACTGGTGAAAAGGAAAGAAACTGGAGACATCCGTAACATCTGGCAGTTTTCCACCTTTAACTTTCACTTTGCTGATATACTCCTCCCAACGAGACATTACCTATGGCAAACAAAAGTGTCATACTGACATGTTTTTACATCATAAAGTCATTGGCAAGGCATAGTAGTCTTGCGCACACAGTAAAAAAAAAAAATTACCACAAAAGCAAGGTATGTCTAAATTAGCATTTGCTTGTATCCGGATGACATTTTTGAAGTTGTGGTAGGTGGACCTTGCCTGGCTGCTGGACTCCCACCCAGCATCTCTCACTCTCCCTCCTCAACAGGACAGGGGGACAAAATAAGATGGAAAAGCTTATGGGTTGAGATAAAGACAGGGAGATCACTTAGCAAGTACCACCACAGGCAAAACAGACATGACTTGAGGAAAATTAATTTAATTTATTGTTGGTTAAAAATTGAGTAGGATTGAGAGAAACAAAGACAAAACCAAAACCACCTTTCTTCTACACCCCCTCCTTGCCAGGCTCAACTTCACTCCTTCATTCCCAACCCTTCTACCTCCTCCCCACCCTGAGCAGTGCAGGGAGGAATGGGAGAATGACAAGTTCGTAACACTGTCCCTCTGCCACCCCTTCCTCCTCACATTTCTCCCCTTTCCGGGCTTTCCACAGGCTGCAGCTTCCTTTAGGCATGTCCACCTGCTCCATCATGGGGTCCTCCACATGCCGCAGTGTGGATATCAGCTTTGCCATGGTCCTTCACGGGCTGCAGGGGGACAATCTGCTTCACTGTGGTCCTTTCCATGAGCTACGGGGGAACCTCTGCTCCGGTGCCTGGAGCAACTCCTGCCTCTCCTTTTCCTTCTGACCTTGGTGAGTGGAGTTGTTCCTCATGCTCCTCTGTGCCACCAGCTGCTGTGCAGTGTTTTTTGACCTTTTCTCGAAAGTGTTTTCACAGAGGAACCACCAATGTCACTGATGGGCTCAGCTTCAGCCAGCAGGGGTCCGTTGAAACTGGCTGTGTCCGCACAGGGCGGCCCCCAGCCTCTTCTCACAAAGGTCATCCCTGCAGCCCCCTGCTACCAAAACCTTGCCACATAAACCCAACGCAGAAGCAAACCTCTCGATTATCTCCACTTACAGTACTTTGGTTTAAGGACCAAGTCTGATTCCTTTGGTCGGAAACTGAACCAGAAGATGAGCTCTAGCAGCGCTCCTGGTACTCTCCAACACCTAATGACCATTTAATGTTGAGGCCCACACTACAGCTAGGCCAGAGTAACTTCTGTAAAAACATATACAGTGTATGCACGTGATACTAAGTACCACTCTACAAGTCTGCTTAAGCCACACTAACTGCTAATGTAGGCCACGTCACTGAAAAATATATGGAGGGAAATAAGGAATATACAGAAAATCAATGTTTTCTGTACTACACATCCAATTTCACACTGGCATTTAAACACCATAAAAGCTTTCTAGCAGGATCATCCAGTACCTGCTCTAATGCTTGCCCCAAATGCAAAGCAGCCCACAGATTTTCCTATCTGAAGGCGGAACTTCAGGTTAAAATCTTTGCCAGCATCCATGGAAAGCAGCCATGCTAAGCCTTGCAACTGGTGAGTCATCAGGCAGGATTTAAAACAATAGGAATACAAGAAAGTAATGTTGCAATTATAGCTTTAGCTCTTACTGTATTTCAAACCACCAAAGAAAATGCGGGTTTTTTTTAGACTCAATTCTGAAAAATTCACTCCAATTTTTGCAAAGTGTTTCATAACATAGTGAGGTCATACAGTCTCTGTAGAAGTATTTCAGTCCTTACTTGGTATAAGAAAAAGTGGCCAGCTGTTTCACAAGTGTAGGAAACATCTCCTGGGACTCCAAGACTCTCTTGCAATCGCCCAACTTCTCGTAGAAGTTCGAGTCTTCGAGCCAGCACATAATTAACTCTTCCATACCTACAAAATAGATTATATGTAACGTAATTTTTATTTAATGCATTTCATTAAAAACTGTTCTAAGTATCACAGTGAGAGGTCACCAGAAAAACAACAGCCCAAAGCATCAATTACTCATTAGGCTTT
>VZSC01000671.1:55071-82407 GCA_013398225.1 Steatornis caripensis
AAAAAAAACCCCAACTACTATCAGGTTCCAAAACCCAAGAATTTGCTGCATGCTGACTATTTCTGTCAGTTGAGCCCTCATAATTTACAAAGCCATGCTAGAGCCATTACTGTAGAAAAAGCCCCTTTTGTCCTATCACTTCAACAAAAGCTTCATGTTAGCAAAACATTCTCATAATGTACCTGTAAAGCAGGAAAGCATTACTTCCAGTGTCGTGTTTAGGAACTACCATACACTATAGGTTACATGCACACAAGCAAGTTATACAAGTCTATGGACCACCATAAATGGAACCTATACCCGAAGTTTCATTACGGTACGGCTGGCTTCCTCTGGCAATATACAAAATGTCTTGCAATAACGCTCAGCCCACACCAGACAGGTTTGCATGCACGCATAGGAGGTGCTGTACTCACAGCTGCCTGTTGAGTAACTTTTATGACTGATTAGTTTGTAACCTACTGCTTCCATTCTTTCTCCTCTTATCCAGTCCAAGCCCATTTGTTTTCCTTTATAAATCAATTTATTTAATCCATGCACCCCCTCCTCCCAGAAGGAGTACAAGAAGAACAAAAATCAATGCATCACATTTTCTAAAAAAGAACACAATAAACGGCATAAACGGGCAGGATTAGAGAAGTGAGAGGAATAGCACGCTTTCTTTTAAAAATGCATATGTAGTTCAAGTTCTTATTAAACTTACTATTAATAAAATACACTTTCCGCACAGGAGAAAAGAAAAAAAAAGACACAATCCCTGGTATTCACAATGGGTTCTATTGTCTTATTTGGAAAGGTGAGAGTAGTTACAGCTGGAGATTTATTAAGACACAACTGAATATGAGATAGTTCATAACTGGAAAAAACAAGTTCCGCAGAAACTAAGACAACTAAGGTCCTCAGAATAGTAAATAACTTTTTCTTCTTCAACAAAACTAATCCATTGTAATTACAAATGACTGCAACCAGTTGTTTTTTCCCCTCACACTTCCAACGTCCTCTTATTTCTCACAATTCCAAGTCATTTGCCCTCTTCCGTGCACTCATTTCATTGCTACAAACATTTTCCTTAGTTGTGATTTCCTTTGTGTTTAAGCGACAGCACCAGTTTAATCAGCTCCTGTTCACCCTGTTCTTACACACCCTGTTCCGCTTTACTGTGCCTGCAGAGGGAGCAAAAAAGGAATGCTAAGGTTGCCAAGCAGCAGAAATTCCTTAGGCAGTACTGTGCCGTCTAAAGTAGCCTGACACAGGAAAAAACACAAACTCAGAAGCAACCTAAAAACAAACAAAAGGCGAACAGGAAATAAATTTCTCTTCTCACAGTAGTACAGCGCACCTTCAAATATATTCCTCAACCCTTGTCCCTCTCCCCCAAACTGCCAGAACCCACGGGACTTTGCAGTCCTGTAGGACTGGAGTTACCCTGAAAAAGGATGAAAATAGACAATGCAGAGTGTCTTAAAGAAAACTCCTTTTAATGATGAACACTACTGTTCAAGGACTATACTAAAGTGTGGATATTACTAAATAAATATCTGCCACGGCATCATTTCACTAATATTTTAGCTATCAAATTTCTGGAATAATTTGACTATCTCAGTGCATTCAAATTTAAAAAAAAAAAAAAAAATCACAAGGTATTTATTTTGCTAAATGAAACTCAGCTATGCATATGTGGGTAACTTCCAGTGACTATATATAAGTTTTACTACAGCTTTTGAAGTCAAAGTATTGCTACAATAATCCAGTACTGGACAGTTCAGTTATTTCCAGTGCACGATCCTTATAGCCCCTGCTTACATTTCTGAATGTGTGTAATCCTGCTGACGTCAATCGGACTGACACTCAACAAACGAACAAGTATTTACAAGAATAGGTTCTTAAGTCTTTGTACTGATATAGACTTGATGAGCTTTTCTTATGTATGTATTCTTTAAAATGTGTTATTTATCAATGAAATAAGCAACTTTGCAATTAAGCAATATTCTGAAGAAGTAAAAGAAGAAAGTTTAGCTTCATGTTTCTATTTACGTATGCAACATTCATCATGCCAGTAGACGTGATACCATATTTGCACAAAAAATTCATAACTGCAAAAAACTAGCTTTATTATTCAACTTTCTCTTGCAAAACAGATCAATTCTATAAAATGTCTATGGGCCCAGAATATAATGAACCACTTTTATTCAAGCAGCTGAGCTTGTGAACAAGTAACTGCCCAGTTCTGCCTTCAGAATCTCAAGAGAACACATTTTCTCTACTGAATAAAAACCAAAATTACTTAACTCTGTATTGAAAACAAGTGCACTCTGCGTTACCGGGATTCAAGAATACGAGAAAGGTAAAACTTGCCCGAGCACAGCTCCCTGCACATTTACAAGGGAGGTAGAATGGATTCAACACATACATCTTGCTACGATGTTTATGCAAGCGAGTTTATCATTAGCACCTCCTTTCTCACCTGCTGAAATCTTTCTCTGTCTCTAATTCCTCTTCTCCATGACCCAGACGCAGGAGGTGGCGCTCATCAATGTCTAGAGCCATGATTTTTTCAAACAGCTGGTTCAAGGCCTAAAGATTGACAAGAACAGAAGAAAAGGTAGTTTTTACAAGTTCAGAGGCTCTTGCAAGGGAAAACTGAATAATTACTGGTAAGCCAGCTAGGAAATTATGCCCACTTTGGTATAAATGGAAGCCAAAGCAAACATGAAGTTAATACTGAAACTAGAGCTCTTAATCTTGACAACAGGGAAATTTAGCCTACTAAACTCTTGTATTTGCATACTTCATACAACAATTAAATTTGATTCTACAATTTTAAAACAATTTTAAAATTGGATTCAATCATCTAGTTAATTTAGTTCATAAAGCTATCAGTTTATAAAATGGTCTCAAGAAGCACAGTTTGCAAACATCAGCTAGGGGGACAATCTGCTTCACTGTGGTCCTTTCCATGAGCTACGGGGGAACCTCTGCTCCGGTGCCTGGAGCAACTCCTGCCTCTCCTTTTCCTTCTGACCTTGGTGAGTGGAGTTGTTCCTCATGCTCCTCTGTGCCACCAGCTGCTGTGCAGTGTTTTTTGACCTTTTCTCGAAAGTGTTTTCACAGAGGAACCACCAATGTCACTGATGGGCTCAGCTTCAGCCAGCAGGGGTCCGTTGAAACTGGCTGTGTCCGCACAGGGCGGCCCCCAGCCTCTTCTCACAAAGGTCATCCCTGCAGCCCCCTGNTCAATTCTCTAACAGCTTAAGATCAACTGTCCAATTCAATGTATTTCAAAGGACTAAGTTTGTAAGCACCGGATCATTAAGTTATGAAACTAAGAATAAACATGGGCAAGCTCCACTTGTACTTCAAGTCAGCTGGAACTCACGCAAACGTTAAAGTACAGCGCCAAGGCACAGGGAATGAAGCCTGCTGAGATAACAGTTTATTTCCTGAAATACTTTTTCAAGTTCATGTGCTCATAAGTCTTATCTAGTAAGAGTCTCCTACCTGCCTCCAATTATGTCCTTCCTTTTCTCCCCAACATAGTTCTCAACCCTTTCTCTCAACTTCACTATCTGTTACTCTCCCACAACCCACTGCAGACTGGCCTACGTTACCGCAGGTTGTAACTCCTCATCAAAATGAAGCCCTATCACCATGCTTTGACCAACAGTGTAAGTGCCCGATCTTGCTCTGACAGACAAAGATGAAATGTTTTTGAAGTGGTATGGTTCAGTTAAAATAGCTTGTAACTGAGATAGGCTAATTAGGGAAACCAGGAAACAGATGGTTTCCAAACAGAACCTTCCAAATCAGATGCAGATTTCGGCTAAGAATCTTTATGTCTTTTATCATCATTATTATTATTATTTTATATATGCTTGAGAATTAGCAGCTAGACTCCATCTCTTATGAATGGGAAGCAAGCACTCAGCTGAAGAGGCCGTGATACCTTTCATGCCTTCCTTTAGAAGCACGAAGCACAGAGCAACCAGTGTCTGAGACAGTTAACAAAAATCTGGCATGCATGCGCCGACTGTGCAACTGTGAGAACTGTGCAGATACTTTTTCAAAATACTTCTTAATTTCTACCCCTAACCAGTAAAATATATTGAAAACTTCTGATAAATAGCTCAGAACTACAAAATTGAAATTCAAAAATTTACTTTCACATTACGAAATTGGCAAAAACTACACATAAGCCAACTTAAGTTTTCATCCTTAAGAGACAACTGCAATCCCAAACCTACTGATCTCAATACTGGCCGTTCTTTATTTTAATTACAGGAAAAATTCATACATGACTGACACTTCACCTGATTCGAGTGGGTAACTATAAGAGTGCGTTGTTCTGGGAAGTTGTGATAAAGATTGGATATTATCTGGACTGCTACGTCAGTTTTCCCAGTACCAGGTGGACCCACTACCTAAAAACAACAACAACGACAAGAAATTAAACAAAAATCAACACACAATTTATCAGAATATTGCACAACACAGAAATATAATCAGTTGGGAAAGAAGCAGAACAATCTCATGGGACATTGACATCATACGTTTAACAACAACAACAAAATCTTCTGTTTCATGTGCAGTTGCTTGCTGGCTTCTGTGAACTTCAAGAACACGTACGTACGCCATGAAAGGCTTAGCCAAACGCTAAGGTGGATTCCTGCTTAAAAGGAATATGGTAATCCAGGAATTACTTGCGGGCTTTCGGAAACATCAATAACAAATACAAAGTGCCATGAAAGAGTAATTCAGATTAGTTAGGCAGATCCCTGCCTAAAAGGAATACGGTAATTCAGCATACGAAATAGTATTCTGTTTTGCAACCCATGAAAACAGACCTCAGAGAAAAAAGGCTGTTTAGCCTCAGGACAGACTAAACATAGGGCAAATGGTGAAAAACGCGTCAAAACACCTAACTAAAAACGAATAAGGCAGGGCAGATAGAAAGAACAGAAAAAGAGAGTCTGTTTTTTTAATTTACTCAAACACCTACGACGATGATCTACAAGTAATACTGACAGTTAATGATTTTATAGGCTAAATTACACCAACGACATTCAAAAATTGACACCTGAGACATTTTAAAGGTATCCAAGTATTACAAAGCCTCTCAAAGTAACTTGTTCAGCATCAAGAAGCACAGAATAGCAGGTTTGGTATGCATCTACACGTAACATTACAAACTGCTATAAAATCATGCTTGGTTTATTTACAGAATCTTATTGATCATTGGATTCAAAAGCAAGTAGGATTGTACTTCTCAAAAGTATTTGACAGAAATACATTACATAATGACAAAAGAAATCATAGGCCTATATTACTGTTTTCCCAGTCTGCCATCTCCCTGAAAAAAAGGGGACAACGTGAAAAAAACACAAAAACCAAATCAGAAATGCATCCTCAACAACAAAGAGCTGACTTCGCCATTGTTTTTTTCCTTTTGACCGAAGACACTCATTCTCTAACCTCTTAAAAATAAAAAAATGCAGTTTTAGTAGGAAACTTCAAATTATATAATGACCATCTTTTCAAACATTTATGAAAGTTGACAAAGTACCACGCACAGGAATTTACTTTTCTTCTTTAAAGCCTTCCGAAAGTGTGGTAGATGGTAGTTTATAATGCATTATACACTTGCATTTGAAGGTCATTATTAGTTCAACAAATATTAAATGATACTAACAAACAGTATGCAATGCTATTTAAAAAAAAAGAAGACAAAAATAAAAACTAGGTGACTTAGGCACACCCTCTCTAGTATTTTGTGCGTTAATTATACACTATGAAATAGTAATAAAGACTTTAATTTCCCAATCTTCTTTCCTATCGACACCACCACTGACAGAAAACAATACTCCTATACACTGTTGTGGGTATTCTTAAACAAAAACTCTAACTATGTAAAACCCAGCAGTTCAAATCATTCCAAAACACCCCTTCCAACACTGTTTAAAAGCCAAATTTAAAGCGTCTATCATTGTGGCATTTTCACAGCGTTCAAAAAAAGAGCTTTCATTTCTAAATAGACCTTAAAGTTGAGATTATATCAACACGCAGAAAGTTCTGCTGTGTTCTACTAGAAAACAAACCATACCAAACACCGCCAAGAACTCAGGGAACTTCTGTGCACATTTACTTCACTACTAATTTCAGCACATCTAGTCAGGCAGGGACAAATGGCATACAACTCCACTGAAGTTCGTTCTTCCCTTTGCCGTGCATCTTTTGTGTGCTAGCTACAGAGTATATAGGCAGTGGTAAAACATGAGGAGGAAGGGGAAGAGGAAGAGTATGGTACTAACGAATACCAATACAAAAACCTAAAAATTAGCACTACTGACTACATAGACCAAGAAGAAATTAAGAGTATCAGAGAAAAGTCGTTCAAATATTCCACTGAGTCACTACCAGGATAGACTGCACTGCACTAGGAGACAGGTACTTGTAGTCAAAGCCTAATTCAGAGTGGTAAACCTTAAAGACCTTTGCAGAAATTTACTGATCAAAAATAATTTTCATAACAGCTTTCATTTGGTTTGTAACTTCTTAGTTTTAGAAGTCAGCAGGCTACGAAGGATTGCAAATTACATTTCACAAGACAGCAGAACCGAGCTGCCCGAAGACAATTCAATGACTTTCATTTCCTTTAATGGCGTTAGATCAAATTAAAAACGATGCAAGTAATTTAAAACAGTTGAAAGTGGCAGACATGGCAAAAGCTTTACAGTCTAAAACTAGCAACCCAATCACTGAAGAAGTAAATTCAGTTGTTGTAGAAAGTCTTCAGCCACTGAAACACGACAGTTACACAGATATAAGATGTGCTTCTGTGTGATTTTGTGAAAACGGGAAGATGTTGAATCTTTGTACATTAATTTTTCGTATTTTTAAACTATTAATAGAAGTGACCTCAGCAAGGGTCCACAAACAGGCATTACTGGTATTTCCCTGAACGCACCTAAAGCCAGAATCAAATAAAGAAGAGTACAAAATCCTTACGAATATTCTTACCATAGTTAGGCCAGGCTGCATTCCTGCACGTATAGCCTCAATCTGAGTATGGGTAAATTGAATAGTATTGCTGTAACGAAGCAACGCAAGATCAGAGAATTGATAGATTTTGCCAACAGTTTTGATCAAAGCAATTGTTTTAACAAGTTTGATGTAAATTCATTGGCTGCACGTTTCTCCGGAACTACATGCTTGCAAACATTTATATAAATTAAACCATCATCACAGCTATCTTCTTTATAGATGACAATCTTGCAATTTCTAAGCAAGACAGTTAAGTTGTCCATGTGACAACAAAATCATCCCATCTAAAAGACTGTCTGTCTTTAGCTATTACTTGCGAGAGTGCCGTAAAATTATTTAAGTGTGACTCTCCAAATATTCAAAGTCCTGACACAATACTAAAAGAAAGTATTTTTCATTGTTCTTCAAGGGAATTTTTTAACAGAGGGGATAACAGACTAGTTTGATTTAAATAGAAAACAAAATAGTCTCAGATTCAGATCTTCTTCTGGCAATGAAATCAAAATTACATTTCCTTTATAATCAACATTACTTTTAAGTACCTCTGAAAATGAACTGTTACACATGTGTTACTATTTGTAAGTAAGTTCTCACCCATTTATTACCGTTTTGGCTGATTATATGGATATGGTCCCCTGTTTGGAATGACATGAGGCTGCACAATCAGTGTTTTAGCTTCTTCAGGTTTTTCTTCGTTCTCATCCTCTTCTTTTCTTTTCTTTCCTTTACCTCCCTTTATTGGGAAAGTTATCCTGTAACACAAAATTTGAGACTACAGGTGAACACATTCACTATTATACCAGACTCTCTTAGAAGTTTCTACAGAAAGACTTTTTTGTCACCATTAAGACAAACTTTCACAGAACAGCAAAACAAGAGTTGCAGATGACAGAATATAAATGAGGATAAGGAAAAGGAATGACAACTAAATTGATTAAGCTGATTTGAAGAAAGCATATGTGACAAAAAGTATGTCAAAAGTGCTCTTTACATCGGTTGAAAAGCCAGAAGCAGTGCTGAGCGCCAGCTGGGAAAACACTGAAGGCAAAGAGTTCATAAATGAAAATGGAATGCACAGGAGTAAAGTCATAACAGAAAGCCACTGGCACTGTCTGTTCAGTAGTAATAACTTGATTTTGTTCTACAACCAATGCTCACTTTTTCTTTTTGTTTCTTTTAACACAAGATATGTCAATGCTCTAAACTGCTCCAGCACATAAAGCCTTTTATCCTCCCATTTCGATGTTTTTATAGCCCTCTGTATATGTATTAGCAAACTTCTCTAACTCAAAAACAAATCACAGTGAAGGAATTCCAATGGCTATCCAATTATCTTGACAAAACGATGCAGACGTCTTTAACAGCAATAATCTCTTAGTCTCCTTACAGGACATATGCAGCAGTAGGAAGAGCAGCATCTCTTCATAAAGAGCAGTATCTGTATTTTAATCTATGAACTGAAAATGAACACTAGTTCACTTACGGAAATTGTGCACGGTATCTTGTCATGATACCTTCAGACTATTTTCATATCATTATATAGTGTTAGTGCCTTCTCCACACATCCTCTACAGGCAGTGTTTAAAAAAAAAAAAAAGAAGATCACCCCCCTGCTTTTCAAGATTCAGTTTAGCCATGATAAGAGCTGACTGGTGTGGGTGCAAAGCTATCTTTTCCCTCCCTGGTCAAATCTATTCCTTCCAAAGGAAACGTATTTCAAGTCTCATTAACTTATAAGGGAAAAAAGACATTGGTTCTTCAGTACAGCTGAAGAAACTATTCTCCAACCCTATGCACTGTGAAAATCTGTTGCAAGCCCGAGGAGGTCCACCAGCAGGGACAGAACTCTAGTGTAAAAACGATGAACAGCACCACTGAAACAAAGCATGTAAATGTCATTTAGGGGTCACAAAGCTAGGCATCCCATTTCAGAAACCATTTCTAAACTAAAATAAGCAATATGGGATTTCAGACTTAATTCTTTATTTTGACTGAATGGTGTTTCCAAAAGCTCGGATTTTACTTGAGGTTGAAATTGCTGTTCTTGCCTTGCTTTAATGAGACATGTAAGGAAAGTATGTAATTAAAAATCTTTAGGCTGAACTTGAGGAGGCTAGATACCGTAACATCGACAGAATCAAGACACGTAGTATTCACTTCTACCTCGTACTGTTGCTTTCCCCCGTATATTCAACAGGCTGATCTACAAGCAACGCTCTGATCCATTTTTCTTTAGAATAGAGCAGAAGCTGGTCCTGACCCTAACAGTAGTGTAGTTACCTCTACTGTGTAACTATCTAAATCTTAGTATTAATATACTAACATCTTTTCTTAAAAGAACAAGCACCTCCCTTCAACCACTGAGCTCAACTCCACCTGACAACTCCCTTCAGAAAGAATACCAAACCAGGAGTACTTGAAATTTTGTGATCACCTGAAGGGGGGTATTTGCAGAACTGGATTGTCAACAGTCACTTTAATATTGTATCCAGGAAAGCTAGCTTTTAAGTGATCAATGGACAGGAAAGTGTCATTAAAATCCAGAGTTGCAATCTGATTTGGCATTTTCGAATAGTGTGCGCTACTGGGGTCTCCGTAGCCGAGAATGATGTCGTGCAGCCAGTCAGGAACCACACAATCTGTGTTCATCAAATTCCTAATAGTCTCCAGAACAGCCTGCGAATCAGAAAAACAGAAACAATGTGATTGTAGAAATTGACTTTTTACCAAGGAAACGTGACATACTGAAGACTCATCAAGTCTATTCTAAGACGCTAGTGTGTAAGTCTTTAATTGACAGGTGCTTGGTTAGGTTGAGTCAATATATATACAGTGTATATACAGAACAAAACACCAGTGTCAAGCCATACAATTCTTAAGTTATGCTGTCGGTAAATAGGACCATAATTATCAGTAAATTTTTCATTCCAGAACACTCAAAGGAGAGAAAAAAAAAAGGCATAGTTCAAAATAACCTATAAACAAAATAAAGTATCTTCTACGGCCCTAGCTTATCGTCCTGGTTTTACAGTGAGTGAACAATTCACATTTTATCCATAGCTACACATACTTCTGCTTGAGGTTCTTCTCCAGGACTTTCACAAGGTCATGCTGTTTATACTAAAAATGCATTAAAACTTCCGCGTGGTTACAGTCCTGGCGTACACTGGGTTTCTATGGGTTTACAACCTTGGAGTGCGCCTTCCTCACTTCTCAACCCTTTCTTTCCCCACTGAAATTCATGAATCCAACACGACAACTGATGACTCCACAGAGTGCCCGACATGTTTCCACGTACATATTCTAAAAAATTTCAGCTTCGTGGATACTGATTGAACTATCAGTTTCTGGAAGGAGCAAATGGTAAGCTTTATGTCAGGCTTTCTGAAGACTACAGGCACAGGGCACTTTAAAACATTTACTCTTTACTTCGACCAGCAGAAAAATCATGTTTAGTGTAATGCACAACTGTATGGCAAACAAATGCCTCAGCCACCCTAAAACCTAAATCCAGTTCTTACTAGAAATACAATAAATTCAAGAACATCCTCATGCAGCTTAAAGTTTCTCCATCAACCCTATAAACTTCATCCCTGCAGCCAGCTAAACCTTCCCTCCAAAAGCTTACTCTTCACCCTCAAATTAATTTCTCTGCTCATCTGTGGTTACGTCAGTGTTTTCTCTCCTTTCTCCCTCCCATCAAAACACCAACGCTCCAGACCCTGGACTTGGACAGAGGATGTGCATTTCAACTAACAGGTAGCTGAACTTTTAGTCTTCCTGTTAAAGGGCTGCTATGGTGGCAAGTCTTCAACAACCACCTTACTCAAAACTTGGTATTAGGACATCGTGCACCTGCTCTTCAGCAGAAGAAACACAGGATACGAAACCTGTGCTGATTTCCAGATCCTCCAAATTACCACGCCATCAAACAGTGGGACAAACGGATGGCAAACATAAGTGCGTCAGCACTCCACGTGAGGATAATATACGCACCTTTCAAATGCTGATCTTGTAAAGAATAGTCAGTCAAACAAAGTACAGAATCCTATTCTGACAGTCTAAATATACATACCCAACTCCAAAGAGTAGGATTCTCTGCCCTTTTTCTGCTTGTGTTGTATTGTTCCAGGAATCAAAGTAACGTGGTCATCATTCCTGCTTAAACAGTCAACCTCTACAAAGGTTCTGATTCTTCCCCTCTGCTCAGCATGGGTGAGACTATCTGGACTGCCGTGCTCGTCAGGACAAGTGATACAGACATACTGGATTGAGTCCAGCAAAGGGCCACTAAGATGATTAAAGGATTGGAGAATCTGTTATATGAGAGGTTGAGAGAGCTGGTAACTGAACACTGGAACAAGGTTGTGTAGACAGGTTACACAGTCTCCTTCACTGGATATATCCAATTCCAGCCGTACAAAGTCACAAGACCTAGAACAACTTGCTCTAGTTGACGCTGCTTTAAGCACGGCTTGGACTAGATCATCTCCAGAGGTCCCTCCAAACTCAACCATTCTGTGAATCTACGATTCAATTCCTTCCAATCTCAACCATGCTACGGATTCTGTGATAGCTCTGTAATTAACTCAAAGGCAATTCAGCACTATAAAATTCAAGACTGATGTTAAGTTATATGTTCCGTCCTTTCCTTATCTAAAAATGTCACTTGATTGTCTACAAGCAGAATGGCTCCTACTATTTCAAATATAATTCTCATGCCAAGGAAATATGTCATAGCAGGCCTGTCCTTGTACAGGAGCCGCTGGACAGCCAAATTCCTTATTGTGCGAAGAAGTGAACCTGCAGGAGATAATACAGCTGGCGTTACCAAGTATCACTGTGACACAAAGTATACTCTCAGCTCAGCCTCATTTTATAATAAAGGGGATGGCTTAAAGAATCTTCCCTGATGCCTGATCACTCCAGAAACCTCCTCTCCAATGCACGCAGTGTATTTCTTCTTGCTTGTGGTCTTACGAACATTTCAGTATGTGACCTGCAGGACCAGAGAGGTCCTGCACTTAATTTCTGAAGCCTGAAGGTCCTGCAATTATTTCAGGGGCCCAATAAGTGCTGATGGGAGAGTCCCATACTAAGAATATTTATATTTTTGCTACAAATATAAAACAAGTGATCCTGCCTTAAATGTATATTAAGAATAGCATAATCCATTTGTTCTGAGAAAAGCACAAATAAATCAGAAAACGTGGCTTCTTCAGGTAGTATTTCTAAATCTAGATGACCAGTTTCTCAGAGGAAAGTGTAAGAAATAAGTCCCTAACAGCTAACATGCTGGTTTTACATCACAAAAATTTTGCTTCAGCTTTTCAGAAGCAACTTCCATACATGTAAAAACAGTAAGATCAGTTCTGGTAAGAACTAACACTGCTGACCAATCATAGTGACGTCGTGGTGTCACCTCCAGCAAACACATGGTATTTGCACTTCCACTGCTGTCACATCGGCTTAATTTACTAAGGCTGCACAAATGTTCACTTGTCTTCTCTCCTAGAAGCTCAGCTTAAAACTTCAAGCTGCCTTCTATCTGCTCAATACACTATCAACACCAATCACAGTGATACCTTGTTTTCTTCTATCCTTAAGCTTAAGTTAGAAAGGCTTACAGATGACATGGAATGCTTGCACTCGAACCGGTAGCGATGTCGTAAATCTGGAAATATCTTAGTTTGTCTTGAAAAATGAATGCATGAGACTTAAGTAAAACCCAGCACAGAATGGTTTGCATTGTGATTTGCCTGGAAATTAGCTGCAAGCACAGAGTACAAATTTGAAAGCTGCACTGACATCTAACAGCAATTCTGAGCAAACTGAAGTATTCAATGTAGTGAACACGTTCCTTCTAACTACACAAAAGTGCATACATATGCAAATAAAAACCACATCTATAGCGCGGGTACGCCAACAGGCTTTGGCAGAAAAGCACTTCTGCTTATAAGGTAAAACGAACTTGCCACAGACACACAACATTAACATTCAATTCTGGTTTGGTTTTGTGCGGGTTTTTTTTTTTTTTAATAGAAAGTTATAAAGGACTCTCTATGAAGTAGTTCCAATATTCATCAATCCACAGCTGGATGGCACCAGAATGCTCTGTGCAGACCACAAGCTACTGTTTCACAGCAGAAGCATCTTTCCAGACACAGAAAGCAAGGTCAAAGTTTTCCTGCCTCCCTCTTTATACATCTGCACAGAACCTGCTACAGAATCCTTTAAAATTAAAATCACTACCATTATGCAATGCATGATTTTAAGGTACCAAAAGAATGGCAGTTTTTTGTTCATGCTGTATTTTTCTAAGGGCAAACCCAAGGAAAATTAAAAGATTCAAAGATCTAAATGATCGAACCGCAAAGAAACTGAGCACGCATACAAGAAGTATTCCCAGATACACAAAATTATGCACCCTCACAGCAAAGGCAGCCAACGGCATCTTGTGCTACATTAGCAAGTTGCCAGTAGGTCAAGGGAAGTGCTCCTTCCTCTCTGCTCAGATTAGTTGAAGCTAAACCATAGAATCATAGAATAATTTGGGTTGGAAGGGACATTTAAAAGGCCTCTAGTCCAACCCCCCTGTAGTCAGCAGGGCCATCTTCAACCAGATCAGGTTGCTCAGAGCCCCATCCAACCTAGCCTTCCTCAAATGTTTCCAGGGATGTGACATCTACAGCCTCTCTGGGCAACCTGTTCCAGTGTCTTACCATTCTCATGGTAAAAAACTTCTTCCTTATTATCTAGTCTGAATCTGCCCTCTTTTACTCTAAAACCATTACTCCTTGACCTATCACTACAAGCCCTTGTAAAAAGTCCCTCTCCAGCTCTCTCGTGAGCCCCCTTTAAGTACTGAAAGGCCACAATAAGGTGTCCCTGGAGTCTTCCCTTCTTGAGGCTGAACAACCCCAACTCTCTGTTTGTCCTCATAAGAGACGTGCTCCACCCTTCTGATCATTTTTGTGGCCTCCTCTGGACCCACTCCAACAGGTCCATGGTTTTACTGTACTGAGGACTCCAGAGCTGGACCCAGTGCTGCAGGTGGGGTCTCACCAAAGCAGAGAAGCAGGGGAGAATCACCTCCCTTGAGCTGCTGTGGCCATGCTTCTTTTATGCAGCTCTGGATACGGTTGGCATTTTGGGCTGCAAGTGCACATTGTCAGCTCATGTCCAACTTTTCATCCACCAGTACCCCTCAACTCCTCCAGCAGAGGGCTGCTCTCAATCTCAATCTCATTCCCCAGCCTGTACTGATACCAAGCGCAGGTGCAGGACCTTGCCCTTGGCCTTGTTGAACCTCCTAAGGTTCACATGGGCCCACTTCTTGAGCTTCTCCACGTCTCTCTGAACGGCATCCCATCCCTGACTCTGGAGTACTGTGTGCAGTTCTGTGCTCCTCAGTAAAAAAGAGCCAGAGTTATTGGAGTGAGTCCAGTGCAGGGCCACAAAGATCATTAAGGGCCTGGAGCACCTTTCACGTGAGGAGACGCTGAGAGAGCTAGGACTGTTCAGCCTGGAAAAGAGACAGCTCAGGGGCTATCGTATCAATGTGATAAATACCTGATAGGAGGAAATGAGGATAAGGGAGCCAGACTCTTCTCAGTGAAGTCCAGTGACAGGACAGGAGACAGTGGGCATAAATTAAAACACATTAAATTCCATGTCAACACAAGAAAACACTTTTTTTCCTGTGAGGACAATTCAGCACGAGAAGAGGCTGCCCAGAGAAACTTCAGATTCTTAATCCTTGGAGATATTCAAAACCCAACAAGACATGGTCATGCAAAAGACACAGCCTGCTGCAGGTGACCCTGCTTGAGCATGGGGCTTGGACTAGATAATCTCCAGACTGCAACCTAAATGATTCTATGATTCTGTAATTATGCCACATGATCAAAGAAGTTTACTATGGGCAACACCGACCACTTGGTCCAAGTTAAATATATGTCAAGTCACAATTCTAGAAACTCAAATATACATTTCAACTTTTCTGGGAACCTCTCCTCTTCCTGCTTTAACCGAGGGTAAGGAAAGCTAAGTTATTGACAAGCTTCCTGAAAAACACCATTTGCTGGATTTATATGCAAAACTGAATTAAGTTGTGTGTATAATTTTAATCTCACTTATAGGCAATATACAGTATCGCAGTGCATTAGCAACCGGCTCATTCTGAACTCTGACCAAATTCCCTGAAGGCTCTTGTGACAATGAATACCCAAGGAAATTAAATGCCAAAGAATCATGCAGCACTGCAACTGCGTGAAAACTGTAGGGCAGAAAAAAAAAGCACCTACAAAGCTGCAGCTAGCATACAATCTACCAAATATATCAGTGCTAAAAACCTTGTCTGACACTCTCCAAAGCCTGATGAGGAACTGATCCAGTGATGCTCCTAAAGGCTAACAGGCTTCTCTGATTTTCACCTTTTGATTGATTACTCCTCCTTCTCCTACAGTCCTCTATCACATCAGGTAACAAACCATTCCACATATTCCCTTGACCCAAAAGGCCAAATACAACTAATCTGTAGGCTACCTGTTGGAAGACTGAAATTATAAACTAAAGTTTTACTATAAACTCAAGTGAAGTAGGAGTGTTCTGATTTTCAGTAACGTCAACACTTCGCTGTATGGTGAAGTTATTAGCAGCTGACAGGGTCTAACTTCCTGAAGAGATCCAATTCTACCCGAAAAGCTTGACTGCGTGCATCTAAAATGAACACGCCTCAGTACAGCTAGCATATTCAGACAAACTCTTCTCCTAAGAGTCAATGAGCAGTACATTACCTTGAAATTGTTTTCTTTTGGTTTTCTTCTCATTATTATATTAAATGTCTCATAAACATCTTCTGCTCCGTTTTGGATTGTATTGGTCATGTCTTGCTGATACTGGTTAGGGTCCAGAAATACTCTGTATGTTCTGCAGTCCCCTTTAAGTCGTGGTTTGGGTTCAGGTCCTGCCCATAATGAGACAGTAAGATTACAATTTGAAGTATGTTAAAAGCAGATTAATATTCATTAAGTCATCCATAATAGTTTCAGAAATCAAATTTACACAAATTCACATGACAAAACTAATTTCTGCACGGCATTACAAACATTCTTATTTCATGTTTTCATCCCATTTCTAATAGAGCTTTTGAATATAACCTATTTTATTCCTAAGATCAAAAAATACTGGATTTACTTAATTAATCTACTTACATCAGATTTTACCAGAGGAAACTAGTTAACCTTTCTCAGGACTGCTTATGCAATCAGTTTGTTTGTTCAAGAAGCAAGTCAACGATTAGGCTGATAACAAAAAAAAAAAAAAAAAGAAAAAAAAAAAAAAAGGGAGAAAAAAAAATCCTCCACTACAGAGACAAATAGCAACATGTGTCTGGAAGATAACAGAAACGTGCATGCAAGTGCAAAAATTAAATATGGAAATATGAAAATGAGGGAAATTTTTTTTTTAAGCAAAGGAACTGATTCGGTTNGAGGAAAAAAAAATCTTTCAAACAAATTTTGGTATATCATACCTTCTTCAATAACACGTCCTTTCTCATCCAACATGCCCTGAATTTCACAGCCTCTGACATAAACCAGGCCAGTTTGCTCAACAAAAGGTCGTCGACGGTCAAACTTGGTGCCATAAGGTTGCGTGGGACGTACCGTAACCAAAAAGCAGACATCATGTTTACGCAGACCTGATTCCGAAAAGGAACATTCAGTGATTTGACTGAATGACATTTTCCTTATCCATTCCTTAATATATATACACACAATAGAATACACAAAAACTTCTTTTAAATAAAATCCCACCTGTTTAGAGAATAATGCGTTCTGTTTCAACATATGCCTTTAACTTAGGACACTAACCATAGGATATCGTCATCTTTTCCACTATCCTTGCACACTAATATCTGATAGGATTTCAGACATGAAAAGAGAAATTTACTGCTTTTTTTGTTACAACAAACTTCTTTATTTCAAGATCAGTCTTCTCCCAGTAATCTTACTTAAGTATACACAACCTAGATATCTTCAGTCTCATCTCAAAAGTACTGTGTCATTAATCTCTTACTCTCATTGCTTTCTTCGGGACTAACCGCCAGTATTTTTTTTTTTTACAACAATTTAAGCGCAGTGCCTAGAACCAGGCAGAAAATCCTAAACAAAGTTACTTCAGTTATCTACATAATAGGGTAAAAGGTGGCTTAACCAAGTTACTTGTTTTCCATGCTACATTCCAGTTTATAAATCCTGACATGACTTGGTTGAGTATTTTTCTTTTTCCCTCAGCAGCAAGATATTGTTGTGGAGTCACGTTTGCTTTTGAGCAATGACGACCTCGAACTCTTTTAAATCTGCACAGTTACTGCCTAACAAGTTATTCCCCCAACATGTATTTGTGCAGTGACTTCTTAAGTTTTGTACCTTAATATTCATTCCTGCCGAATTACACCCTACTTTTAAAATGCAATTCCTCCTATTCAATAACACAATTTTGAACACTAATCCTGTTCTCTGTTGTACCTACAGATTCTCATAGCTGTAAGTGAGATCTTGGTAAATGCATGCTGTATTTTTCATACGAGACAAATAATTTATCATTACTCACCGGGTATCATCCAACCTAAAGCAGTTTCACCAAGACCCTGTTATGTCAGGCAATGATTCATCAATTCTTCATCTCAGTTTTGACTAAGTTAAAGCATTACTGCTTTTGAAATCACAGAGGCTGTTTTAGTACTTAAAAAGCTAAGCGCACCACTATATAGCTGCCTTCAGCATAGTGAAGTCTGCTCCATCCTCCTACCTTTTCTACTAATACACATCTACATTCCCAAACTTGCATTTGCTTATTTATCACACAATCCAGCTTTAGCATTCGTGCTACGTGACCTATAATCACACTATGCAGTGCCAGCACATTTAACAGGTTTCTCTAACAAAAGAGAAGGGAGTGACATTTACTGATAATCCAAGTACAAGTACATGCTTCTATGCCACTGGCCAACACGGTCAACTAAAGTTCAATTCCTCAAGCAAAAGAAGTGTTGCCTGTGGATACTTGTAAGAAATAGTATTTGGTACAGTCAGCACTTCCTAACAACATTGAAATATACTGAAAACTACTAAAATGCACTGGTTTGAATTAAATTAAAATCTGTCCTCACCATGTGTATATCGGACAGATACCACATTCCCCACTACTTTTCCAATATGACACTATTAGCACGCATACTAATTTAACATGCTAAGTTACTTTTCCACATGCTCTGTAAAGGGCGGAATTTTACAGTTACAAACTGAACGACACTAGTCTGAAACGGTAAAAATTCTGCTCCCAATAGACATGTAACTACTTTAGTAATTTCAACCTTCATTTTGGTAAGGGATAAACTTCTTGGACTTCGAATTTGAGTAACTGACTTTTAAGCAGTGTATTGAGATTGGCAAATCTGTTATCTCAGATAAAAAAAACCCTTTCTTACGAATAAGACTACATCAAAGCACATTTTGATGAACACCTATTTTAAGCACCCTATTTCAAAGAACGTAAGTACCTTCCCATTCATCTTTGATGTTATCTCGAACATTTAAATTAATTGTAACATCTGCTCGTACTCGCATGGGCCAGTTTTCACCAATATTGGGCTTTGCCACCTCCACCACAGTGAAAGAGACAATGGGTTGTGCCATCCTAGCCCATCCACCGAAGACCACACCTCCATATTCGGATAACCTAAAAAAAACCCCCAAACATCAGCTTTGTTAGTCATTATCGGATAACAGATTAAGTTCTTCTTGTAAACTGTGAAACATTTTACCTCACAGTCAGCTCTAAGACAAAACTAGAAGTCTTGATTTTTACACGCTACTGAAGGACATTCACATAATCCTGCATTTTAGAACTGAAGCATATGAACTGACTCACATTTCAAGAAACAAAGGCAACTTATGCTAGCATCATAAAAAAAAAAAATCTCCAAAAACTCAAGAGACAGAAGAAAAAGGAAAGATAACAAAAAGCAACTACCGAGTGAGTACAGGAGAGATCACACCAAATGACCCCTTGAAATCTAAAGAGGATCAAAATGTGGCAGATGGCAGATTCAAGAATACTCAGTAACACCTCTGATAAACCAGAAGAGTTGGTGGAAAAGTTTCCAGATTTTGCAATGTCAGCCAAGGCTTAGTACTTTTGGAAAACTAACTCATCCGTCTTAACACAACAAAGGTTGGTTGTTAGCATCCAACATACTGTCTTAACACACCTACAGGGATACCTATCAACACACCTTTACAAAATCATCCACAGGATGGCAACACCTTACGGAAGAAGTTAGCATAAAACACAGTACCTACGTAATAATTGAAAAGATATTTGTAACTATGTATTTAGTACATACACAATATCAGTTATTCATTGCCGAACGCATTTTGATTACAACTGAAGTTGAACTGACTGGTTTGCATCAGCTATTAAACATTACCATGGTTTCATCCTACTGACGCTATCTTCAATGTCCTGTCTGATCTCGTAAGTTGACTCTAAGCGGAAGAGATTGAAGTTCCTCAGTAGGTAGTCATGAAGAGTCAGAAACTGTAGATTTAGCTTGGGAAGTGCAAGGCAGCCTAAGGGGGTAAGGGTGGAAAGGAAGAGGTATTTAATGGATAAACAAAAAGAGAATTAAGTAATATATGGGTTCTACAAATTTATAAACACATACAAACATTATTCTATAACTGCCATAGTTGTTATACTGAGAGATTCTAAGAACTACTCCTTTTATAAATATAAGTCACCAAAAAGTACACATTTTTCTCTCTCCTTCCCCCCAGATCTTCCGGTTTTCTCTAAATGAACCACACAAGATTAAAGGAATTTTCTTCCTTTAGTAATACAGTACCCTTTAATAATACATCATCAACCGTTATACAGTTAAAGACTGAATCCTTCTCTGTATTAAGACTACTGTTGAAAATTCAACAATTAAGCCACCATTAAATAATGATGAAAAAGGATCACTAATGAATTAAAACAATGCATTATCCAACAATTCCCCAATTCCAATCCTTTATGACTACTAGAAGCCATAAAAACTGCAAATACAGGAGAAAGTTTTAAGCCAAGCAATCAAATTTTAACACACGGCTTCCTTCAAAAGTTTCCGTTACTAATTATAGATTTTTTTTTTCCATAAAAAGTAAAGCATGGGAATATTAGATTAACTAAACAAGAAGTATTAAAACTCCTGAACAGGTCCTACAGATTGGATAGTTTTAGGTTAGTCTTGGATGCAAATTTTCCATAATAAAAATTCTTATATATTACTCATTATTGGACTAACATTCCAGTTCAACACCTATGCTTAAGACTTGTGAAAGCATCAGGCTTTTGTAATTTGCAATATTATTCTTGAAACCTTTCACTGGTATATGTAATACATAATGGCTTTCACATGCACTGAGATACAATGACAGTGAAGAAAGGTGACGAAACACAGCAATTTCTATTCTGGAAAGCCTCAGGGTGATAAAATACTTTAACACATTTCCCAACACCAAGTAACAAACCTTGTTCTGTAAAGCTAGTTATAAGCACAAAGGGGCTTTAAGGCTGAATAGCATTTATCAGAGAGATACTCTTCATCCCTCACTTTTTAAAAGAAAATAGAAACAATACTCATATCTTTCTTGGACTGAATTTACACTTATTTAGACCAAAAGAACATAGCTACTTTTAAGAACACGAAAAGATCCCCAAGACCACAAAACCAAAACTCTCTTATTTGAAATCAGGGCTGGAGAATACAGCAACATTAAAAAGATAAAGTGTAAACTGAAACTAAGAGAAGCAAAACAGAAAAATACTTCGAACAGTCTGACAGCAGCAGGAATGCTTCACAACAGTGCTATCAATACACAGATAATAATAGCAAAACAATTCACCACAGGAGGAAGAAATGCTTCCACTAGCCACCAGTTACTTGTCAAACCTACATTTCACCATTAATAAGATTTCTTTAATGCATTATTAAAAATTCACAAAACAGTACAGAAACAGGTGTGACAAGCTGCTCTTCCTCGCCAGCAGTAACATGTATTTGGCTAACCAAGCACAAAATGCACACACAGTGCATGCACAAGTCCTGCAAAATCAGCCTTCCAATACAGTCTGAATGACAGTAAAGCTGCCTTATGTTTAAGAATCTGAATGTTTCAGAGCATTAAAAGAACCTATGTGTTGTTCATTGCAATAAAAAATAAAATTTAAAAAAACTTGGTTTATATATTAATTTCCTAGAAATTACAGCAATCACCCTGTTTTGTGGAGTTTTTTTGTGGGTTTATTTGCTTTGTTTTGTTTGAGTGGGGTTTTTTGGCTGGTTTTTTGTTGTTGGGTTGTTTTTTTTTTTTTTAAAGGATAAACCATGTCATGAGACCCATTATTCACAAGAGTCTGAATCAGCTTTCAGCTACTTGCATCACACTAAACCTAAGTACTTTCTCTCTTCTTGGGCAGATCTCTAGATGGCATTCGTACCACATCTGTTTGGAAAAAGATCCTTTACCACCTATAGCCCTGCCTTATCTAAAGCAGTCACGCTTCAAAAATCTGTTTCTTCGCGTTAATACTCGTTTACAGAAAAATTACCCCAAAACACTAATTTACGCTCAGCAGCTGAACTTAACGCTCATACCTAAGCAAGAAAACCCTGAATCAAAACTACATGGAGGAGGGTACAGAACACTCACTGCTCAAACCAGAAACAAGCTTTATACTAGTCTTTGAAGATATATGTTGTTATCTGGAATTTCCACGTTCCAAATTAAAATTCTCATATTCCTAATGAAAATTCTCGTGATCCACATCAAAATTTTTAGCACGAGATTTTAAACAGCACAACAGTTTATTAAAGTAGCTAGACAAAAATCATGTGTTATTTGCTGCAAAGCTTAAAATTACATAATTCCTTGTCTGCAATACCTGCAGTTTGCTTCTTTGATCGCAAACACGTCGAGCAAGAACACGAGGTTCTGAATTAAAAGTGCATACACTACCTTTTAGTGACTATGAGTACTCTTTGATTTCAAGGTAGAAGTGTAAGATAATTAGCATTCATTTCCTCCCATCACCACTCTTTTTTCTCTTTTTAAAAAGGCTTTCTTGGACATACTTAAGAGCAAAGCACAGACATCAACTTTTCTGCTGCATGTTTACATCCTGTTTCACCTTACAATAACTACCTGTGCTACAGCTGGTGGTAGAGCATATCTGTTACCCAGATTAGAAGCAAATGAATGTCTTTGTGTAAACAGAGGCCTTTGGATTTTTCTTTAAATCCACTATAAATTTGCTAACAATTTCATCTCAGAGTTCCCGATTCACAACTCAGAAAAAAAAAGCAGACCTTACTCCTATACTGGAAGATGCTGAAGTGCTGCATTTAAGTTCCAAAGACAGAATGAACATAGATGTCAGAACTACTTTTTTTGCAGCATTCACTGTCCTGTTCGGCATTTACTCAACTACTAATCATACCTTCTCCAGAATAATATTCAGTTGGTACAATATTTTCATCCCAAATAATCTTCTCTGTGGGATAAAGAGGCATCTGGTTGAGTTGCTGAATTTGAGATATTCGTCGCTCGTGACGGGAAACCTAAAGAGAGGATGCATTTTAAACTTCCAAAGTCAAAAAGGGACAATAAAGCTATCTTTGAAGCATACACATTAATCCATGAGACTGCTGGTGGTCACTTGCCATCGTCTCTCTTTTAGTAAGTTTTGGTTTGGTTTGGTTTTTTTAATTAAATATAACTAAACACACACAGTGACATCAAAAGATGACAAATGCATAGTATAACTATCGGTCATAGTACCAGAGTAAAACAATCATCTGGCTACTCAGTTGACTAAAAATGGCAGAAAAGAATTGAAAATATTCAGTCAAGGCTTAGCAGAGAGTCAACTTCAAATGAAATTTGTTTCGTTTTCCATTAAACATATGGCCAATAGCCAACTAACGCTGCTCATTCAGCAACAGCTAGTCTTAATTCCCTCTTTGGGTGAAAAAAATCCATCCAATAGTACCATATGTCATCTGAGCAAATCTCTCTCCACGGTATCCGTACTGAACATCTAGATGTACTTTAGCAGATGTTTTTAAAGGGGAAAAAGAGGTTACTACATAAAGAGCAACAACTTTTCCAGAGGAATTCAAAACTGTTGCTGAGATTCTGCTTACTGACCTTTACAGTTATACCAAACACACTCATACTCATTTCTCAGGAAAACTACATTTTTTATTATTATTATTATTAGTAGTAGTATATTTATTTAAACGTTTTCAAATACTTAATTTATATGGTTTTAAACCTCACCCAAGTATCCAGTGTACTGCTATAACACTGCTGAGGTTCACAGGTTTTTCAGAAAAAGCTCCTAAACGGCTACTTTACTACAGCGCAATCGCTAGATTTTGTTATATCTGGAGTTTGCAATGAAAAAACACATGCGATTTTAATTATAGTTTTACCAGCAACTCCAGCAGAAACGCCTTGTCATAGCCGGAGTCTTCCCCGTCATGAAGAGGCGGCAGGAGGCAGAGGTATGACGCCACCTGGTGAAGAACGTTTGAGCTGCACAGCAGAAGGAAAAACGTCTGCATCACTTGCACTGCAACAGCAGGGAGAGCACCTACCCTAGCTTTTTTTCCCCACTCCCCTACCACTTAAAAAAAAAAACAAACTTTCCAGCTATGAATTTCATTAGAGACCAGCAATTACGGGGCAGTATTTCAAGAGATATTTAAAATATTTATTTTTTGAATCATTACAAAGTGCTCTAGAGCACTTCGGTGCATGATGTGGGCTCAGCCGCAGGTGTAAGCCAAACCACTCATCCCCAATAAACACAGCAAGGTGTGAGTATTTTTATAGTTTCAAGACGCATACCTGAAAACAGAACTAAACAACAGAGCACACGCTGGCCTTTGTCAAAACACAGACTGTTATCCTTTTAATCACAGCATTTACCACTGTATTAACTGCACTGAATGGTAAACTTTCCCGATTTCTGTTGTAGTTTTTGCACAGAACAGAGTAAAAAAAGCTAAATTTAAAAAGTTAGAGGTTAACTACTGTAACTTAATTACTGCTACGATTACTTTAAGTGGCTAGCTATTTTCCAGAAAATGACTACTTTCTCAGAATCACTAGAAAAAAGGAAAATAAAAATATTTTTCTCGTACTGGAATTCTGATGCTTCACTACAAACTCTCCCTGTCTCCCTATTTCAGCAGATGCAAAGGCACCACGACAAGTCAGAAAGACCTGAGAAAGCACATGAGAAGTCAGAAAGAAAACGGCTAGAAATTTGTTAGATTAAAACACGCTGAGAAAAAGAATTTCAATTTCATGTTAAATTTCATTTTGGTAACTTACCTGAGGGGTCCAAATAACTTCACCAGTGAATCACGAGTGTCTACTGCAGCTACATTTGAGAGTGCAAAGTCATATAACTCTGGGAAATGTGCAAATGCTGCTCTCTACAAAAGACCCAGGCCCCAAAACGGAATTTCAGCATATTAATGAAACAGTTATTTATATAAAAGCATAGCTTCTTCTGATTCATAACACATAGCACCCTGTGGACGCTACCAGGATAGAAATAAAGAACAGGTGAAATCCCCATTTTTCTTAGTTACTACCACCTATTTGTTACTCCTGTGCTTTCAACACAATGTAATTTTTTTATACACTCTCCTATCAGCATTTGTTCTGTCATTAAAATAAAACATAGGGGGGCACATGCGTAGCCTTGTGGACAACCGAAAAAAACAAGGAGCAAGTTTAATTTAGCCGTGCTTCCTTGAATTTTGTTGTTAAAACTGATGGGAAAAAATACAAACAGTGTAACTATCTTTATATGACTACAAGTAACGTGGATTTTTATTTTGCCTCTTCTGCACAAGGGACCACTACCGCTACCATAGGCGTGTAGTGATCTTGAAGAAATGGTGCCACCTACTGCACAATCGTAAGTTAAGTTCCTAGAGCACTTAATTTTCCCCTCTCAATAGATTTAATGCGAGCAGTTCATCTCGACAATATCAAATCAGAAGTGGTGGTGTTTTGCTAGAGCGTATTATTTAGTCATAGCCACAAACATAATATTGAAGCGGTAGCGTCTTCAATACGGTATAGAAAGTCAAGTTAAAACTATCCCTGTAACCCAAAAGGAAAAATAAGAGGTTTGCTTTGGGAAATAAATCAATGCCTTTTCTAGATGCAAATTAACACTAAAAGAACAAAATCAAATCCTTTCCCTCCCATAAGCACTTTGCCATCTGCCTACCTGTAAAGAAGTAATTCTGTCATAGTGAATCGTTGTCATCTCATTCTCTGTCAAAGCATTTCCAGTCTGATCATTGATTTCAAAGCCAGTGTAGAATTTAAGCATATCTAAAAGCTGAGACATCGTGCATATAAATTAGTGGATTAGCAATAACAGACACCCTACCACAAACAAAAACATTACGAGCACAAATCTGGGCACAGTGCGCAAACGAGCTCCTCAAAGTTCTTGAAGAAATGGACTAAGGAGCAGTACGTAAACTTTATACCTGGTTGATGCACAAAATAATTTTGTTTAGGTATATCATTTACAAACCACAGAAATGACAGCATGGCCCACAATCAATGTGGTTTCTTTTACATACTAGGACTTGAAACCGAAACTAATTGCACTAAAGTGACCTAGACAGACATTCACTAAGACATTGAACCCAACTTATGGCTTGCTGCTACCAAAAGGGAGAGGTCGTGCTCCCTCCTGCCCTCTCTGATGCCAGCTCTGGAATTCATCCTACCTTTCAATGAGTTTATTTAACTCAGAAGAAGAAAATTATTCAGATGTGCTGCTGGCTTTGTGTTCCATCAAAACTGACCCTCGGAGAAACTGAACAAATGCCAGAGATGGGGGACAGCAAGCAGCAGGAAAAGCAGCTGAGATGCAGGAAAGGGCAGAGATCTTCAGACCCTGCCATAAAAACCACTATTCTGTCTACGACTGAGTAAACTGAAGAAGGACAGTAGTGAAAAACAGCTGCACTGTAGAACAGTCTGAGGTCAAAATGAAGCACAGAAGAATGCGTTGGTGACAACTTCTGCTACGTGTGGGACAAAGCATGGCAGAAGCTGCACTGTTTTCCAGGTAGTACTTTTAAAAACTGTTCAAGAACAGAGCCGGAAATGCAAGAGCAGTTCCACACACAGATAAAGGTAAGAAAGAACTACTGTCTGAAGGTTTTAAATAAACATGTAGCTTGCATCTATCAGAAACACTGATAAAAACCTGTCCTAACAAACAAATATAAAAAACCCAATTGCAGTATTCAGAGCCACATCAGAATGAAGAAGTTAGGTTTCAACAACTTTGTATCTCACCTGGCAGAAGAGATGACCCTCCTTCTCTCTTTTAGCAAGACTGGACAGGTAACAGTGAACAACAAGGTGGGAGTCATCCAATACTGTATTAAACCAGCGACGTGTGGGAAGTAAAGCCTGCGGCAAACAACCTCACGTTAGTACAAGAAATTCTTCAAAATGTAAGAAATCCTGGTTCCTCATAATTTTCCATTTCAAGAAGGCATGTCAAGATAGGTTGCTGCACAGTTATTTACATATCTAATACCCTAAAAGAAACTCTCATATTAAAGCAGCGTTTATGCATGTCAAGACACTGCTTTTATGCAGTTAGGCTGCTATGAACACAGCCTTTTATAGAACTGGGAGCACGGCACTAACTTGTCAAGTTTGCAAGATTGCACCCTGCCAGTAATGAAAGTAAATTAAATAAATCAATTGTTCTACTACTGTCTACATAGTGACTGTGTGTTACAAGACATGCCAAACTGCTGCAACACTGCTTTAAATGTTTGCTTCCTACACTCGTTCCATTCATTTCAAGCTTGTCTTTCTCAAGACAGTAAACTGTGTTTCTTCTACATATGACATGCCATCTTCTATTCTTTGTGAGATATTCAAATTAGATCTAAGAATTTTTCAAATCTTAATTAAAAACCCACAAAAGTTTTTTGTAAACAAAACGGAGATCATTTCTTCTCAATGTAAACAGCTTAAACTGCTATATGTAGCAACTGTTCAAAAGCATACAGTAACACACCTAAACAATTCAAGAGAAAAATGAGTTGTTCTCAAAGGAATCTACAGACTGAATTTAGAAAGTCAAAAAGCGTCAATATGGTGTTTAGAACTAAGACGAAGA
>VZSC01000671.1:96177-133979 GCA_013398225.1 Steatornis caripensis
GAATCTCTCCGGAGAAGGAGACTCCACAGCCTCTCTGGGCAGCCTGGGCCAGGGCTCAGGCACCCTCACGGCAAAGAAGTTCTTCCTCGTGTTCAGGGGGAACTGCCCGTGCTCCAGGTTGTGCCTGGTGCCCCTTGTCCTGTCCCTGGGCACCGCTGGAAAGAGCCTGGCCCCGTCCCCTGGACACCCGCCCTTTGGATATCGATGAGCACTGATGGGATCCCCTGCCAGCCTTCTCCTCCCCAGGCTGAACAGCCCCAGGGCTCTCAGCCTCTCCTCACAAGAGAGCGAGCGGCCCCTGGAGAACCAGCTGGAAAACTGGTGCTGCCATCGCTTTAAGTTCTGCCACGTGTGTGGAAGACAGCACCAGGCGGCCACGCAGTTGCTGGAGCGTAACAAGTGCTGAAACAGCTATCACCCTGAGTGCCTGGGCCCAAACTACCCAACCAAGCCCACGAAGAAAAAGAAAGTTTGGATACGTACCAAATGCATTTGCTGCAAGAGCTGCGGATCAATGACACCAGGCAAAGGGTGGGATGTCCAGTGGTTTCACGACTTCTTTCTGTGTCATGCTTGTGCCAAACTCTTTGCTAAAGGAATTTTTTGTCCTCTCCGTGACAAATGCTGTGTAGATAACTCCTTCTGTTTTACTCAGAGCAAAGATTTCAGTCCGTCTGGCGTGGAAAAGCCCCGCTCAAGCACCAAACCAACGCCACTGAGGCCTGAGCAGGGGCACGTGCTCTGTCTGGCGCAGGCATCTCTGCAATGCGGGAAATGAGGCGACGGTGAGGGGCGAGAACCACTGGCAGAAGTCAGTGGCTTTGTAGTGATTTAGAATGGTTTGCCGTTAACTTACTCTATTTGGTAAACAGATTAATTCAGGAGGAAATTAACAGACTCCCTGGAGAAGTTAGGGTGCTTTGTTTCTGCACTCGTTATCCAGCACCTGCCACTTCAATACTTCAAACTTCCAGGCAGATACCATTGAAGTCTGTTTGAATATGACCTCCTTTGTCTTGATATCAAGGTGATCCCCATTTCGTTAAACTAAATATTCTTTTTGAAGTTGAATTAGAATGTACGATGGGAGTGGAAAAAGTAACGACAGCACCTTGGACAGGATCAGACAATGGCTGCATTCAAATAAATGTGCCTATTGCATGCCTTTTGCCTTAAAAGATCCAGAAAATTTAAGTTTTCCGTATGAAATCTAGTCAAAACAAAAAATTATAAAAGTAACCAGTAACAAATTTTGTAGTAACAAGGATTGAGCATTGTTTTGTGTAATGATTGAAACCTTCAGAGAGATCTGTATTTGATGAGAAATACGCAAATGCAAAGCAGTTAAAATACACTTAAATTGTGATAAAAATCAGGCTATTAAGATGCTTCAGTTTAAATTAATTAACCTAGAGGCTGCAGCTTCACGATTGACTTAGGCTTATCGAAATCCATGCGAATACAGCCACCCCTTTTGGTGTCTGCCCTTTCTTCATCACTTGGTACAACTGCTAGCACTTGCATCCATGGTCAGGTGTAGAAAATACAACAAAAATTTACCTAAGCTCTGAGCTGGCCGGCTGAGCCATATTACCATGTTGCCGCACCTTAGCTGATAATATTGCCTACGCTGTCCTCTCCAACTTAACTTAACGATTAGGTTGTTCTATATTTGACTACCTCAGAAATCAACATACATAGCTTGTGTTTGCATGTATCAGAACAAGTAGAAATGTAACAGCTTATCAGTTTGGCAAAAAAAAAAAAAGGAGAGAGTACTTTTACTACCTATGAGTAGACTAGAGGGATAAATGGCAGGAAGGGAAGGAACTACTGAAGCCACAAATCAGTGATGAAAGAGGACAAATGAATGCAAGATCATTACCTATAACGATAGGCTGAAAATAGGAAAGCTTCCGAAACTGGCTTTCAGGTGGCTTCTAAAATTGGCTTCCCAACTTTTCCGAAAGTTTGACTTGTGTTTAAGATGGACCATGGGACACTTAGGAGAGGCTATGACAGTTTCTTGGGACCAGAGGTGGCAGTAATAGATGACCTTACATTTCTAATCACATACTTAAGTGTTACCCACAAGGTGACTTTTTTTTTTTAATTAATACCGTGCCAAAAAGTAGGCAGGCAAATAAATTTTGAACTTGGTAAATCTTCTAGAACAGCCTTGCAAGGCTAACTTAAACCTTCTGACATCTGCTTATGACAGATCATCAGGCGTGTGTCAAAACCCACAAATTTCCATATGGTATCAAAGCTATGAAAGCTCAAGGAGGAATCCGTGTTTACCTGACTTTTGGCATTTGGGTGTCCCAGGGAGCAGGTTAATTGTCTTAAACCTCCCTACAGGCAAGGTGGTGACAGAGGTCCTTCCAGAGGGCAAATCAGTACTAATTTAAGGGCTCTGACTCATTTTCTGAAGAGGCTTCTGGTATCAGAAACTAATATTCCATGCCTAATGTTAGGCAATATGATCAGTCACTCAGTGGCAACGTCAAATAAAATGATAAAGATTGCCTCCCTATAAATAACGTATTAAATATTTTTCTATAGGGGCTATTGTTTAGTTACAGAGCGCTATGACAGCAGGACTACAAACGAGTAGCAAAAGTATAAATTAGTGCTTTGGCAAAAATACATCACTTTCAAGCCTCAAGAGCAGCTGAACCTTTGAAGAGGAATTGTGGTGAGGCCAGGCATAATGACACCCAGTGTTGTACCTGTGTTCCCACCTGCGACTCTAACCCCAGCTTGCAGCTGTCTGCTAAGGCTGGTCTCTGGAACGCTGCGCTCAGTTTCCCCCAGAGAAGAGGTACATCTGTCACCTTCCACCCCAAACTGCTTTGTAGTCAGAGGAAAAATAAAACCCATCGTCCCTACAGCCTTCTGTGAAGTTCTCCATCTTTCTGTACTCATTGACTTAACGCGTCAAGAAAATCAAATATTCTTTCTCTTCAAAAATCTGTTAATTCATTCATGAAGACATGTATTATTTAAAAAGTCACACATTTGAGTAGATGCAATTTTCCAGAATGTTATTCATTTCTAGGCTGCACACAGTCCTGGTCAATTTATATTCAATGCTGCTTTCTTGCTTAATTAGCTCCTCTTGTTTTGGATGCTTGCCCTTCTATATTATCGTAGCCAGGAAAAATATGCTTTTCTCCTCTTCTTTGTGAACTATATGAGCCAAGGTCATCAATAAGCTGGCCATTGCCTTTATCTCAATGATAATCTCTGGAATACAGCATCAGTGGGTCAGGAAGTATCTAGATAATTGGCAGAGGTTGATTCTATGTTCTGGCCTGTCTACCTTTTAGATTATTTTAGGTTCAACATAGAGTCACAGAAATGATTGATTTCTAGGAATGAAAACTCCAAACAATTCATCTCTAAGGATTTCTAATAGTAATTGATTTTAAGGTTTGTTATTGTTTTAGGGTCTTTAGTGAGACACGACCAGTGAAACTAGATTCAGCAGCTACATACTTCTAAGATCAAAGTTGTTTGACTTTTTACTGTTTCTTTTGCACACAGAGACTTAACCTTTGAACCTTTTCTCTTTCAGCTTCTTAGACGTAAATGAACCCTGCACTGTCCCTCAGCCTGGTCACTGCGGCAGAGCAGCAGCAATTTCTCCTGGCTCTTTGATCTGGAATGACGGAGTGGCTACTATATCACAACTCTACTACTGCCTGAACTCCCGGTCGCCAGGGGAGCTGAGGCGGCAGAGGTTCCCCTAACGTAAGACGGAACTGAAGATATCAAAAGCTTCTTGTCAGGCTGGGGACTCTGTTCCCTCATAGCTGAGGGCATGCCAACACCGCTCTGATGAAATAGAGTTGAAACAGAAAAGCAGCTCACTGGCAGCGCTGTTGTACTGCCCCACGCTCTCCCACTCAGCAGTTGTTTTCCTGCTGGTCCAAAAGTACAATTTCAAGCTCGGCCTAAAGCTCCAGCACATGATCAAGGCTGTTGGCCTGCATTACTTCTTGACAGAGAGGCAGGGGCCTCTTCTTCCTTCCAAAATCATTGAACGTGGCTGTATGTCCACTTACAACAGTTTTTACTCTTTTCTATGGATGTTGAATACCCTTAGCGTTTCTTGGACCTTGTGGTACATAACTCAGAGACCAAGGGAAGCCTACATTACTTTTGTCAAATGCGAGCTGTGATTGTTCTGGCAGTAACATTCTGTACACAGAAAGTCAAAACCGTGTAAGTCCTAGAGGGAGACGGCTGAATTGTGCTTTCCCTGCGTACAACTTGAAAATACTGAGATGGTCCAAGTGATTTTTAAATAGGACTATGTTTCTCAGGATGGAGGTCTAGATATCTGGGGAGCATCTCACTGCTGTACGGGAACTTGTTATCTGGCCTAATATAGTTGCATTATACTAAATGCGTTGGCTTATCTTTGGTGAAGTACCACACTGGGTACCTTGACGTAGGGCACATGAATGCCAGCCCTGGTGACATTAAGCCGTATGTTGGGTAGGCTTTCTGTGAAGCAAGGCTGTAAAGCTTAGCAGGCTGCATCTCTTTGAAATCAGCTTTTATCTCTGGCTTGTTGACTTTTACACACAAACACAAGCTTTTCTGAGAGGCATCCCTCTGAAAAGCTCTGAAACAGAAAGCTCCAAACATGAGAATTTCAAGTCCCATCATGTTTATGTACAAACTTGCACATGCAGCTTTTCTTCTAACCAAAGAAGGAAAGCGACTATGAATATGCAGTGTTTTGAAATATTACTTGCAAAGTTATATGAAATAAGGTTTTTGAAAGGGATTGGGGGGGACGGGGCGTGTGTGAATGGCACAGAAATGGAATAATATTCAGATTGTTCAAAGACGACCAGAAACTTTCTGTGTCTCTTACCTGTTGAAATGACAGAAGAAACATACTGATTTAACCTGCTTTCAGGTAAATAAAATTTGGAAAAGCTTCTCAAAAAAGATGAGAGGAATCTTTCAAAATGCAAAAAGCTTAGGCATAATGATAGGGGTTATTCCTTTGGTTATGGTTTATCCTTCACAGCAGTTAATATTCACATAAACTAAATGTTCAGCCTGTTCAGTATAGTTTTAATTCAATCACATCACATTGCTTTTACTATTTTATTTATGTGCATTCTTCTAGTCCAAGAGTTTGTCACTCTTAATCTCGTTAAATATGGATACTCGCTCAGTAAATATGTGTACTTCCACTCAGTAAATATGGGTACATTCAAAAATGATGCCTCAGTTTAGTAACAGATGCTTCTTAAAATATTTAGAATTTTAAAGTGTAAAGAAGCCGTCAGTAGCATTCTGATTTGTGTATAAATATTTATTTAGCACACGTTCTGGCCACTGTACTGCCCTTGATTTTTGCGCAAAACTTACAGTAACTTCAATGGAAATTTTGAGCTCATGACTAGAGAAAAATATGGTTAATTCAGCAACCCAGCTGCTTCTATATCCCAGAATAGCAAGTAGTGCCTCTAGTGAAGGAGGTGGGGAAATACAAGTTTATGTCATTCTTAGCTTTCTGTTGCTGGGCACGCATTTGGGTAACAGCTCAAGTTAGAGCAGACTCTGGGCTGTTCCAATTCTATTCACAGACTTTTAGCTAGGTTCCTACCAACTGGAGCACAACAGTGGCGTGAACATAAGAGACCAATGGCCAGCAAAGCTCTACAAATACTTGCTAGAAATCCTGTGAGAGAGTGTTATGTGATGAAATTTCTATGGCGCAAAAAAATTAATGAGATGAATCTGTTTGACGGAGGAACACGAGGCCTTTGTCACTGAAATGAGATTCTAAGGCAAATAATGTTCTGTCTGCTAGTGCTAGCATGAGAAATGTTATGGAAAGTTGAGTCTATTTGCAGAATCATTGTAAAAGTAGATTTTTTTATCACGTACCCTTTCTCACAATACAGAAAAAAATACAGATTGTAGACAAAACTGAAGCATAGCCAATACATAGCATAGAACTTGATCAAGAGAGAACAATTCCAAGATGCGTAGAGCTAGCTCCGTTCTAAAGCTTTCATCCTTGCCTTTCTCCATATTGCTAGGCTTTTGGTAGACGTTTGCATTAGCACGTCAGGATTTTAAGAGAGGATAAAATGGTAATAAAACAGAATACCTACTGAAAATAGCAACATTCACACTGTTGTAATACTGAAAAATAATTTATTAACTTTTAATCATTTCTTTTACTGAAAAAACCCTTTCTACCATGATATAAGCTAAAATATCACACAACAAATCATTTTAAGCTTATTGTCAAGTGGACATTTTTCCTCTGCTAATTGCGCTAGCATCAGACATGCTATTGGATGCCTGAGGGAATTCTTACGAAGCTATTCTCACTACCCAAGTACCTGCTATTATTAAGACCCAGAATATAAAATTCAAGATAAAGTGCACTACAGCAAACAAGGTTGCCAAGGTTGTTCTCAATGTCATGAAAAAATCGTAACATGTTTTGATCTTAAAAATTATCTTCAAATTGACTGAGACACTTGAGGTGTCTAGATGGCTCGCCAGATTTCCACTCGGTTTTGTCACTCACATGAACTCCTCTGCTCAGCTGTATTTTCACGATCCACTTAGAATCAAAATAAAGTAGAAACTGAGGAAATCATTCTGTAGCTCAGCAAGCTAGTTTTGCGAACACGAACTAAGCACGAAGATTTACACGCTTTAAAAAACGCACAAATAAAATAACGCAAATTTACATACCAGGAAGATAGTGTTTTCCTTCACGCCAATAAAAATTGAGTGCACAGCATTAGCAATACAGCTAATACAGCTAATGAGAGACAGCAAGCGTAGCTGGTTTCTTTAGCTTAGGAATAGAATTTTACTTTTTTATATAGCAGTGGCCACATAATTCTCTGTATTCCCCTCCTTCGCTTTGTCAGCAAGGTACATTCCAGTGAAGCGGCCACAAGCAAAGCTGGATAGCCACAGTTTCCATATGCTCTTATGACCTACCCTACACACCCAGACCGCTTCCAGCGGAGAATGACAGGCCACAGTCTACATCATCGCCGGTCAGCTTCTCACATCCTCGTGGACTCGCATCCTCAGGCACCATTTTGCACGCCATGGCAGCATGTGTGCAACAACCAGCTCCATGACTCCCCACGGGTCGCATACGGGGTTTCACAGATCCATACAAACTGAGATCAGGGACACTGGAAGGATTCCAGTGAAGAGGAAAAATTTCAGCTGCGTATCCAAACCCTGTAGAATCAAGTCACACATTAGCATATCCAGGAATGAGAGAGGAACTGGAATGGCCGAGTACAGAAGTAAAACAGCATTCAAAGACTTGTGGTAACTCAGGGCAGACATAATGACACTTTCATGTCAGAACGGCAGTTTCTGAAGAAGAAAATGATCAATTCTACCTGTGAGTGATTTCATTGGCATAAGGCTGATTTCTCTTTCACTTACATGGACTTTGAAGATTAACTTTTTTAACAGATGCTAAAAAAAATGCTGTTTAAAAGCTGCTTGACAGAACCAAGCATTATATGACAAACTACAATTAATTTGCTCAGCCTGGAGAAAATAAGGTGTATGAGAGCCTAGAGAAGTCATTTCTGTAATTTCAATTTTCCTTATGATAACTGCCTCTCAGACACATCTCATCCATAGCCATCAGACCATAAAACTAGGCTATTAAGTTAAAACTTGCACTTTAAAAATCCACAAAACCTTGTGCTAGGAACACGAACCGTGACCCCTTTAGTTATTTAGGAGATCTAGGCATTTTCAGCATTATTACAAGCAGCCATTAGAAGGACCGAATCCATAGTCTTTACTGATTTAAGAGTCATCCAACTGTACTTATCTGAGTGTTACTCGAGTGAGCTACTGTTGCGAGATTATGACTTCCAGAGTTTTACATTTATACTACAAGGCAGCAAGGAAAACTAAGCATTGGATCCAGCATCTCAATTTGAAGCCTAAGGTCTCATTAACTTTGATTAAGTTTTTCTTTTATGTCTATCTCCCATTTGCCTCGCTAACTTTTCTTGTTGGCTCTGGGTATAATAGAGCAGATGACAGACAAGTGAGAAACCAAACACCCAGTGAGAAGCAGCTACAGGAGTGATTAAACTTTTTTTTCTGTGGTTTATGATGGCTTTTTTCCTTTTTGAATTTGTCTGTAGACATATATAGGAATACTTACATAATTTTGTGCATTTTGACTTTCTGCAAACATTGCAAGGATAGCACAGCAATCAAAATCACAAACAGTTTAAAGTTATCCATAGCTACATTTCCTAGATAGAGAATGGATGATGTGATCAGTTAGTAATGCAGTTCCAGTGAATTTAGTATTGCGTACTTGTTTTTTTAAAAAAATCCCTTTTAGCTTTTTCTGCTTGTTTTAAAACATTTGACCCTTCTTTTATTCCACACAGAACTACCTCAAAGCTGAATCCACTCAGTTTGAGTAGTTCTTCTCCAGGGGAGCTCAGTATTAACACAGGAAGAGTCACTGCTTTCCTGTTTACGATACGCTTCTGCCTAGTCTTAAAAAAATCCACTACTTCAGTACTATGAGATCATTACTATTAGCCATCAGCTCGTTCTAACAAAACCGCAGGCAATGTCTCTGCCACCAAAGATACTTCAAAGACTGATGGCTTGAACTTGCCTTGAAGCGTTATGGAAAATGACTAACATACTAATGAACAACACAAAGCGTTATTGTTGACACTGGGAAAACCATTCTAGCTCAAATTCTCAAAGGTGCTCGGGAGAATTTTACTGTTAACTTCAAAAGAGACAAGATTTCAACCTTAAGATTTTTTTTTTCTCCTGACTCTTAGAAACTGCTTTACCGCTTTCCAGCTAGTTTATGCTATAATGCCCCTAAAATCGTGAATTCATACTGACACAAAACTTCTCACAAAGGGGTAGAGATCCAGATAAACAAAGTGGCCCTTACTACCCTTCTGAAATCCCATGGAGCCCAAAGATGTAGCTGCCAAATTAATTCCCTGAAAAGTAGCTGTATGTATTACCTTCCCCTCATTTTACTCAAATTGGTAATTTCAAAACATACCAAATTAAGCGTTCTCTAAACATTACTCTCAAACATTGCATTTTTTAAAGTGACCGTGACTCCCTAAGAAAGATCTTACTATCTTTAAACACATTTTTATTCTATTTCTATAACAAAAATAGTCTGAAACAAAACCTATTGTACTGTAGTTGTTTTGATATGTAGTCTTAAACATGGCTGCGTATTCAATGTTACATAGTTTCAAAACTGGTTTGTACATAAGATATACAATAAAAGTACAATATACATAAAATAGTTTATTGCAAGTATTTTAAAAGAGCTCTACAATACACTTTCAAAACATTTTATACAGTATTCTGTCTTTCAATATGAAACAACTCACATAGGGAGAAAAAATCTCAATATTTAACTACAGTCATTATTAATGTACTGAATTAATCTGTCATACAAAAATCATAGGAACTACAGACTGTTTCTGAGTATCTTTCCTGGTTTTATTCTCTCTGAAAGTAGGAAAGAATAACATGTACAAAAATAAAATAAAAACTCCCTTCACTCCATAGCTCATGCCACAGCAAAACCTAGATAAATCACTTCAAAATTAAAAACAAAAAAATTGAAACCATTTTACTTCAATAAATACGGATCTATTTAAATAGTTAAAAGAATGCCATGTATCTTACAGATGTTAATTTAGAAACAGGATTAAAAACTTCAGGTTTCAACTATTCAGAAGTTGCATAACAAAGGAAAATATCCTAAAAGGTAGTTTTTTCAGAGGAGAAAAAAAAAGAAGAAACAAACATCATTCTTGTTCCTAATGAACAAAGCTCCACTGCACTTACACTTTTTGCCAGCCCCACAGGCACAACGGGCAAAGCTCGCCACTTACCAGAAAGTATAACTACAGATTCTATTAACACAAAATCGGAATTACTTAGTTTGAGTTAAAGTCATTTTCAGTCTCTTGTATTTAATATAATGAGAACAAGACTTCCAGATAAAACTGCTCATCTGAGTTATTATCACATCTTAGAGAACACTTCTTTTACTGGTGCAATATGTAAGCTAGAAGGAAAGGAGACTGGAACAGACAGTAAACCTGTTTGTAATGATAATTTCTTGTCCTCTTTTCTTGCAGAAAAATTGTTTGGGATTGTATGAATTGGCAAAAAAAGCTAGAAAAGGCAAGGGATATACAAAGAAGTGGAGATAATGAAGTGGTGAAATGAATTAACTGATTATAAACTCTGCTATTTTAGCATTGTCTACTTATATTTTATCATAAAAAGGGAAATGATCAAATTCCTCATCCGTAAATCTCCAAGCACATCACAAAGCAGTTCAATTTTTTCCTGTTTACTGTGCTTTAACGCCACATCGACTTTTTTTCTTATTAAACTTTTCCCCCTTTTCCTACCTGCTTCTTTTTCGCATCTTTTATCTAAAAATAACCTTTTTTTAAAAAAAAAGTGTGAAGTAAATACAGCAAGTGTCCTTTGTTCGCAACATATAGGGAGCCAGAAGAAAGGAAAAAGACTGGGTTTTCTGCATTCTGGAAATTACCTTTCTATCTTTACTTTTCTGACAGTTATGATTGGACAGCATGATGTCATAAAATACCATATGGGAAAAGGTGTAACTTTTAAAATACCCGATCCACGGAGCACTGCAGATTGCTGCAACACTGTTAATACAGGAAGAATGTGTATTTATAAATTAATCAAGGAAAAGAAATGCAAAGTGGCTTTTTTGTTGCACTTTGTTTTAAGCATCTTCTTGCATTCATCACAAATTATATCAAGTAGGCAGTTCTAAAGACAGTAAACTAACTCTTCACCAGGTCACCCCCACAACAGAAAAAGATAATCCCCTTCAGTCAATTGTTCGGTCTAACATAAGCCTTCTAATAATTACGCAACCAAAAATTTTAATATATAATTTCATAGGGCGTAATCCAGTTTCGATAAAAACAGTGTATTCTCTGCTTGTTGCTCACTGGAACTCAGCTTTAAGCTCTCTGAAGTGAACAAGGTGATGTCTTTTCAAATGGGGGTCCTGCCTGAAATTTTTACCGCAAACTAAACATTCAAACGGCTTCTGTCCAGTATGCATTAGGTAATGTCTTTCAAGCTTCGAAGGGGATTTAAAGTTTTAAAGCAGATACTGCATTAATACAATTTGTTAACAACTTCGCTTCTTTCAGTACCTTCAGAAAAATCATGCCAATAGCTGTAACAGCTCCGTTTCCAACAATTTACTGCACAAACACGGCTGTGCGTTCCTACCGCTGGTGTCGAGAACAAAGTCCCCTGACTCAATTTCAACTTTGATTTCCGCTGCTTTGTTTGACTGAATCAACTCAAATTCCTGAAAGCCAGATGCCTGTGCAGGTGTTTAAGAATAACCCGAACAACCCACAGGCTGAGAAGACTTAAATGCAATGTGATCTCCCTGATGACTGAAAAGTTTGTTCAGGTTTTCAAATTCTACCTGACAAACGGGGCTTTTATAGGGTCTCTTTTCAGTATGGGTGAGCTGATGTCTTTTTAAGTGAGCTGACTGTCTAAACGTCTTCCCACAAACATCACAGCCAAAGGGCTTCTGTCCCGTGTGTATAAGATAGTGTCTTTGAAGTTTGGACGAAGATGGAAAGATTTTTTCGCATCTGTCACATTTACACACTTTGTGTCTGCTGTGTATATTTTTAACAGAAGCTGAAAAAGCATGGCGAAGTTCTTCTGGATTATCAAAGAAACCATCAGTTGATGAACCATAAAAAGCATCATCTTTATTATGCAGTGAATCATCGATGTTTAACATGCTTTCACAAGTAAGCATACCTTTTAAATTCATTCTGAAGTCGTGAGGTTGTGGGTGCTCTTGCCAAGGTAATGGCACAGCAAATATTCTTTTCATCCAATTACTAAGTGCCTTGTGCATGTCAAGCTTGCTACGGCAATGCTTAAAAGGTTTAGTGGAAGCGTGCTGATCAGAACGTTGATCTCTAGCTGCAACGAGGTCAGGACTTTTAAAGTGACCTGATTTTATTTTTTTTCTGTCAGTCCAAGAAAAATCTGTTGCCTTTCCTCCAGGATGCTTCAGCTTCATCAGGATCTTATTTTTCATGCTGACTGCGTGGCTGCACGCTGTTGTACCATTATTCGAACTCTGGCCATCTCTCACACAACATTTGTGCAAATTCAGAACCTGCTCTGTTTCAAAACACTGCTCACATGCTGGGCACTGAAAGGGTACAGTATAAACCAAGTGAACATCACATGGGTCGTTCTCCTGTGACTTGTGAGTGTCAGCGTTCTCAAAACTATCCCTCTTTCCTTCCAACAGGTTCTGTGGTCTGGGATATTTAAGAGTCTTTGCTTTGTATAAAATATTGGAGAAAGTCTTGTTTCTGGCATGGAGCTGCTTGTGCTTCGTGAGTTTGCTCTGTATTTTAAACCCCTTCTGACAAAAGCAACACTGAAAAGGTCTTTCTTCTGTGTGTGTGAGCTGATGGATTTTCAAATGCGTTGACTGTCTGAAGGATTTACCGCATGAAGAACAGTTAAAAGGTTTCTGGCCAGTGTGAATGAGGAAGTGTCTTTCTAGCTTGGATCTTGATGGAAATGTCTTGTTACACGACTCACAAGTGTGAGTTTTCTTTCTCCTTCTGGCACCATGCAGATAATCTGCCTTCAGGCACTGATGCAGCACCCACCTCTCTTCAGTTGTAAAAGATCTCCAGCACACGGAACATCGAAATATGCCGTAAGTGGCCCTGTCTTGCTCAAAATCCACAGAGTTTTCTGCTTGCTTGGTATCACTCTGATAATTTTCATTATGAAGCTGCTGATGCTTCAGGAAAGTTATTAAGTTTTTGAAGTTTCTATGACAAACTATACACTTAAAAGGCAGATTATGGGTTAACTGATGCCTCTCCAGGTGGACTAGCTGCCTAAATGTTTTATGGCACACATGACATTCAAATGGCTTTTGACCAGTATGTATCAGATAATGCCTAGCTAATTTTGATGGTGTTTCAAACTGTTTATAGCAAGTGTCACAAATATGTGGCTTTTTCTTGGGTATCCTGTCAGCTGTTAGACACTGCTGAACTTTTAACATCTTTATAAAGCAATTACACCTCGCTTACTGTTAGTTCCTTCAGATAGGTATTTCAAGTGAAATCATCAATTGCATGCTAAGATGAAAGGCTGTAGAAGCAGCAAATTTTCTTAGGAGAGATATTCTTACATCCCACAGATCCCTAAAATAAGAAAGAGAGTATTATTTTAGCCTGTATTAATACATAATTGCCTAAGTTTGTCTTGTTTTCTACGTAAGAGACCAAAAGCATCTAGATTAGAATACTCCCAATTTAATTTACCTTCAAATACTCTCCTCATAACAGAGTAATTACTCATTATGTCACATGATACAGAAAAACTACCTTCCAGAAGAAACAAACAAGTTTAAGTCATCTGTGCTGTAACACCAATATTGTTTAGTCCTGCACGTTACTTTCAAATAATATATAGCTCATCTACATTATGATATTTAGGTTATACACAAAAAAGTATATTCTTAAAAAAAATCCACAAAAACTTACTGTAATAAATTTCTCCCCTACAGCAGTAATTCTAACTCCTATATATAGTATTTATGAATATGAGAGAAAGAGAGAAGAACTAGGGATTCTTGGCCTTCAGAAATAAAAGTTAAATTAATGCAGTGCTAGTGAGAAGCAAAAATGAACAATACATTGAAACTACGTACAAAGTTACTATTCACATTTCTGCATCTTGGCAACTATATCCAGAAGAAACACCAGTTCCTTTATCTCAAAAAGGCAAACACCATAACCAGTCACCAAGAGAACTAACTATAAACTATGACCGGATTGCAGAGAACCCCCAAAACAAGGACGAACGTACTATCTCACCACAGAGTCAGAACATTGGAGTTGCGATAGCTAACCATGCGTATACTCTGAAGTCATCATAAATACAGAGGTCATTATCGTAATTCATCATAACGAGTATTTCAGTCTAAACCAAAATCATGAAATAGTCAATTTTAATTTTCCTTGAATTTTCATCAGACAGAACACACTGGGGCAAGCTGCTGTGTCTCAGCTAAGGCATAATGACTTGCAAACAAGAAACAGTAACTTTGCAAGTGCCCAAGTGCATGAGAAGTTATAAAAATTTTCACAGGAACAGCTAGGCCTCAAGCAACCACGTAGTCCAAGCCTTCCACTGTGAAGCCAACTCATGTCTAGACAGCCTCCAAAGTGGTCTTCAAAACTTCCGCTGAAGGAGGTTGCTTAACGTCAGCAGTGCGCCCGCTTCAATGCGTCACCCTCAGCTTTTCCTTGCACTCAGCGAAGCCTTTCTTTACTACAAAGTTATTTTCATTGTCCTTTTCCCTGTGAACCTGGAAAATAACTAAAAAGCGTTGTCTGTCTCAACTTTATGTAAGCAAAGCTTCCTTTCTCTCCTTTTTTTTTTAACTAGGAATATTCTGGGTTTTCCAAGTATTGCTTTTATGTCCACTTAGGAAAAAGAAAAATAAAAAGAAACTATTTATTTTTTTAATCGTCTCTGGTCTCATTTGGTCCAGCTAAAATGGGACACATCCTTCCTAAATTGCAGCATCTAAGACAAAATATTCCAGTCCACAAGAGTAGTAAGAGCAACAGAATAAAAAATACCTCTATGGTATTACCTATATCCCCTTATGAAAAAGAAAAGGGATGGATGGCGCAAACTTTAAAGCAACGGCATAACAGTTAGGACTTGTACTAACTTTGAGATACACAAAACATTTCTACTAGGTATAATTTGTGGTATTTTGATACTACAACTCACAAGTTGTATATTCTTCCTGTATACCAGCAGAATAAAAATTAATGTATTCAGTGTCTGTATGTAAAACCCTGTCTCTTAAAAGAGTTAATGTCCCTAGTTTTTATAAATCCAGAAATTTCTGAAAAGTCCATTCAAAGTCACTGCAAAGAATAAAAGCCTACTGCAATTTAAAGCAAGTTATAATGAGATTCATGACATGTGCACAAAAGACTGAAAATATCTGGTGAAGCAAGAGTTTTCATAAGCTTCATGGAAAGAAACTTGGTCATCTGGTAGGACTGTTCCACCTCTAACAGATATGATCCTATATAATTGTGGGCCTTACTAAACAACATCTGGATGTACGCCTTAGATGCGGTTGTCACTACACTGAGGAGTTACCTAATCTCACTGAAATCATTCAGGACAAGACTTCTCAGTGCTATGAAGCAGTTGCAAAAGTCAACTTTTCCTTTCCTATTCTCTTTTCCTGTAGAATTTTAACAGCTACTCAGTTTGAGTCTTCTTTTGAAGACACAAGAAAACACAACGCTCTTCAGAGACCCCCTTTTCCTCCCAGTTGTTGTCACGTCATTTGAAGGCAGGGAGTTTAGAGAGAGTGAGTATGTGACACCAGATGCTTTCTAGTTTGTGCTACCATGAAGCTAGAGACAGTTGGGCTGAGAAAAGGAGAAAAGCTTCTCTGCTACTCTGGAAGTTTCTGTACAGCTCAAGGCAGCCTCCATTCACTGGGAAGGAAAGCCTGCTGAGAAAGACCTATAAAGACTGATGAATTTTAGTTAACATACTGTCATACAGATCTAATTTACACATCAGGGAAGTGCTCAAACAATATAGTGACACGCAAAGAAAAGAAGTCCGAAGTAAGAGACAGCTGTGGCATATTACACACGGGATTTTGTATTTAGCTTACAAATTTTTTACAGTTTCTATCTGGTGAATGAGGAAAATGGTCTGTAGTACAAGGTGACAAAAGAAGAGTAGAGCTTCCTGCTGTGGTCCTAATGGCTCAGATAAGGTAAACTTAGGGGAAGCAGGAGAAGGAGAAAGGAGCTAAGATGGGCATTACTGTGTGGCCCAGATATATTTTCAAACCCTATATACTAAAGACAAACTTCACATCTATTTCAGGTGCTGTGTGCCTTGCAAATCTAAGGAATAAACATGCTGCTGCTAAAGATCAAAGAGCGAAAGACAAGCCTGGAATACCATCTCCTGCCAGCCCTGGAAGTACACAGGCTTGTCTGAATTAAATGTACTTTCCTATGTGATAAGGACTTAGTTTGTGGCATAGGTCCAATTTAATTTTAAATTTACACTACTTTTCATCTTGGCTGCAAGGTCATGTGGAAAAATAGGGTCAAGAAGTAACGTAGGCCACTGAAGGTCCACAGAGGACCCTCCTCAGTCTAGTATTATTTCATTATTAAGTAAAGATCATGTTTATTTGTATTACATATGGCAGCAAGCCGCAACAAAAAGAAAACACGATGGAAGAAAATTCTGAATTCTAGTCTAGTCTTTAGTAAGCTGAGAAGGTTTTTTTAAAAAAACAACAACAAAAAAAAACCAAAACAGGAACGGAACTTTAACAAGAAGAAATGCAAGATTTTCTATCCAGGCAGGAATAATCAACTGGAATGGGAACAACTTACTAGGTTATAGTTGTGCAGAAAAGATACGGGATCTAAGTTGGAACAGAAGCTGAATATGCCAACAGAAAGCATGCCATCCGTACCAGGATGCATAAACAGAGGCAAAGCTTTGATAGCACATAACTCTTCCACACTATTCACTACTGTTTAGAATTCAGCTGCAGTACTCCATCCAGTTTTGAATACTGCCCTTCAAATGGAGCCAAGTATATGAACTAACTGGAATGAATCCAGAGAAGCGGATCAAGAACAATCAGAGCTTAAATGCACAACATACAGGAAAAGATTACAGTAACTGGGAATGTTTAAGTAAAAATAGAGATCTGATTAAAAAGAACAACAAAAAAAACCCCAACCCCAAAACAAAATCTAAGATTCAGCTTTAAAGAAAACAGAAATAAGCTGTTCCCCAAGCAATTTATAGTTATGACTAGAAATGGGTTCAAATTATGGCAGAGAGGATTCAAGTACATTACCGTCCTTACAGTGGCAAAGTTTTTCACAACGAGCACACAAATAAGTTGTGCGGGGAGATCGCTCTGCCTCCAACACCGGAGGCCTCCATAAAACGCTGTTGAAACATCTCTCAAATTCCCGCACCCACACACCCGACCCTATACAAGATGAGAATCCCGGCTCGTTTTCCTACGACTCGTTAATATAATTCAACACAAACCACTTCAGAATTGAAAACTCAATATATTTCCAAATTTGCTACCAAAGGATTCTTCCACATTGTTGTTAGCATATCCTCAAGCCCTTGGGGTAAACTAATAATTGTGTCTAGAAAGCTACAGAGATGTGTCTAGATTGCATCTAGAAAGCCATAAGCGTAAGAAAATTATTTATAAAAATAAACGTGTGAAGAAACCTAGGATCCACTTGTTCTACAGGAATCTACACCACACACTACGGCTCCTCAAAGCCAGTGCCTCGCGTTCTCCCCTGTTTTCCACGTATTTTTCAAAACGTTTTCTGAAGCAAAACAGAACAGAAGCTACACGACGGTGAAGCGGGGCTGGTTTGGGAACAAACCGAAGCTCTGCCGAAGGGGGTCGAGACCCCCGGGACTGCCACCCCCCGCCTCCCCCGCAGGACACGCTTAAATCCAGATAAAAACCTTAAAAGCGATTAACGAGGCGGCTCTGGAAGAAAGCGGACGGCGAACCGGCACACAACCGCGTGCGGCTTTCCCAGAGGGGAACGCGAGCTCCCCGCTGCGCCGCGCCGGCCCGGCCCAGCCCGGCCGCCCCCGTTGGGGGCTCTGCCCCGACGCGCTGGACTTGGCGGCCGGCAGCGCCAGTGATCGGCCCAGCGCGCCCCGGCGGAGCCCGCAGCGGCGCTGACCGCCGGCCGAGGGGAAGGGTGGCAAGCGGGGCGCGGGGGCGAAGAAGGAAGCGACCTGGAAAAGCAGCTACCGTACCTCCAGCGTCCGCACCCCTCCGGGGGTTGCTGCCGCCTAAACCCTTCCCTCCGGATGGCACCGAGACGCCAGGACGCGGGGAAACCCGGGCCGGAGCTTTCCGTTCCCCCGCGCCATCGGGCCCCGCCTTCCGCCGCCGTGAGGCGCCGGGCCGGGCCGCGGCCAGGCCGGGGCTGGGGCCGGGCCGTGGGGCGGGGACCCGTCCCCCAACTTCCTTGCTGTCCGGGCAGAAAGCGCGCCCTGGCTCCTCTCACTTATTATTAACCGCTGGTGACGCGTTATTCCTACCAATAAGTCACATTTTCTACTTCGGCATCTTAAATAACGGATTCCCGGCGGCTGCGGGGTTTGCAACGGAAGCACGCGGGTGGAATTGCCCTGCTGCGTGATAAACTCACCGTAAGGCCGGAGCAGCGGCCGAAAAGGCGGGGAAGTGGTGCCTGGAAGGGAAGGCGGAAAGAGGCGTTTCCGTGGCGTGTCTGAAAAGGCTTCCAGTAGCACGTGCACACGAAAGTAACGTTTTTGCAGAGTTTTGCCTCCTCTGTAGGAGAGAGGGATCACGCAAGCGCAGGAGCACACGGGGTGAAGGACGGACGGGGGTCCCTGCGGTAGCTGGAGCCCCCTTAGTGAGCGCAGCTTGGCTGAGGTTACCTCAGAGGAGCGCCAGGCAAAGGGCTGAAAACATCTAGAAAAAGCCATAAACTGGTTACAGTTGAGTCCTGAGTCCAGTTCTGGGGTGCCCAGCATGAGAAAGACAGGGATGGGCCTGTAGGAGCGGGTCCAGAGGAGGCCACAAAACCATCAGAGGTTTGGAGCACCTCTCCTATGAAGAAAGGCCGACAGAGTTGGGGTTGTTCAGCCTGGAGAAGAGAAGGCTCCAGGGAGACCTTAGTGCAGCCTTTCAGTACTTAAAGGGGGTGTGTAAGAAAGACGGAGAGAGGCTTTTTACCAAGGCCCATAGTGACAGGACAAGGGGCAACAGTTTTAAACTGAAAGAGGGTAGATTTAGATCAGACATAAGGAAGAAGTATTTTACAGTGAGGGTGGTGAGAACAAGTTGCCCAGAGAACCTGTGGATGGCCCATCACTGGAAGTGTTCAAGGCCAGGTTGGATTGGGCTTTGAGCAACCTGGTCTCGTGGAAGGTGTCCCTGCCCACAGCAGGGGCTTGGCCTAGATGATCTTCAAAGGTCCCTGCCAACCCAAACCACTCTANTCCAGTAGCACGTGCACACGAAAGTAACGTTTTTGCAGAGTTTTGCCTCCTCTGTAGGAGAGAGGGATCACGCAAGCGCAGGAGCACACGGGGTGAAGGACGGACGGGGGTCCCTGCGGTAGCTGGAGCCCCCTTAGTGAGCGCAGCTTGGCTGAGGTTACCTCAGAGGAGCGCCAGGCAAAGGGCTGAAAACATCTAGAAAAAGCCATAAACTGGTTACAGTTGAGTCCTGAGTCCAGTTCTGGGGTGCCCAGCATGAGAAAGACAGGGATGGGCCTGTAGGAGCGGGTCCAGAGGAGGCCACAAAACCATCAGAGGTTTGGAGCACCTCTCCTATGAAGAAAGGCCGACAGAGTTGGGGTTGTTCAGCCTGGAGAAGAGAAGGCTCCAGGGAGACCTTAGTGCAGCCTTTCAGTACTTAAAGGGGGTGTGTAAGAAAGACGGAGAGAGGCTTTTTACCAAGGCCCATAGTGACAGGACAAGGGGCAACAGTTTTAAACTGAAAGAGGGTAGATTTAGATCAGACATAAGGAAGAAGTATTTTACAGTGAGGGTGGTGAGAACAAGTTGCCCAGAGAACCTGTGGATGGCCCATCACTGGAAGTGTTCAAGGCCAGGTTGGATTGGGCTTTGAGCAACCTGGTCTCGTGGAAGGTGTCCCTGCCCACAGCAGGGGCTTGGCCTAGATGATCTTCAAAGGTCCCTGCCAACCCAAACCACTCTATGATTCTACCTCATAAAGGAACATGCAGATGGCAGAGCAAAGTGTGAGAGATTCACCATAAAAGCCCATTTGTGAAACACAAGGACATGGATGAGGCTCGTTCGGTTGCAGCCCCATTGGGACAGAGAATTTCCAGTCACCAGAGTTTTAACTCAGCCACCTGTGTGTATAGCCCAATATGGACTCTATTAGTCAAACCTTAAGCTCTTTATCAAAATTTTCACATAAAGACAGGCTTTAGACTTATTTTTCCTTTTTTAAAGAAATCTACCATAGCCCAGGAATTAGAGGGCCAGTAGAAGTTGTCTTTTATGCTTTTCTCTCCCTCAAAAAAAAGACAACAACCCACCACAACCCACAAAAATCCACCTTTTTAAATTCAGATAATTGATTAGACCATCTTTGTGAGTGAATTTGCAACACTGAAGATGAAATAATTCATTCTATTAGATAACACTTTATTAAAGGGGTTTTTTTTCTATACGTGCATTTTCCTAAAAGCTTTGCTTATTTTCTTTCTTTTGTTCATGCAGACTGGAATTAAGCAAAAATAAGTATTCACANAGCACACGGGGTGAAGGACGGACGGGGGTCCCTGCGGTAGCTGGAGCCCCCTTAGTGAGCGCAGCTTGGCTGAGGTTACCTCAGAGGAGCGCCAGGCAAAGGGCTGAAAACATCTAGAAAAAGCCATAAACTGGTTACAGTTGAGTCCTGAGTCCAGTTCTGGGGTGCCCAGCATGAGAAAGACAGGGATGGGCCTGTAGGAGCGGGTCCAGAGGAGGCCACAAAACCATCAGAGGTTTGGAGCACCTCTCCTATGAAGAAAGGCCGACAGAGTTGGGGTTGTTCAGCCTGGAGAAGAGAAGGCTCCAGGGAGACCTTAGTGCAGCCTTTCAGTACTTAAAGGGGGTGTGTAAGAAAGACGGAGAGAGGCTTTTTACCAAGGCCCATAGTGACAGGACAAGGGGCAACAGTTTTAAACTGAAAGAGGGTAGATTTAGATCAGACATAAGGAAGAAGTATTTTACAGTGAGGGTGGTGAGAACAAGTTGCCCAGAGAACCTGTGGATGGCCCATCACTGGAAGTGTTCAAGGCCAGGTTGGATTGGGCTTTGAGCAACCTGGTCTCGTGGAAGGTGTCCCTGCCCACAGCAGGGGCTTGGCCTAGATGATCTTCAAAGGTCCCTGCCAACCCAAACCACTCTATGATTCTACCTCATAAAGGAACATGCAGATGGCAGAGCAAAGTGTGAGAGATTCACCATAAAAGCCCATTTGTGAAACACAAGGACATGGATGAGGCTCGTTCGGTTGCAGCCCCATTGGGACAGAGAATTTCCAGTCACCAGAGTTTTAACTCAGCCACCTGTGTGTATAGCCCAATATGGACTCTATTAGTCAAACCTTAAGCTCTTTATCAAAATTTTCACATAAAGACAGGCTTTAGACTTATTTTTCCTTTTTTAAAGAAATCTACCATAGCCCAGGAATTAGAGGGCCAGTAGAAGTTGTCTTTTATGCTTTTCTCTCCCTCAAAAAAAAGACAACAACCCACCACAACCCACAAAAATCCACCTTTTTAAATTCAGATAATTGATTAGACCATCTTTGTGAGTGAATTTGCAACACTGAAGATGAAATAATTCATTCTATTAGATAACACTTTATTAAAGGGGTTTTTTTTCTATACGTGCATTTTCCTAAAAGCTTTGCTTATTTTCTTTCTTTTGTTCATGCAGACTGGAATTAAGCAAAAATAAGTATTCACACGTGCAGCATTTATTTCTTAGGAAATCAGGAGTGCCAGCTCACTCATACTTTTCCTTCAGCTGTCCTTTTTCCAAGATTCCATGTCTGTGTGAAGGCTGAGGTTGGGATCTGAATCCTAGCAGGACGAATGGAAGAGAGCGGAACAGAACAGACAGCAAATCAAAGATTTAAATCAGTGGAAGGCTGGACCCTTTGGTGTAACAGGGTGATAGACGGAGTATGGAATGGCCATTGAATTTCTTCTTGGTTTGCCCATTCTTGTACTTCCTTGCATGAGAAGTGTGAGCCATTATCGCTTTGGATAGCATCAGGAGTAGGTAGACTTGAGAACCTCGTGCTGTATTTCGTCCACCGGCCTTTCAGCACTTAGTTGCCATAAGCAAGCGGGAGACTACATCTACTCCTGTACTGATGCCCTGCAGAGGGCTTGAATCGCTCAATATAATCAATTTGCCATGTAGACCATCACAGTTTTTCATTGATTAATATGTAGGGGTGGTGCTTTAGCAGGGTGATTTCTGTGGAATTTTAATCTACATTGAGGACATTCCTTAAGAATAGTTTCACAAGTTTTCCTGTCTATGGGCCAGCCCTTATGCTGTGCAGTAAAATAAAGTGCTTCTTTACCTGTGTGACCTCATTTTTGATGTAACCATTCTCCCAATTGATACCACTCGGGATTTAAAGACTTCCCTATTTTTATTTTCCAAATTTTAGTCAATTCATCCACCGTTTGGTTCCGATTTGTGGCTGGTTTATTGTCCTCGGCATGAGCTTTCACCTATCCCATCTTGAATGGTGTTTTCCTGGCTATATTTGTTTTAGTTGCCCTCATCTTTGTGGAGGGCAATGAGGATGCTAAGGGGACTGGAGCATCTGTGCTGTGAGGAGAGGCTGAGAGCCCTGGGGCTGTTCAGCCTGGAGAGGAGAAGGCTGGCAGGGGATCTCATCAGTGCTCATCGATATCCAAAGGGCGGGTGTCCAGGGGACGGGGCCAGGCTCTTTTCAGCGGTGCCCAGCGCCAGGACGAGGGGCACCGGGCACAACCTGGAGCACGGGCAGTTCCCCCTGACCGTGAGGAAGAACTTCTTTGCCGTGAGGGTGCCCGAGCCCTGGCCCAGGCTGCCCCGAGAGGCTGTGGAGTCTCCTTCTGCGGAGAGATTCAACCCCGCCTGGACGCATCCCTGTGCCCCCTGCGCTGGGGGCACCTGCTTTAGCGGGGTGGGGGTGGGGGGTGCTGGGGAATCTCCAGAGGGCCCTGCCAGCCCCTGCCGTGCTGGGATTCTGTGCTATATCTAGTAATAATTGCCAACCTTCCTTTCTCCAAACTGGAGATCTATTTACTTCCCAGTTCAGTGATTCCCATTGACAGAGCCACTGCAAGGCGCCAGCCTGCACAGCATAGCAGTCTACACAGGTAACTTTTGCTCTGTTTTGCGCTGCTAGAACAACTGCCCATAGTTCTTCTACTTCTGCACTACCTTCACCTTCTTCTGTTACTTGATTGCCAGTGGTAATGTTTAAAGCAGTAGCCTGATATTGCCATTTACCATTTATCCTTTTTGCTGAGGCATCAGTGAACCAAATGCCTTCCTTCTGTTGGCGTTTCCTCAGTGAGTGGGGGTGCAATTAAAATTGATGAGGGTTTAAGAGGTTGTTGTAATGCTAGTGGATCTGCATTTATGGGCATCTGTAATTGAGAGACTTTAGTATGTCCTTCAGTTAATTTCCTCTGAAATTCCTGTTAAGTAGGCATACCATTCTCTGACTGCAGGTGTTTGTGCAACTCCTTCTGGGGGGAGCAGTCCCCTTTAGGATTGCTCCTAGTAAATTAAATGGTCCTCTGGTTTGTACAGGCTGTTCCTGGTGTATTTTTTTTTTCAATTTGTTTTACTTCTCGGACTAAAGACAAAGGTCCCTTTTCCCATTCAGAGTAGGTCTGTTCTGTTTCTTGAAATGCAGTCGAGCTGGATAATAAAGGTCTCTTTGGTCAGTGAGGGCCAGTTTGGAATGCGTTACAGTAAGTAAGTACCATGTTCAGCAAAACCCCATTCTGCTATAATACGGTCATGGGAGTGTACTTGTCCCAGTGAGTGGTGTGTTTTTAATTCCTGTATTAAGGTTTTGACTGCCTCTTCATGTTCTGCGTTCCATTTCCAAGCTTTGCCTTTCAATAAGAGTGAATACAGTAGGGTATTGATAGAAAATCCAGGTACATGTTTTCTCCAGTATCCTAAAGTTTCCATTAGCTGTTGCAGCTCTTTCCTGGATTGAGGCATCTTCAATTTGTTCTATTTCACTTAGGGTGTCCGGTGGAATCGTTGCACTACCTGCAATCCACCAAGTACTTAAAAATTTTACTTCTCTACTTCGTCCCTGAAATTTTCCAGGTGGGATCTCAATTTCTGCTTCATGTAGGGCTTGCCACGCTGCTGCTGCCGCTTCCCCCAATTAGAATATCATCAACGTATTGGAACAGTTTCACATCTTGAGGGAGTGAAATTGTAAAAGCTCAGCAAGTGCAGCATGAGCAACTGTAGGTGAATGTTTATACCTCTTCCTGCAATGTGACCATAGAGAACATATCTTTTACATCCAGCGCTGCCATCCATGGGTGTGTGGCTGCTTGCAAAGTAGCTGTTAAGTTTGCGATGTTTGGTACAGCACCTGTCAGCGGGGCTGCATTAGCATTCAGGCGCCAAGAATCAATAGTTAAACACTGCCTCCCGCCTGGTTTCCGAGCTGGCCACACTGGTGATTGTTTGGGGAGCAGGTTCTGGAAACTGCCATTTTTCCAAGTCTGCTATTACCTCAGAAATTCCATTTCGTGCCGCAGCAGGGATTGGATATTGTGGTACATTAGTAGTCTTTGAATCGGGGAGCACAGGGGCTGCGCGATGTGCGCAGACTTCAGCCTCGCGATTTTTAGCAGGGTTAGGGTTGGCGTTTGAACCGAAGGACCACAAACTGCCATCTGGCAGGCACCAGGTTCAGCCGTTCAAAACATCAAAACCCAAAATATATTCATGGTGGTCTTTAACGGCAAAGCGAGTAGACAACATGCGCTTCTTGCCCAGGAGCCATAAATGGACCTTGGCAGTTTGACACACAACACTCCCTCCATTCACACTGGTAATCTTAACTCTTTGCTGTCCAGATCGCACGCCCAGCTTCTCAGTATCTTGTTGCAGTAGTAGTGAGATTTGTACTCCCATATCTATTAGGAATCTCACCAATCGTCCTCGAGGACCAACTGGAATGGAAACATATGTTCCATCATCACTTATCCACTGAGAAGCCTCCACTTTCCAGACAGGCAGTTCCCAATTGCCTTCCGGACATTACTTGGTTTTTGGCCTCATGCCCTGCAATTCCTCCCTAAGGGGGAGAAAAGGGTTAAAGCTTTTTCCTGGAGCAGGCACCAGAGGAGTTGAAATATGCTCCTTGCTTTCACCATTACCAGGTTTCTGGACTCCTTCCATCAGACTTAGGATAATACCAGTAGGCTGTCTCTGAATCGCAGCTCTGGGAATGCCTAGTGCCAATGCCTTCTTCCACAGTTCATTTCTCCACTCCCTAGACTCTGTTTGTGGGCCTTTAGGCGTATTTTCCCTTGGTCTAGTTCCTGTTCCCTGCGGAGTTGTTTATTTCATTGGTCTCACTCGATCTGCTCAGGGGTTGGGGTCTGATTTTCCAGCTAAGAGATCGTCCCACCCCATTTCACGGGCATGGTTTATAATATTGTGCATTAAGTCTGCCCAGGTAGGGAGTTGGATGCAGGGGCCATTGTCACCTAATCCCTTATGTGTTCCTCTAATTTCATCCCATTTTGCAACTAGATGAGGTTTAAGAATTGCCAGGGCTCCTCTCATCAGTGGTGTTACCATCACACAACCACTTGTGGCAGATATGGAGATACCAGTGGCTTCTCTCCTATGCGTGGCTTGTATGCAGGCGGATTTTCCAATGGCTGTAGAGAGCTCGTTAAGAGATCTTAAGGGTATTATGGAGGGTTCACCTCATTCCATAGCATCTATTCCTCCAGCCCAATAAGCTACTCGGATGGTGATAGAGCGGCGTTCATTAACTGGGACAGGTCCTAAGTGTAAGAAAACTCCTGGACCACGAAAGCCATTTGCTTCATTTCCATTCAGCAGTATTCCGTCACCGCCACTTAGGCAGACTCACCACAAGTGCTGTGTTTCAGCTTCACCTGGCTTGCTGCCGTATTTTTCTTGTAAATTTGCCAGTTGTACCAGATCCCAGAGAGTGATTTGCAAAGTATGTCGCGGAGCACCACCCCGAGGTCCTTGGGACTGTTCCATTTCAATGATGGGTCTGGCTTCATATTCAGGGGGATTTGAGGGAAACAAAAAACCTCATCCTCCCCCAGTTCGCTGTCATCAGGGTTACCCAAGTATTTCCATTCCATTCCTCAGGGTACACAATTAGTTTCCTAATCTGTAAAATGTCGGGGGGATGCGAAGCCCACATAAGTATAATTTCAACTTTTTCCTTCTGATTTTTGGTTTTTCTCCTTGCTGTAACTGTTTCTGCAGCTGCTCAGTTTTCACGGACAGTAATAACTCGGCTGCCTTTCTGCCTTCTATTTCCTCTCTCAGATCTTGTTTTTCTCTATTCAGGTTTTTTCTCTCCTGACAAGCGGCTTCTAGGCAAGCGCCTAACATCTTACAAATAATTCCTTTTCCATCCTTTATATGGCCCCTGGCCACTTTTAGCTGTTCCTCCACAGCTTTCCAATCACGCCAATTATCACGAGCCCATTCTTCTGGGAATCTGGGACGCGGGCTCACTCCATGCCTCCATAAATAATCAGTGATACTACTTGCCATCCTGCCAACTATGCCAATGTGTCGCAGATGAACGTTTAGGTGAAAGTGTGACTTAACAGAGTTTGATGGCAAAGGTTCACTCTATTACTTGCTACATGGAAGAAGCAGAGGGAAAATTGGGTTAGAATTGATTTCAAATGATTTACTCGAGGACTGGAGATGCAGAAAGGTAAGGGAGATCCTCCTGTTGAGTCACGAGGTTCAGAGTGGACCACCCAGCTTTCTAAGCCCTTCTCAGAGAGGAGTCGAGGTGCGGCTGGATCCACTCCCAGTCCCAGACTTGGTCAATGGTTTACAGCTAAAGAATTATGTGTGTTTATAGCTACAAGTGCACACCCAGTTCTTTTTATCGCTTAGCTAAGATTTCAAACTTTCATCACGTTTAGTGCCAATTCGCTTACCTTCTGTGTCAGCGTCCGGTGTTTGTTCGCTCCGAATTTCGAACCCAAGACTCTCAGGCATCGGATTTTATAAAAATCAATAATGTAATAGAGTGGTACAGCAGCAGGGTCAGCTCGAGCTGGGTGCCTCCGGAGAGGGGCCAACCCAAACAAAGAAATCCCTGGGCAATTATTCCCTTACAGACTATTCACCGGCCCTCACACAATGGTTGGTCCAGTAGTAATATTTGGGTCTGGGGCCTTCTTGTTCCTCAGTGGATTCCTTCGCTGCCTTCAGACAGACCAGTATCTGGTCTAGGTGCAGCTGCTGTAGATGGCCGTAGCCTTGAAGCCGCCGTATCTTCTGATTTACGCTGGCTCTGGGGGCCCTGTTTTGACTAAGTAGGCGCTCGTTCAGTAAATCTACGTGGAAATTTACAGTTTGGGGCCTAAGGCTTCGGCAAATCTAGCTACTCATGCTAAGTAAGTAAAGCTAAGCAAACGGTGTACTAAATCACACAGCGTTATAACTCTAAGTGATTCATTCTATTTAAAACTTATTTAAGCTAAACAACTACTATCTCTCAACACTGAGAGGCATCCCTGCTAAAGCGGAGAGATGCCTGGCTCATCCAGTGATCTCTCCTTGGTAAAAGATCTCGTTGCTTCGAGGAGCACCCTCGAGAGGCGTCCCAGCTCCAGGGGAGATCATCGCCGTGCAGCCACGCTGCCTAGCGGGGCAGCTCAAAGGAGGCTCACTTAGGCTGTTGTATTTATGGGATAAAGTGGCTGGCTCGTAGTCAAATTGCATACAGTGGGGGAGGTAGGCACGAGACTCCTTGCACCCAGAACTTATCGTTGTTCACTGTGTCGTTCTGCTCCTTTGAGACTTTCCTAGAGGAGTTCATGGCCTGGCTACAGCTCAGGCCTTCACCTCCTTTGGAGCCTGCACCAAACTGCTGCGGGTTTGGGTAAGGAGGGTTGAGTGCATCCGTCACAACCCTAGAAACTGTCCTAGAGAGCAGCTGCGTTGGCACAGAACAGCCAGTGTCTCCACTGCATTTCTCCAGTGTCCAGCAGAAGAGGTGGCTGTGGTAATTTGCGTTGTCTTTCTGCTCTGTGTGTCGAGCCACCCCCCCAACCCTCCTGGGAGTTCAAGACGCAGTCATGTACTCTGAGGAAACTCCCAACAGCATGGCTGCTTCAAAATTATTTGGCTAAGATTGCTGGAAATCAAGACTATGAGAAAGCTGAGAACCAGGTGGCAGCAAGGAACTCGGCTTACAAGGCGAAATTTCAGCTTTCTTTTCCATCACACGCATGATCTAAATCCCTGGTACTCACAAAATAGTTACCTTTTGTCTTGTGTCAATAACAGTAACGCAGAGAAAAGTTTTCACCTGTGTTTCTTTGCTGGGATATTTCTTTTTGTTTTGATCTTTTAAGTTGCCTGCAGATTGCTGACGGCCCCAACAGAGGATGTAGGTACCGAGTTGCCACTTCGATTGCGCTGAAGACCTCATCCTTGCCCTATCCTGTACTCCTAACTCGTGGGACAGAACTCTTCTTATTTGCACTGAAACAAAGAGAAAGATAGAATCAGAGTAATAATTTATGTCTCTCTTTTTGAAAAGACTGAATTAACCTGGGAATCAGCCATGATGATATGCAGCATGTGTAGGACAAGCCATTGCAGTATGATGCCAGCTGATTAAACAATAAGAAAACATGGAATTTGATAATCATAATTCTGTCTTTGGACAGAAGATACACCCAATCACCTCTCCCTCACTGTTGACGAATACAGATAGATACCTTGTGGCTACGCCTTGTTTACTCCTGAATTTTATATACAGTAATGAAACAGAAATTGGCAGCATTTCCAGGCCTAAGCATAAGATAATTTTGCAGGCCCCGGTACCTCTGCAGACCTGTCTTAGAGATGTACTTTTGGACATCTGGAAACAACTGTCTATAGAACAATCGCTACCTCTTAGTTTAGCAGGGTTAGAAATCAAATCAGTCTCATCACCAGCAATCCTAAATAGTATCTGACCTAGTTTGCAAGACATAAGGCAAACTTCAACAGTACAGGACACAATTTATTTGCAGTTAAGCTTGAATGCTCAATGAAACAGCTTAAATAGTGTTGGTCATTACTTCAGTAGCATATGACCATTCATCAACCTCATTGAAAGACAGCCAAGTCTTGTAGTTAAAATGGGGATCGGACAGCCTATAGCTGAAAGCTTGGAAACCCTATACGACCTCAGGCAAGTCAGTTAACCTTCTAGTCAATTCCCCAGCTATAAAAAGCGCATAATATTTGCCACATGCATCTCATGAAGCTATCCAGAAAAATCAGTTAATCATTTAATAACTGCAGATCACCTGATTATATATCTTTCTCTTTTTAAAGCATCTCTTTCATTTTAAAGTATTCCCAGTCTTAGCAGCCTGTTCTTCATGAAACCTCTGGTCTGGTCTGAAGCGAGAATGCAAGCAGCTGAGTTTAGCTTGGGCCCAGTAACAGACTAATGTAGCAGATCCACAGCTGCTGTAGATTGTTGTGTTTCTCCTGATTTTAATGAAGCTGTAGCAATATACACCAGCTGAGGAGCTGCTTGTGTAGTTCTGGGAGTTAGCAGTGAGTGTAATACAAAAATACTAAATTCAGTCTTACAGCCCTGTTAGAACAGATGAATTCGTTTAATATGTTTTTGTAGAAAACTCTGTGAGCACAGGGAATCGATTATTTGCTCTTATGGTGCTAAAGAATAAAATATGCACAGTTTGTAGGAAATAATGTCACAATAATGCAAGACCTCCTAGGAGCAGGAAGCGGATGTGTTTTAAATCGGAACTGATTTCAGTTGTTCACTGACACCTTCATCCCACCTCTTGGTTTGGGATATATATGCCTTTTTGTAAGGTGACTGCGATTATTGTCACCATCCTGTCTCCTCCTCATCTGGGTGTCCTGCTAAGGTGTATGTAGATAGGTGCTAGGATCTCAACGACCTGCTAATCTAGGTGCTATGAATAAATGGCATTCTTGTAACTGTTCTCCAGCTGCTTTTTCCTTCTGATGCTTCTACATCCTGATATTGCTATTCATCCTCCACGCATACTAATCTTAATATTTCCATGCCGATTCTCTACATACCAAGAATGTGAGTGTTTCGGTATACCTGTTATTCCTGTTTTATTTATCTAGATTATGTTATATTTAACAGATAAGTAAAACAGGGGCATACCGGAACAATCTGCATGATTGCTATCTGACTTGGCACTCGAGAGGTTAAACAGATCTGGCTGTAGTGATAGCTATAGTGTCACATGTAAGATTCTCTTTTTTAATTAATTTTTTTGCAAAGAAAGCAGAAAAAACAAACAGAGAATTCCTAAACTTCCCTTAAAGAAAAATTGGACAATACTATAATTTTGTTAGCTAGTGCTGAATTTTGAGGTCCTGAAATGTTGAATTGACCCTTCATTTGTGAAATAAAACTTTATTTCCCACTTGCTACACCAACATAAGCTATATAACAACTTTACCCTAGCATTCTGAATGCATATTACTCCACTTCTTACAGAAGGCACACTGTTTGGAGTAGGTATTAGCATCTTAGGTTTAATGCTAACAAAAAAATGTGCAATTGCTCTTTTTGTGGGTGTACGCTACAGTATATTGTTATGGAAAACCAGACCTCGTTCAAATACGTTTCAATCCTCTTTAATTTTTAGGAGTTATAAGGTTTTGCCTTAAAATATTGTACAGGTGCCTCCGCAAGCTGACAGTTGGCAATTCAACCACATGAGTTACAGAGGCAGTCTGTGAGGTAACTGCAGCGCGTTATCATTAATGTTGTGTCTGCTTTTGTAAGGTGTTCCATACTTTAAACGCGTGCTGTACATGCAGCGTGTTACAGCGATTTCCATGGTGCTATTGTTACTGAAGTCTAGGCTAAGTAGGCACATAACACAGTACATAACTCCCTAATGTGTCAATTAATGCCACCTCAGGGCTGAAGTAAATTGCAAAGACTTTTAAAACTGTGAATACGTATTTCGAGCTGGTTTGAGGTTTCTCCCCTTTTCTCTTGTCCTATTTTCTGCCTTTATTTTTCCTAAATAGCCCATCTTAAAGTCCTTTCGTGCATAACAATGCATTGTCTTGAGGGCAGGTAGTTGTTTAAGGAATCTCAGAAATACCTATTCTACATGTGCAAGCATCATATTTTGTTTGATTAAGCACTGTGTGTGGCAAAACCTCCAGAAATTCTCTGCGCGTGCTCAAAACAAAAAGTGACTTTCAATGACATTTCTGAGAAAAGTAAACTTTATTCAACCAGACTTATAAAAAGCTAGGGCATCTTATAAAAAAAGAGACATTTTAAAAGAATATGATGAATTTTATAGACAACACATTTAGTTCTGTGTAACCTAAGAATAATTATCTTTCAGTACCTTTAAGAACTAGTTCTGCCTAGCTGCAATCACTTCCATTAACTTTTTGGCTTTGTATAGCAACGTATTTTGCTTTGTCTAGCAGTAGATTTCAAGATAAATTTCGTATCCAGTACAGCGTATTTAAAACCAATACACAAAACGGTTAATTTAGATGTTCATTTGTTGAGTAAAAAACCCACAAGTTGCTGGCTCACAGCCCTTAATCTCCAGAATCCCGTAACAATCCCTGCTTTGAAATTAGTGGCAGGCTCTATCAATTATATCTGTTTAAATGGACAAATTTAATTACTACAGAAGAGCAATTGATTTTTAAATTACCACTGATTGCGCGGTGGGTATCTCAGTGGGAAGACAGGTACGTGCAGGCTCTCAAATGGAATCAATGTATTAATTAATCTACAGATTGACATACTCCATAGAAAGTCCCCCTTCACTTCCTTCCTGCAGATTCATTTGTTTCAATTTAAAAGGAATTTCTGATGACCTAGAAGTGAAAAATTCAAGTGCAATCTAAAACTGCACATGCTGTGCATAATATGAAAGTTTTTGTTTCTGACTTGGCACATCCAGTGCCATTTGCTAGCCTAGGAGGCCTCTGAGTGATCGAGCGTTCCTGACAACACTGAAACGTCACGCTACGCAGGGTCGTGCCAAGGCGTGTGTACGTATGCAGGAGCGGAGCTGAAAATGACTGTAAGTAAAATAGGAATGGATTCCTTTATGGAACCAGTAAAATCAAAACCAGAGCTGGAGAAAACAAACATCTTCTCAATATTGTGTGCAGTGCTGGGCTCACCAGTACAAGAGAGAGATGGACATACTGGAATGAGTCCAGCAAAGAGCCACTAAGATGATTAAGGAGCATCTGTTATATGAGGGGAGGCTGAGAGAGCTGGGACTGTTAGGCCTCAGGAAGAGAAGACTTAGCAGTGATCTTACATGTGTGTATAAATACGTAACAGAGGACGCATTTCTAAACTGTCTCGTGAGATGTGGTGTTGTTCTCTTCGGTTTGGGTGTTGCCGCTTCTCCTTAGGTTCACTTCTAAAACAGAGAGGAGAGGAACGTGCAAAGCAATTGTGTACTGCCGTGCAACTTGCTGGACTACTTCAGCATCACAGTCAGCAGCATTTATAAAAAAACACTAGACTGAAAACTGTGTAATGTATTTTAATCTTAAAACTTCCCAAATACACATGGCAAACAACGCCGGTAAATCCTGATTGATTTCGCTTGCACGTTATTGTCATCTACTTTCCTGTCGTACAGCCAGCTTGTTACAATATACTTAAGGGATGAGATACGATTGTTTTAGAATTTGATTACACCCTTTGCACTTGAAGAGCTAAGGTTGTGTTAGTTAGCACTTCCATTATATGCTCCTGTTTGCCAGGGTTTATGTCACAACCATAAAAATGTGCTTCTGACCTAGTCTGGCTCCCTAAGATTGCTGTCTAAGGAATAATTAAATTACGAGTAATTAAAATATAGTTTTATGTGCGTTTCCGTACATAGTTAATAAAGGTTTTTAGTACATAGATCAAAGGCTGCCTAGCGCTCCTTTCTTTACAACCACGTATCTTTTTTTTCCTCTGCATCTCCGTCTATACTTGACTGATAGAACTTCTCGGGTGACATTATCTTCAAGAAGATTCTAGTTGCATACTGAAAAGAAAAAATAGACAAAACGGAACTTCTTGGGTTGCTAAATATTCCTAGATATGTAATCATAGATTCCTTTAAGAAAGGGAGCTGTGAAGTGTTTTTAGTTCGCATGCTAAGAATTATGAATGATGCTATCATGAAATGTTTTTGTATGAATTTAATTAGTAATATAGGGCCTTTATTCTTTATTTTCTTACATATTATAAAGTCATCAAAATTAATGCAAAGCTCACATAAGCGGACCTGGTCAAGAACCGCTTGCTGAAACCACTTTTTTTGTCAGAGAATGATCATTCACTAAAACTGTAATTTTTTTGAGCCATGTATCAGTTTTACCACAACCTTTTTTGGTCAAGTTATCTCCTGCCAAGCATGCGTTTTCCTGATTGAAACTGGAAAATGAGACTGCCCCCGGTTCCCAAACAAACAAATAGCTAAGGCATTTGTAGGAGATGTGGAAAATCCCAGTTCAGATCTCCGCTCTGAATTTGGCGGACGTGGAATTTAAGCCCGTGTGCATGTGATGTGTGCCTGAGGCGTGAGGCTGCTGAGTGTCGCTGTTTTACCAGTTAGAAAAAACAGCTCAGAGTTAACCTACTTTACTGTAGAATCAGAGATTTCCTGAAATCTGCGCAGCCCTAGATGTACGTAGCAGCTGTTGTCAGTGTAAATTAAAGCACTGTAGTCCCATAAAACGTTATGCCATGTTTACGCAGGTACAAATGGTCGCACGTGATGTGAAGTAGCAGACAGGCTGCCCCTGGAAGTGGGCAAGCTTGCTTCAGACGTGCGCTGCTTACAGTCATATCTAAGAAACCAGAGAGGAGATCTAATGCCGCTGAGACGATATATTAACATTTAAAAAACCTCCCTAAAATTTAGACGCCAGTGTACACGAATGATTCAAAGTATACATCAGCAATCCTGTATTGCCTGGATATGTGCTCAGCGTACGCACTGCAATCAAAAATCAGTTGCCAGGGAATTCATTGACAATACTGGCTTGAAAATTGTATGTGTAAAATACATGAATCCTCTTCCTCATCTCCAAATAGAAAGCGTGTACGCCAAGATTCGTCAGCGGGCCATGTCTTGTGCCATGCCCAGACATACCGTGATCTTGTTTATGTCTATGAAGTAGAAGATGAATGTGCTTTTTGTCTCAATGACGAATCTGCTGCCTTATGCTTAATGAGGAAGATTCAGGTGAAGGGTCTGGAATTTCTGTCTGTAAGGTGAACCTGTTACCTGTAGAGATCGATCAGAGTGAAGATGGGTGTTTCAGTATACTGTAGTTTCTAGGGCAGCTTGTTATGTGGAAACAGAGTGAGATGAGGAAGATCAAAGCAGAAGACCTCATTTTTCTTCATTTTATTCTCTTGATTTTTCCCTTTTCTCCCTGCATTCTAGAAAAGGATTTATTTTCAGGGGGAGCCATCCATAAACCTTATTTTTCTAATTTTTTGAGCCACATTTCCAGCCTTCTCCATAGGGTAAATCAGCCAACCCACCTTCTCCATGGAAAATGAATAAAAAGAAATGTTAGTTGATTTCAGTTTATCAACTTTGATCAGAAATTCTAGTGGGAGAAAAGTGAGCAAGATCAAACTGTGTGCCTGCTTTTATTGCATGTCTGAACTTTAGGGCAGACCCTTTAGTAATGAAGTTAAACTTCCCCTATAGCTGAAGTACAGTCTTCTCACGATGAGATTTCAGTTAGTTTAAAGCAGCATAAACATATCAAGTCTCTATACAAACTCCCTTTCAACATATGGCTAGTAAAGGGTATGATGAAAACAGTGACCTGAGAATTCTGAAAACCTCTGGCGTAAGTACTTCAGTTACAAATGAAGGCATAGTGAGAAGTATGGGGAACTTGGGAAACCACTTGGGCTTAATATTCCAGTAGAGAACATAAAAGATTAGTCTGAAATTAAAGGCACTTTTCATATCTCTAGTATAATTGAAGCAAGGAAAACAGTTGGTGAACATGTCACTCACTTTTTAGACAAGCCACAGCTGTCCACGTGCTTGCCACATCACCCTGTTCAATTTTTAGAGTCTTTAATATGAATATCAATCCTTCTTTTCATAAATGTAACCTATAAATGCCAGGAATCCCTTAGGAGTTTTCCCAGACTTTATTTAATGCCCCACAAGAAAGGATGTAAAAGAGACCTTTCTTTTGTAAAGTGATCCTATAATTCTGTTCAATATCCATCATTTTCAAGGCCAAGTAATCATATTTAATGGATCCTAAATTACTTTCTGTCAGGCAAGGATTCCCTCGATAATATTAACCAGTACAGAGGACTGACACTCGGAGGGCTGAAACTAAGAGGGTTTTTTATTGCAAGCAGCTTACAAGTAGACAGGGGTGGTGCTCGCTAGCCCTGCCCCAGGTAAGGGTCAGTGTTTCCATTTCGACCTGTGCTTTCACCGAGTTTTAGCTTGGCTATAAATACTCAAATTGGTTTCCGCCAAAAAGCAATGCCTAAGGTGACCTGCAAAGAGATTCTTATCCTTTGCTGTGTTTGTCTTCTATTTTTCCGTCTCGTTTTTTTAAGGGCAATGGTGCGTGTGTTAGGCCTGGATTTCTTACGGTGCGTAAACGTGTTGTCGGGGAGCAGCGAGAGCAGGATGCTCGCTAAGGGGCGGCGAGCTGGGAGCCAAGGGTGACCCGAGCCAAGGTCCAGTCCCGTAGTGCCCAAAGAAGAAGAGCACAGCCAGCCTAGTGATGGTGATGAGGGGTCAGCCAACAGTCCAGGGGATGCCGGACAAATCTGTAGCGGTGAGACAGGTGCAAGTCCAAGCTGGGAAGTCCAGTCAGTGGGTCAGGGTCAGGTCTGGATCAGCGGGGTACGCGGCCAGCCATGGGCAGGGAACCTTGACAGAGACCAAGGGCAAGGGCCGGGGTTTGAAAGCAGCTTCCGAGCAAGGAGGTTACAACTGTCCCGCTTCTTACAGCCCTTTCTCACACAACTCTTTTCTCAACAGTCTGAACCCAGGTGACGCAGCTGCGCCATGTCTGCGTCCACTTGAGAACAGGCAGCCGAATGCCTTGGAGCAGGGGCATGGGGCTGCGCTCAGGGTACTGGTAAATGTCTGCAATTTTGTCCCACCTCAGTTTTGCTTACTTTTTTCATATTGATTAGCTTTTCCTGCTGAAATGTTCAGAGTCCAGAAGAGCATTATGAGTTCAATGAGTTCAAATTCATTATGAGTTTGAATGGTCACAGGAGAGAAAAATGGAAATAAAATGAAGTTGAGCCACACCAACATATCCTACAAACAACCTAGGTTTCCTTAGAGTCAGGACAAACAAGGCAATGGGCAATCATCGATACAAGAGCAATAGCTCAAAAAAGTTCCGTCAAATAAATTTTCTTAATACACATTCTTTCCTTGAAGACCTACATGAAGTCTCCTGGAGGTGATGATTTAGGGTGTAGGCCTGGGGTGGGGAAGACATTCAGATCTGTAATTTTTTCTGATTTGAAGTGATTTCTGATTACTCTGTGCTGAATGCAAAAGGCAAGAAGTGACTTTCATACCTTAGGCCAGTATCCTAGCCAGCAGGAAATGGGCTTTTTTATGGGAATTTCAGCACCATTAAGGTTTTCAAAAGTCTTTTACTCATTCTAAATGGAAAGGAGAGCAAATGTAAAAAATTGCTACAGAAAGAGGAATTATTGTTATCTATTTAGCTATACCTTCTTCGCCCTGCATTTACCACTTCTGGTACTTTAAAGCACAATCCATTTCGTCCACATTTTCCAGGAGAAAATCAATATGAAACTCTAATCTGAGCTATAAGTAGTTGCTACACTGAGCAAAAAAAGTTTGATACACTGAACTGCTCAACCAAATAAATAATTTAGATGAGTCAATGGTGCTGAAAAGTAAGTCTTCATTAATGGACATCACTAAGAGAGCAAAGAAAGCAAAATGAATCATCAGTCCATTGCCTTTAATAATATGATTAAAGAAAGGAGGTACTGAATTATTAAGAGCAGTGGGGATGGAAAAGAAAAAGAGCGAAAACCATAAAGGGTACCAGTTTGCAGAAAGATCATTAAGTGGATACTCTTGCTATCCTGAAAGGGTTTGGTTTCCTTTTAACTCTGAGAGCTGACAATTATTTAGGCCTCGATTCTCCACCTAGCAAAATCACAGCAAAATCTCCTTCCCCTCAGTTTCATACAAATCAGTGATTTATCTGATTTACATCTAAAAGTGGATTAGCGACGGAATCTGGAGGAGGCCCCAAGTCCTGTTCCTTCCGAGGTTAACAGCAAAACTCAGACAGACCCTAATGAGGACAGAAACAACCTCCAGGATTTTGAAGCTGGGACAGAAGAGTAACTTATCTAAATTTTCTTTTTACAGGGAAATAAAGAATGAATCACAAAATGTAATTCCATGACAGAAGAATATTCTAGGATGACAGTAGCATGCTTTGAATCCACCTTCCAAATAATGGCACAAAGCTAATTCCTTCAGATACCTTGTGTTAAGGGGCTTTACTGCCCCTTTTTATTCAACTATTCAGCTGAGTATTGTTCTTTATATACAAACTTCTAATGTGCAGTTAAACTGGATGCACGGTTCCAAGATTTCTTCTATGCTGGACTGGTTTTTCGCTCAGAAACGATCTGATTCAGCTCTCTGGATGTAGAATCACTAAGTAATTTTACATTTGGATTTAATTTTAGATTTGCAGCT
>VZSC01000671.1:134117-145398 GCA_013398225.1 Steatornis caripensis
GCTTTGCAGCTCTTCAAAATAATATTGTAAAAAGCTGAGGTAAGTCCTTGTCCGTGACATCTGTGCGTGAAGATTTGCTCAGATTCACTTGGTTATTTAAGTATGTGCTTTTTACATGCCATTAAAGAATGATGAAAGGGTATGCTGGGGATTTTAATTTTAATTTGATTTGATCAGTTGTTAACTTTTATTTCTTCTGAATTGGACATTCTAATAGCAAGGATAACCTCATTTGGTGTATTACAGAGACCTCCGTTATTATTATTACTAAATTCCATTATGTAAAAGACATAGACTTATTTTATTTTATTCTCATAAATTTACTTTGCTAAATTTACATTTACATGCTAGCCTTTGCTGCCTAATATTTTATGTGGTTGCACCAATGCAGCTGGTTGCCTTGGATTCCAGCAAATTACTGATTGTACGAAATCAGGGCGCTGCCTGGTAAAGCCTAGGTTTTAAAGCACAGACTGAATACATCTTCTTATACCTGGACATTCACTTCGAGAAACTTCAGTGAAATAATAATAAATAATTATCTCTGTCTACTTCAAAGACATAGTAAGGGTTCAGTGACAATAGTAGTTGTCAGCCTTTTACATTTTTGCACCTATTACAGAGAACAGTATCTTGACAGACAGCGGTGTGATTACACTTACCAGCAATCACGAAGGCAAAAAGAACAGCTAATTAAGACGGACCTAAAACCCCCAATAGCATGCCCTATTCAGAAATGTCCAAAGCAGTTAAATCCACAAGTGCCAAGTGTTGGTTCCACCCAATTCAGGTGAGGAAGAGTAAAACGTGTAGAAACAGAGAGCTATGATGAACAGGATCATCAGGTACTCAGTTATTTGCATTGTGTCATCTCTGTCTTTCTCCTTTAAAAGAACTTTTGACAAAGAGACTTTACAAGCAATATGTAGTTGGACATAACATAATCTTCTAACTAAATATATTATCAAGGAAGATGATTTACTTTTTGCACTTTGGGGACATTTTACTGCATCTAATAAAAACACGTCCTCGGTGGTAATGTTGCAGACATTTTCTGTTTTTCTTCTGGCAGATCCCTCAGTTACAGGAATAATCATTTGTGTAGAAGTGGGGCCCTTAACCGAAATACATCAAGACTTCAGCTTGTGTGTATAACATTCACTGAATCAATGTTTTAGGAGAAGTGGTAAAGAACTTCTAGTGATTCTGAAAACACACCATGATTTGAACTTGCCCTAATATTTCATTGTGGGCTCCAGAGACTGCTGATGACCAGTCAGTAGTTATTCAGGTAGTGGAGGCTGCTGCTGCTGACCAGCATCCCAAACTGAAGGAAGTAAGGTCACCAAAAGTTGTCAATATCTTCAGGATATTACCTGACAAAATCATTTTGGCCTTTATAGTCAGGTGATGTATTTTAGAAGGTCCAGAAGGGCAGATGTGTCTCTGGTGACAAAAGCCTTGCAGTGCTGAATCTCTGACCTTCTTCTGAAATCTTTATCTATCCCGTGGACTTGAAAACCAAGATAAAGTTATTTGAATCTATGAATAAACAGCAGAACCAGGTTTTGGAATGAATATCTCTTAGGGCTAATATTTATACACACCAGGCACTACATTACATGAAAGGTAATTCGGAAGGGGAGATGTTACAGGGGTTACAGCAACCTCAGTTTCTGGAACTTGTGCAAGCTTAGAGCCAGCTCATCCAAAATTAAAACTGTCTGGTTGTCAACTTTTTAATTTCACCCAAAGGAAAGCTGACAGCTTCTAGATAATCTGCTCTCTGAGTCCTCCTTTAGAGAGCACTCTCCCTCTGGAGCGTGATGTGTGGTTTTTAGCAATTGCAGGCGAATCAAAACTTGGATGAACAGCACTCTCCGTTACCTCTTCTCACCGAGTTTTTCATTAAGTTCTAACAGCCTGGGCTTCCCACGGCCGATGTTCAATGATAATGTTCCTTCTATCATGTTTGATTTAAAAAAACCTCATCACCTTTGTATAACCTTACTGGGATTGCTTGATCTAGCAGGCTCTCCACAGTAACATTTTTTACTTTAGGCCTGTCTACAGTGATAAAAATGAGCCTCTGTGTCATATGGATTCAGCTGTGTTCCTTTTAATCAGATGCCCATCAAATGCAGGCAAGGCATAACAAATATTCATGACAAAGAGGCAATAATTTAAGACTTTGAACTACTTCAGCAATTCCAAATGCTCTCTGGGTAACAGGGATGCAACTGGAATCATAATTGAGGCCTGATTCATCACACCTGTATTTCTGATGTTCTGAAAAACAGCCTCCAAGGATATGAGTGTGAATGTGTGCCTCTGTGTGTGTCGAGGATGGGGACGTATTAATCCGTTGTAAAACGCCTTCTGATGCCTTTAAGGAAAAGCTCATATATAGGAAACTAGATGCAAACCCAGGCATGTGGATGTCTGTGGAAAACAGACATCAGACTATTATTGGACAAATTGGACAAATACCTGTCGTGTTGTTAGTCTTGCAATGCAGGACATAATTCCCACACTATATTTTCCTAAACCAAGATTTTCAAGATCAGTAGTATTTTGTGATGTGAATAAACTTCTACTAAGGAAGACAAAGGCTATCAACTGCGAGACTGGTGACTGTGCCACCTGTGACCCTTCCCGTCTTTCTCATCGCAGACCAGATATTAATGCTGTACTTTAAATAGATGAGACTGCTTAAATCACATTGAGGCCTCCTCAGGGGAGTGTTAAACAAACAGAGAACCTGTTAACATAACATTTATCAGCACACACACTGGCAGAAACAGCCTCAGAGATTTTGAATAAATCACAAAGCTGTTTCCACCTCCTCATTTTTATTTTTTTCAGGAGACAACATATACGGTCAGATGACTGTCTTAAGTGATCGGTGGTAAAAATTTTATAAATGTCAGATTAATAACAGGACTTACATGTTCCAGTAAAACTCTACAATGTGATCAATTTTACACTCATTATTTATAAATATTTTATAGTATTTATACTTAGTCACTATGTAAGACAATAGCGGCTAAGCTGTGCCTGTTCCACACAAAGCTGAAAGAGTTTGGAGCTATTCCGTCATCCAATATTATAGTAATTTCCATCTTTTGAATCTGTCTCACATGGAATAAAACTGTCCAGTCATGCTGTGCAACAATATTTTCTCAAATGTGTATCAACCCTTTCGGAGACCTGTTAATTTATACTCTACATATTAAAGTGCTTTTCCAGAGGGAGGAAGTCGGAAAGGGCTGGAGGGGAAGGAAAAGAATCTTGTCCAAATATTTCACAATTTGCTCAAAATCTAGTTAAAAGTGCTGAGTCTCTGTCAGCTTTCGTGACTACATTTTAGCCCTTGTTTCAAAACATGGGCTATTCCAGTCCTTGCAGAAGTCCCTACTGCTTGGCACCTCTTAGTCCACCTTTGATCAAGTCGCACTCCAAGCTGTCAGGCGGCCTTCATTTCCTCTAAGAACCCATGCAGATCAGGCCGGGTGGGGCTGCTGCAATGTAGAAATCACAAGTTTTCGGTTGAGGCCTTTTTGCACAGTATGGTGCACTAATTTAAATCCCTCCCCGACATAACTTTGCTCTTTGTAAGACAGCCACAGTTAAGAGTCTCCAGCTGTGCCTCTGGGAATAAAGGCTATACAGTTTCTAAAAAAATACCGTTAAGGCTTGATGTAAGAAAAACCAATACATAACCAACCGAAAGTTCTTTTTCAACCTCCTTTTAGTCTTGCTGGCAAGGCAGTCCAGACCCTCTTAACGATTTATGTGTTGCTCAAAACTAGAAGGAAGTGAAAAGTCCTGGCAATCCACAGTGGTGTCCTAGAACTCTGTGAAGCTCTAAGGAAGCAGCAGCTATTTTGCAGTGTCTTCCAAGCTTTCCAACCCTACCTAGAGTTCAGAGCAGTACGGAAACGCTTCTACCTTCCTGAAATCAGGCAGCCGTAGACCAAACGCCGTACATACATCAGAGCTTTACAGGGACATGCTGGTAGTCACTGCTATGCAAAACTAATCTTTAATTGTCTTTGCACGTTTCAGGATCATTTAAATTGCAATTCTACAGGGAAAGGAAGATGGAAGTGTGAAATGAGTCTATGGGCCTGATTCATGAAAAAGTTACAGACCAATTACATAGGAATGGAATGCATGAAACTCCTTTACAGTGTGCCTAGGTGATTTATCAAATTCCTTTTGCCTGTGTAATCAGTTAACTGCACATGAAAGGTGGGGAACGTGGAGATGAGAGAAAAAGGCTGAAGAAAATGAGGTAAAGCATTGTAGCTTGCTCAAGATTTGTGGCCAGCAGACAGACACAAAGGTAACTGTGGTGAACATGGAAAACATTGAGGTTGAGGTTCAGCAGACTGTCTTCAAAGTCCTCATTGACGATGAGCTCACGAGCACTCAAAGTTCTCCTATGGAAGTACTGCTATATTGGAACATGACAGATGATGCTACGTTAGGGTTTTTTTTGTTGTTGTTTTGGTGATGTTCTTACAGTAGACTCAGTATATTAAAAACCTGGGAGTAGCAAAATTGTAATGTAGAGCTCCATAGTCAAAGGAAGATCCATCAAGGCTAAACACTCCTATGACTGAAAATATTTTATCCTACTTACTGTTCTGTCTTCAGCACCTTTTCTCCGTCTGCCATAAAAGCACTTATGTCATACGGCTTCCCCAAGGGGTAGAGATTTCCCCTCTGGCTGCCCTATTGGCAATGGCCTGTAGAGAGCTAATAATCTGTTATTTTTCTCTGTCTCTCCATTCAAACTGGAACTATGTCATCCGTGGCCCTCAAAAACGTTTGTTGACTGTGCCTTGCAGGTCAGGGTTCAGGACCGGAGACAGCATTGGTCAGGAAGACCTAGTTTCATTTTTTATGTGGAGAGAACTTCCTACCAATAACTTCCAAGTGTACCTTTCAGAAAAACGAAAACATATAACGAGAATATTGAAGAGTGGAACCAGGAATATATTCTGAATATGCAAAGTGGGACCCTGCAGTTAGTTACGATTCAGTAACATTTTAAGTGGGAATTTCCTTACTCACATTACAGACAAAATTGTTTAACGTCACGTTAGATAAAACATTCTTTCTATCGCATAACAGGTTCCGAGCAGAGAAGCAATGAAGAACAGGGTTGGAGGGACAATATCAGACCTTATCAAAATGCATGCGAGACTAGAACTCCTTTTAACTATGCACGAGTGAAAACTCGGATGGCTAAGGAGAATGTAGACACATGGCTAAAGAAAATGTAAGAGAGAGGGGAAAAGGAAAGGGCAAATTAGAAATATAAAAAGTTACTTGAGAAATAGATAACAAAGGGAATGGAGTCTGGAGGGTTTCTTTGTTTGAAAAGAAAGGAAAACAGGAAGTCATTGGAGAAGGAGAGAGAACATAAAGATCTCCCAGCATCTCTTATGTCTAGTGTCATTGCTGAACTCTGAAACTGTATGAGCTGGCAAGGCCAGATACTGAGCCAATATGGAGACGAACAAAGAACCTGGATCAGTCTATATAGGATTCCAGCACATGGGTTGTGCTGCAGTCCAAATGAAGAGGCTAAGCTGAATGAACTCCGTGTGGCCTGAAGGGTATATACGATGTGCAGGACAATAAAATCTGGACACGTCCTGGGGTGTGTTGGAGAGATTGAACAAGTATGTATGGAAAACATGAGAAAGTGAACTGAGGTATGTGGGTTGAGCTGGCATGGAGATAGAATGAATGTCTGCACATATCAAACAAATGGGTTGGTTGTATTCATGATTTAGAAGATGAAAAAGGAGCTCTTTTTACCGTTGTTTTGCTTAGCAACAGCAACAAAAAAAGAGTACTCAGCTGGGACTGTCAATTGCTCAGCTCATTAAAATATTAAGAGAGAACACATCTTAGCAGAGCTCTGAGGCTGCAGAGCTGCCCAAATCAGCTTCCCAATATGCAGGGAAGAAATGCTGAGAGACTTTCTCCTTTTTCTTTTCTCTTTTACCCCTTATCATCACCAGCCTTGAAGCAGACTGCTTTCTACCATTAGTTTTCACTAGCGGCTTTTCCTGTGTCTCAAGCAAAGGGTCCTGGGGCACCATGTTCCAAGGCTTCTTCAGCAAGTAAGACAGATTAACGTCCATCACAGAAGACTGACCTGTTGTAACAGGTTTCTTTTCCTCAGGTCCTCATGTAGGCAAAGCGATGCAAAGGTTCCCCTGCCTCCCGTGGCAGTCTGATTTATGGAAGAGAAATAATAGGACCCAAACTGAGAAGATCACTGAAGGGTCTGAAGATATTGTAGCTTGTTTCATTTTCTGGATGCCGGAATACATTGCTTAAAGTAGCAGTCTGAGTACTTTCAAGACATTTTGACTGGCTTTATGAAATCCTGTTAAATGTTGCTATGGTGGGTTGACCCCGGCCAGCAGCCAAGCACCCACACAGCTGTTCGCTCACTCCAACCCTCTCCCCAGTAGGACGGGGGAGAGAATAGAAAGATTAAAAGTAAGAAGACTCGTGGGTTGAGATAAAAACAGTTGAATAGGTGAAGAAAAGAGCTATGATGCCAAGTGATGCAAACGCAGTCACTCACCACCTCCCACATCGGACCGATGCCTAGCCAATGTCCAAGCAATAGCTGCCTTGGAAGGCAACCTCCCCTTCTTTGTCTTCTACCTCAGTTTTTATTGCTAAGCACAACACCAGATGGTGTGGAGCATCCCTTTGGCCACTTCAGGTTGGCTGTCCCAGCTTCTTGCCCACCTCCAGCCTACTCGCTGAGGTAACAGAGTGGGAAAAAGAGAAAGCCTTGATGGTGTGCAAGCACTGTTCAGCAATAGCCAAAACATTTGTGTGTTATCAACATGGTTTTAGCCACAAATCCGAAAAAGCAGCACCATATGGACTGCTATGAAGAAAGTTCACTCCCAGTTAATCCCAGCCAGACCCAGTACAGTTGCTATGGTAGACTTACTTGCTTATAAATTCTGAATATAACCAGAACCTATTTGCTTATGAATTCTGGATATAACCGGAAAACAGAACAAAATGAAAGAGTGAAAATACTGATTTAAAAATGTGGCTATTTTCATTTCACAGTGTAGTGCATTCTCTCATATATAACTCTCATTGCCTGCCCTCTGTGTATAAGTTGAGGAAGAGTAGTGGCTGTGACAAAGTAAAAAAGTAGTTTTCTACATTTTCCTTATTTCTTTTGTTGCTCCCTTTCAATTAATTACCATGGCTGCTTCTCTTCTTTTTCCTACAGCCTCATTTTTCTATATCTCCCTGGTACATTCCCTTCTTTTCCTCATTCTTACTCATTCTGTTCCTTTACTTTTCTTTCCCATTCTTCCTGTTTTCTCCACCTCCTGTCCCATCTCATTTTGGAGCTCTTATGTGACTGTAGTTGCCCACTGACTCATGTGGGCAAACCAGTTATCCAGATCCAGTAAACCAGTAGGTTTCACCACCGCTCTCCTCCGGCTTTGGAGCCAGTGCATTCCCCTCTGTCCATGTCACACGCAAAGGCTGAATGCTCCATTGCTTTGGAGAGCCAGGATTTCTCTAAAACCATCTGCTCAGATCCTAGCCTGAGAAATACAAGCTTCCAGTATCCTAAAAACAGTATTGTAAAACACTTCCCAGTACCCTAAAAGCAATACAAGACGTAGCCTCCTAGAAAGTATTACTGATGTCTTGGACCGTTCATTTTCTGTGCCGACACAAACTGTGCTGCTTACTGGCGTTCGCTTTGGCCCCAGTTTGTCAAAGTGTGTAAGCACACATCCAAACATCTCACTAATACCAGGAAAGCAGATGTTAAGTGTCTCACTGAATTGGGGTTTTGACGAGCAGCTTCAATGTACTTCAGGGAATAAATTCTTACTGTGACATCAGTATTAAAACAGGTTAGTCCAGTGTCAGTGCAGTAACTCTCAATGAAAAGGAGGATTTCTTAAGGGAACAGGAGTATCGGTGACAGTTTGATAAAAAAATAGCTCAGAAACACAGAATCTCAGAATCGCGTCACGGCAGGGGCTGGCAGGGCCCTCTGGAGTTCCCCCAACCCCCGCCGCTAAAGCAGGTGCCCCCAGCGCAGGGGGCACAGGGACGCGTCCAGGCGGGGTTGAATCTCTCCAGAGAAGGAGACTCCACAGCCTCTCTGGGCAGCCTGGGCCAGGGCTCGGGCACCCTCACGGCAAACAAGTTCTTCCCCACGGTCAGGGGGAACTGCCCGTGCTCCAGGTTGTGCCCGGTGCCCCTTGTCCTGTCGCTGGGCACCACCGAAAAGAGGCTGGCCCCATCCTCCAGACACCATCCTTTAGATTTTATAAGCATAGATGAGATCCCCTCTCAACATGAACAAGTGGGATTTTTTTTGTACTGAGGAGATTGTACGTGAAATAGCAAAGACTGAGAGAACAAGCAGAGAGAGATAAATTATTTGTTTTCTTTTTTTAAGTAGCCATTGATCCATTCCTGGAAGGGAATACAAACATTCGAATGCATTTAAAAAAAACAAAACCAAAACCAAATGAAGGAAATAGTCTTTCAATAGCAAACATGGTTTGACGTTTTGGGTTTTTCTAGGAACACAGCTTTTCTGGTCCTCTGCAATCATTGTCAATTGTTGATCAACAGGGTGACAAGCTCCTGCCACTGTGACCTCCATTATCTTTACTCTGTACTCATCAAAGCAACAGATAGGCTTTGTTGGAATGCTCTTCTTCCTACCCGAGTTCCTTCATTTCACAGCGGTAGTGGAGCATAGGTCTTTGTCCTTCTTAGAGCAAAGGATTAAACATAGTTAATTCCCCCTATTTAGTCTCGTTGCCACAAGTTGTTTCCTGTTGTCCTGGAGCTCTCCTGGTAGAGCTGCTTGACATCAGCAACATGGAGAATCAGGATGGCTGCTCTGTAAATGAACATTAGAAGTAGTTAGGCAAGCACATCTGAGGCGTATAATTTCTCTCATGAACCTGAAAGTGGCAATACAAGGATGAATAGTGGTTTTGATGCTTAAGGCAGACAACAGAATTACGTATTTCTTTGGATTCTAGTCCTCACAGCACACTGACTTGTGGCCTGACTTAGGGCCCAAAGAGAGACATCAACACTTACCACTTTTAGGAAATCTCACAGACCCTAGAACAACGTCACAGATTTTCCCTGAGCCCTGGTATAGACCAGGTTTATGAATGTTCCTTAGCACCTCTGCAGAGGAACAAAAGGGGGATTTGGGGGAAGGAGAGCATAAAGACTCTTCTCATAGCTACGGTAAGCTGTGCTTCAGCTGCTTTTATCAGAGGCGCAGCTCTGAGTTGACCTGTGCTGAAATGGAGGTGAAACATCCTCTCTTTTGTGCCCCATCCTGTATCACTGGCTGCTGCTCCTCCTCCCGAGGCATAGAAGCTTGTTCCCACTAACAGCAGTGACACTGGGCACGTGTCTAAGCACCTAAGACTGGATGAATTGATTAAAGCTTACAGCAAGAGCCAGAAACTCAATAGGTTAGTGATCAATAGTTACAGTATTCCAACAGCTAATACTGACTCAAAGCCCTTCTCCAAATTTTGCAGTAAATGCATTTGATTATGGTTGTCCCAGTGGGGCACTGGGCACAACCTGGAGCACGGGCAGTTCCCCCTGAGTGTGAGGAAGAACTTCTTTGCCATGAGGGTGCCTGAGCCCTGGCCCAGGCTGCCCAGAGAGGCTGTGGAGTCTCCTTCTGCGGAGAGATTCAACCCCGCCTGGACGCGTCCCTGTGCCCCCTGCGCTGGGGGCACCTGCTTTAGCGGGGGGTTGGGCTGGGGGATCCCCAGAGGGCCCTGCCAGCCCCTGCCGTGCTGGGATTCTGTGAATCTCAGTGACCATTAGGACAACTGGCCATCATCTGCATAGCTTCTAAGTCCTTTCTCTGGGGAAACAGCCCTGTCCGAAGCGGAGTGGTCCCAAGTGCACCAGTATGCGTCTGGATCCAACCCTGGACCTTCTGTGCAGTGTCACAAGGTGCGAGTATAAAAGCATCTCCAGCAGCCTGTTTCTTTGGCGTGCTTCGCGAGTGCAAAGTCAGAAAACGTTAGGGTTTTTTATTTTTTTTTGTGGAAAGAAAACAGCTGTTTATTTTATTTTATTTGAATGATGGTGTGGATTTTAATTCAGCAAAGACAGAAAGTATGTTGGTAAATTGTGAGCGTGTGTAGGTGGGTGTGTTGGTGGGTGTAGGGAGCATATGGAAGAAGCTGCAGCACAAGGAAGCAACCGACAGAAGGGTTTAAGAAAGTATAAGACAAAGCAGACTTCTCCTCCTAGCATGTTTTAACTCCCCTCTGGCAACGGCCCACGATACAACCTTTCTCCCCTGCCCTCCCAGCTGATAAATTATGTGCAGGTCTCTCCATATTTGCTTTGAATGTAGTTCTTGTATCTATAGTTCTGCGACTGAAAAGGCAGCACCAACCCCCCCCCAAATGTCATCGGTAACACAAAATTAACAGAAAGCTTCATTTGCAGCCCAGGAAACTTTACGGTAAGGGTTTGTGTGTGTTTGCAGTGCACGACACTTAATGCATCAATCAGGAATCGCAAAGATTATCATTAATCACTAATCATAATTATTGTGCCCTGCTTTCTATGTGCAAAACTTCAAGGAGTTCAGGCAGCGTTCCACAACGGACCGATGCAGCTGCCGCGTTCGTTCCCAAGGCATGCGTGGCACCGGCCTCGGAGCTCAACACGGGCTCCGCGTCCCGCGTCAAACACCAGCACCGGCTCTGGGGCCTGTGTTTTCCCCGTCAAACACCAGCACCGGCTCCGCGGCTTGCGTTTCCCGCGTCAAACACCAGCACCGGCTCCGGGGCTTGCGTTTCCCGCCTCAAACAAACGCCAGCACCGGCTCCGCGGCTTGCCTTTCCCGCCTCAAGCATCGCCCTGTTCCCCCTCCGCGCTGCCCCAGGCTTGCCCTGAGTGAGAACGTGCCGGGGGGGCGCGGTGCTATTGCGCGGCGGGAGCGTGCGGGGGCAGCATTGCCCGCGGAATGGCGGCCGGCACACGAGGGGGCGCGCGGGAGGGGGCGGAGAGGCAGGCGCGCGAGGACGGGATCGTGCGTGTGTGCGCGTGTGGAGAACAAAAAAAAACCAACCAAACATCATTTTCTGTGCCTTTTTGGACCCCGCCGAGCCCGCCTTTGCGGCACCGCGTTTCTCTTTCAGGGGAGATCGTGAGATTAAAAAAAAAAAAAAAACCAAAAAAAAAA
>VZSC01000671.1:145749-160340 GCA_013398225.1 Steatornis caripensis
ATCAGAAAAAAATCAGGTCAGCACCAGCACCTGGTAGTGTCAGTGACACCTCTGCTTGGGAACGGTTAAAAAGGCTCTCAGGAGGATTTTTAACTTGTTATGTGCTTAACTCGTAACATTTATCAAAAACCTGTGACTTTAAATTGAGTAACACATTCAGAATATTCACTGCTCCGTACTCTGAAAACCGGCCAGATATTCAGCATAATGGAATAGCATAGGATAGGATAGGCCAGGATAGGATAACAGATTTTCCATTGGAAGGGACCTACAGCGATCACCTAGTCCAACTGCCCGACCGCTTCAGCGCTGACCAAAAGTTAAAGCACATTTTAAAGTGCACTGTCCAAACGCCTCTTAAACGCCGACAGCCTTGGTGCATCGCGCACCTCTCCAGGAAGCCTGTTCCAGTGTTTGACTACTGAAGAAGTCTGTTCCTCTTTGAGCAACTGCGCAAAGGCTCAGATTTTTTTTGACACGCTTCGCTCTGCGACATCCAGCCTAAGCTGGGTGGCACTGTTCGTGCAGCTCCTTTAAAACCATACGTCTCACGAGTAAAAGAGACAAGGCATAACGAGGATTTTTTTCTAACACCTTGACTTCGCAGTTTGTTTCTAAGATCTGCTCTGGTAAACTTTGGAAACCTTGGTTCGAGCTACCAGATTGTAAAACGTTACCTTCCCAAGAAACGTTTTGTCAGCGGCGCTCAACATGACTTGGGAACATAAATTCTACTCAAAGTCAAAATGAGAATTATGTTCCCAGTCAGGTGCTTTTCAGAAATGTTCGTGGAGTGCTTGGGCTTGGTAAAGGCAACAGATGATATTGCAGTACCGAGCCTCATTGTTGACAGGCATGTAAAGCCTGAGTAAAAGCATGGAAGGCTTGCTCACCTTACCTCAGATCTATGAAACTATCAGGTGTTTACAGTTTGTATTTCTAGATATACCTCATGCCAAGGGGGATATCTAGAATGCTCAGCTGTTTTTCTGTGTGCCGGCTCACTTATGCTTGCGGCCCTCGTTCTAACTTGGATTTCTAAGGTCCTTAGACGTGACTGCAGAAGAGGAGCTCCTTTGGGCTTTCATTTTGTTGAATGTGCACAGGACGGTACAGGTCAGTATTAGGGGGAGAGGGCAGAAAAGAAAAATCCAAAAGGACGAATAGGAACACAAAGAATGGGAAAGAAAGGTAGAAAGGGGAGAAAAGAGAAACACGGTGGTAACCAAGGAAGGAAGAGTTGTCCAAAGACCAAAGGCATGCAGCGCCTGATGACAGAAGAAAAAAAGAAATTTTCTCAGTCTTCCTGCCCTGTTCGCAGTTCTTAACTCCCCAACTTCTGTAGAGACGTGATTTAAAAAAAAAAAATCTCAGGAATATTAAGATGACTGTTTTCTAGTTTTGAGGATACAGAGGAAAGCATGAAGCTGTAAGAGGAGCCCCAAAAGTCAAAGCGTGCTTCTGCTACGTCCTGCTGTGTAGGGCAGAGACGAATGAATCCAGATGCGGTCTGGGCGGTTACCTTGCAGCTGTACGGGAGACACGAGCCCGGGCTGTGCCCCAGTCTCCCGGGCCAATCTCTACCTGCAATAGCATCCCTGTACCATCCTGAAGTCTGCTAGGCAGACCGCACAGCAAATGGACTAACGCTCACAGTGTTGTATTTTAAAAAGTCTCGGTAATTCACCGCTGACTCAGGACTTAAGGTTATCTACATCATCTGCTGTGGACCTAAAGATCATTGGGCATGTTCTCCTTCCCGATGGCATAAACCACTTACAGGATACCTCACTGCTTACAAGGGAATCTTCACAACAATCTACCCGAACCCATTATTGCTGTCCTCATTTTACAGGAGGGAAGAGGTCATAAATATGTAACTTACAACCACCGCAAAGTTCAATGCCCGTGTCAGAATTTAAGAGTTCTTGTCTCTGAGGACTGTGCTCGCACCTCTGAACTCTATTTACACCAGAGAGAGAAGGTTCTTTTTTTTTTTTCTTATTTGAAATAAATTGTCTCAAAGTATCATAGGAAAAAAAAATCTTTTAAATACAATTTGGCATTCTAGCCAAACATTTAGAGAGATGTAAATTGCAACAAGTTCTGCAGCAGAAAGGTTTCCACGGTCCAACGCTTTCTGGTAATTTCAGATAAAAAAGAATCTGAATGGAAAATCTGACCTTTTCAGTAAGAAAATAAGCACTTTGACCTGATTCCTTTTTGGGGAAAAAAAAAAAAATTACAACCACGACCCAACCCCCCCCCCCCCAATTTAAAGTCTTTTATTGTCATTCAGATAGGAAATAAATATAAATTTGAAAGCTTGATAGTTGTTGCAAAGTGGAATTGAAGGCCTTTGGCCAGCTCTTTTCATCTCTTGAAATCACTTTGTGACAGGTATGAAAAAGTTTGGCCACCCATGATACATGTACATATTAGAGTGTGCACTCACTGTTTGAAACCCCGTGTATGAAAGTGCTCACAGCACATTAAGAATGCTCTGCAATGTGCAATTTTAGGGTCGCACGTTACGCTGTAAGACACACTGTGCTGTTAGCAATCTTTTTTCTCTCACCAAGCAGACATTATTTGAGTTTTCTAGTTGAGCATACACTTAAATGAATTTTTACTTTTTTTAAAGTGGGCCATAAATTATGACCAAAGACGGGGGTCTCAAATCAGCTGTTACATGAAGACGATCTATGTTCTCAAAATCCTGTATCATCCTTACATCAATATCCTTTATAGCAAAGCATGAGTTCAGAAGATACAAAACCTGCAAGCCCAATTAAAAAGGCATCACGTAGAAATTGCACATTGAGGGTAGCGTGGTTTTTTTAAACAAAACTCTGTCCTCTCGCAGGGTTTTTGTGTGACCTTTCTTGATTTCCGTAGTCCCAAAGTTCAAAGGCTTTCAAAGATGACTGCTTTTCATCCATTTTTCCCAATAAAAAACAGCGGTCGCTGCCTCCGCTTTGCTACACCTTCTCTTCCGCTTCCTCCACAGGGGGTTGATCGACCTGTCCTTTAAAAGGGGGAAAAAACAGCTTTGGGGAGCGCCTGTCAAGCGAGAAAGTTGCGCGGTGATGTGACTCTGTGTGTGTGCGAGAGAACAAATAAAATCCAGAGCTGAAAAAATAATTCACTGTATGTAGTGTAGAAGAAAAAGCGTGATGAAGTCCTGAGCTAACTCACATAATGCTTTCAGGAATCAGAAAAATGACACTGTCAAAACACAACATTAGTTTTCAGAAGCCTCCAGGCAAAATTTTATTTATTTAAAGTTAGCTCCTATTTTAATAACAAAAAAGTGGCAGCATATTCTACATCAAAGAAAAAACTTTTCCTAATGTTTCCATTCCTCTTGTGAAGTACCGGAGCTGAAGGAGTGGAGCTGTCTTTCTCTAAATAATTACATGAGTGGCAGGATCTCAACCTGAGAAAGCTTTTTGTCTGCACTGGGGACTGTAGCATAAAGAGAATCGCATTTAGCTCGCCTAATCTGAGCAGCAGTATGAGATTTTCTGACTTCCAGTATTTAAACAGTTAGTTTTAAACCACAGCCACAACAATGAAAGGCAAGCCCTCGATCAACATCTCGGTGCACTGCAGTGCCTTTAAGGAGGAGTACAGATGAGAAGGACATTCACGGGCTGTAGCTCTCCAGTCAAGACCCATCAGCCAAGGTCCTTGTGGCCGTGCCCAGGAGAAAGGTCCCCTAGCAGCAGGATGGCCCACAGGTGGTGGCTCCTCTTGCATGTTACCCTCATTTCAGGCATCCTCACCTTCAGAGGCCAGACCAAAGCATGCCGTTAAGAGTCGTTGAAGCATTTACTGTTTTATACCTTGTTGAAAGGACGAGAGATGCGTTTTAAAGTGCACTTCTGGATCTCTTTCCTGGGAGCTCTACTCATTCCTCTTTGTTCTTCATACGTTAATCTTGCATAGCTACCACCAGTAATAATGAGAAGGCAGTCTGGGGTCCATTCCTTCAAAGACATCCTATTAATAAAGAATAACCCCCTTAGGTCCCTAGGTCTGTTGTTTGCCTTTTAAGCTCGGCTTCTCCACCACTTCCTAGTACCGTTCCTTTGGCGCTGACTCCTTGTCTGTGTTTCCTTTCTATTATTTCATATCATTTAACACCTCCTGCTTTGAACCTTAACAGATCCAGCTCCGGAGCTGTGCAAATTTGGTTCAGTTACAAAAGGCTCTACATTTGCATGTATCTGGGTCTTGCTGCAGAACGGTTGGGTCTGTGTGGGAGTAGGACTGAACTTTGTTGCAGTGAGAGAACTCTTACATCTAAGAAATGTATTTCTTCCTTCTGTACCCCTGTTCTTCTGCAAGCAACAAAATAAACTGTCAAGGCAGCCACCAACAAAACCTGGGGAATCGGAGAAGGTGAAGAGATGCTTGCGTGAACTTGCACCCCCAGTGCAACGTCACAACTTCTACCTTGGAGAAACAGTATCTTGCTTTTTAAGTGGGGGTACGGCGATAATATGATGTACCAAGGACGTTATGGTTATTGAGAACTGTCAACAGCCATCAGTAACAGGAGCTGCGGAAGGAGAATATAGACTGCTGCCTGATGGAGCCCAGAAGAGGGATTTTTCCCTTCTATCACGGCAAAATCTAAAGCGGAGCAAGTCTTCTCATGAGTAACCGAAAGTAATAATGCTAGCTGCCTGGTGATGTGGCCTTGAGGCTGAAGCCTCTCTGTGGTAACTGTGCTTCTGCCAAAGCAAATACCCCGACTCGGGGCCCTGCGGCGAGCGGAGGAGCTCTTCTCCCAGCAGCGTAACCGCAGAGAGCTGCCTACGTCCACGCTGCGCAGAGGAGGCCTCCAGTGCGTGCGCGGCTGTCCCAGCGATGGCCCAAGCAAATTTTACACAATGGACTTGTAAAGCACTTTGGTATGGTCGGGAATGAATCATGCCGTACAACGTGTCATTAATGTCACTAGATGTATTGTAGACTTCTCCTGCGATCAGAGACTGCTGCAGGCAGTGTGCTGGGAGAAAAGCTCTCCAGATTGTGCTCATGCAAATCGGTATCTGTGATCACATTCATTCTGGTTCCCACTACAACATTACTTTCGCACTCTTGTGTGCTGCTCACTCAGTCTAAACTTTTTGTTATTGCAGGTTGTATGACTACAACATAGCATTTCTTTGCCAACACCTTTATAAGGGTGAGAAAACATTATTTCCAAGACACAAATATGGAAATGCACGCACAAGAGAAGTAATGGGTATGCTTAAACTTACCCGGGAAGGGGGCGGCAGGATCCGGACCTACGTCTGGAGTCCCCTAACAGGTTACTAGATCGGAGTGACTAGTAATTCATTCGGGGCATTTAGTTCAGCTTATCTTTTTGTTCCAAAACGTTCTTTTCTTCTGAACTGGAGATCGGCGTAATTTAGAGAAGCGCTGGAAAGCCGGGAAAAGCAAAAGTGAAGTACGGCCTGTTTTTACTGAGGACAGTAAGTCTTGTCAACTGGGTTAAATTACGCGAACAGTGTTTCAAAATAATTTAGGATTAAACGATCACAAAATAGCAATACAGTAGGAAATGGAGGATGAGCAGACATATCCAAGAAATGGTTTTCAAACATTGCAAATGAAATGGAGAGTCAAGGCAATGACGAGGAGGCTGCTGCCAGTGACATATCCTGTGAGAAGATCCTCAGAACAGCCTGACTATTTGGGAATACAGGGAAAAAGCAGACAGTGCTCCGAAAAATGAGAAAAGCAGGAAACCACAGGCAAAATCTAGCCATGAATTAATCCAACAGAAGTCAAAGCCAAGAAATTGTGAGCAGTGAGTCATCAGTAAAAGGGCACTTGCATGTAACATACGGGTTCAGTTCACAGGTACCCAGTCTGTTTTTTAAAATTAAAATTTAAAATATGTCAAAGATATTCAGTGTTCAGATGAAAGTTGAAAAAAAAAGAGGCTTTCAAGATCTCAAGTCTGTATTTTGAATGTTTGGCTAATACATCAACACAGGCTGCCTTGCCAAAAATATTAAAATACAACGAAAGAGATCATAAATTAGTAAATTGTCAAGTATTTTTAATATGTATTCCCAATGCCAGGCATTCATAATAGTAAAAGCAGGTTACTTAAATAATAAGTGCCAGTTAGCACTCAGAGAGTTCAGGACAGTTTTAGTTTAACAGACAGAATAAACTAGGTTTGCTTCAGCAAACCCATCCTGAAAGAAGTAACAAAGATTTAACTTGGGCACACAAAAACTTCCCATATTTTAGGACCTCGGTGTTCATTTCGAGAACTATTATACCATGCAGTACAAACCATCCATTAAATCAATGCATTCATTTACTTGAAATAAAAGTTTTATTCAATCGCTGTATTTTGATAGACTATGCTGCTGCACATAGACGGGAGATAATGGATTGAACAGGACGCCCTTGACGGAGAGGAGCTGCTTCAGACCCCCTCTCTAATACTCAGGAGACGACCTGCTTCCAGTGCCCGTCAGACTTCTGAAGGCTAAGAGGGAAGATGTGCCAATGCTATCTGGTGTAACAAATCGGCTCCTGAATCATCTAACTATAAAACTCACAGGGGAAAAAAATTAAATCATCTCTGCTTAAAATACCTCAATGTCATTTTAAAATCTATTTAGGAAGATCAGCTCTGGTGCCTTTACAGCAGCTTAGCCATGTGCATTGTAAAGGCTGACTGGTACTGTAGCCATCGCTGGGTTTTGAAATGAGCAAAACGCAGTTATTAAATCAGTTTTGGTCTTGCAGTCCCATTTGGTCAGTTCACTTTAAGATGCTTTCAAGCAATTAAAGAAACTGATATACAGAGATTTTTAAAGGAGGCAGGAGACAAAATTTCACTGACATGGTGAACTAGAACAAGACATAGAGTTCTTCGGAAAAAAAAAAGAAAAGATGTGTAAGCCATATTCTAACACTTGTTACAGCAGAGAAAGGAAAAATTAAAACCTCGAGTTACATTTTTAAAGACATTTTCCCACCTATTACACAGCCCTTCTGTGTTCTGAGTGCTGGAACCTAGATCAGCCAACTTTTTGTGTCATAATACGCATACAAAACATTTTCCTGCAGGCTTAGTAAAAATCAGAGAAACAAATCTGTGTATATACATATGAAGTCCTCAAAACCTGTGTCTCAGCACAGTATGTGAATTTATAGTCGCCATATAGTCTTATAGCTGGGGTATAAGACTGCTCAGCAAAGGTGGTTATGAAAAAAAAAAAACCAAACAACAAACCCCACGTCTATAAATTTTGAGTATTAGATGTTCTTTGCCTCTTTTGACTAAAACACATGTATGCGTGTGCGCGTGCCTCCCCACCTCTCGTCTTCAGCTAGCACTTTTGTCACAAAGAAAGTGGAAAGGAGCCCAGTGAAACAACGTATTCGCAGTAGGACCCAGTAATTGTGATGAAAGCGCAGCAGCATACGGCGGATAAAATGGTAAGTTATTTCTTTGTATTATAAAAGTCTTAGGTCTCTACACGGAGCAGCACGTTACTCACCCACCTTGCACATCAATGTTGACCGAGTTGCCTTATTCATACTTTAAACACTGCAGACCCAGCTTATAGTTTTAGTTACACCACTTAGAAGCTGTATGAAGCCTGTCAAGGAGAAAAAGTCAGTAAATTTCTTTTTTAGCTATTCACAAAGTAAACCCATTGGAGTTCTAGTTCTCTCAAAAACGGAAAAGGTTTGCTTTCTGTTGAGGAAAAAAAAAAGATCACAGAGTTTGCCAGGCTAATGCTTCAGTGATCATTTTTCAATGCACTTCTACCGGGAAAAAGGATGGTTTTGAGTTCCAAATTGTGCGGGAAAACTTGCAGGAAAAGCTGGTTTCTTTGGGAGCAAATATCTTGCCACCTTAAAATATGCAGTACGGTACAAAAGCCAAGATCAGCATGTTTGGGTATCTTTTTAAAACTCACTATGAAAAAAATGCTACAGAAGACACAGTCAAACCTGTACCATCTATTTGGCTTCCNGCAAATATCTTGCCATCTTAAAATATGCAGTACGGTACAAAAGCCAAGATCAGCATGTTTGGGTATCTTTTTAAAACTCACTACGAAAAAAATGCTACAGAAGACACAGTCGAACCTGTACCATCTATTTGGCTTCCATACCTGTCTATGAAAAATTAAACTTCATCCTCATCTCTCTGAAAGTGCTATCTCCTTCTCTTCTCCTGTTTCAGTCCAGTTTGTGTCTCCGGTCTGTGGGCACTCCAGGGAGAAGTAAGAAAACGATTCAGCCTTCTAGAAGAGGAGAATTCGAACAAACCAGGCACGCCCAGGTATGTACCCATGTACTTTTCTGATCATGGGAAAGAACAAGGATCAAATATGCTTAACTCCAACCTAAAAGTTATATTGAATGCTAATGAACTAATGTCTTGTTAACAGGTTCTTCTCTTTTCTCTTAAGAAATTGAATTTAATGCATCCATGCATTTATACAGTGGTATATAAAAAGCTCTTTGCCTTCCCTCTTCCAAAAATATTTGAATAACTGTGAAAAAAGTAATTCTTACTAAAGAGAATGGCAGCTCTGCTGTATTACTTGATGTAATAGTAAGGAACGGTATCTATTTTCAAGTAATGAAAGAAGAAGATCCTCTTACCTTTAGTCACTGGTTTCATATCAGCTGCTGCCAAGTGCATATCTGGTAGCGGGTAAGAAAACAAAGCTGGAGTGCTTTAAGTCCACCTCTTAGTCAACCCAATGTAAACTTACTGCCATGCAGTTGACTTTTGTGGAGGTATCTATCTCAGATACATGCTGGTGTAAGATTAGGACAACCGGAGTGATGGTTACATAGCTCCAGTGCTTGCACACTGGAAGAGAAGCAGTAAGAATATACAAATGTAGAACATGGGTGAGGCAAAGCTTTTATACTCTTTCTTGAAGGTTTCATTTTATAGCCTTTGTCTGAAAATAAGATTTGTCTATAGTGCCTTACTGCCTCAAACAAAGTCCAAAAGGCTTTCTCTCCTGTACTGGTCTTACATCACGGTATGAGTAGAACATCATTTGCAATGGAATCAAGCGGAGCTTCACCTATGTGCCTGAGCCCGTTTTAATGAAAGCAGTGGTAAAACTCCTGTTGGTTTTCTGAAGAACACTGAGGCCCTGGGGAATACTTGCAGCTCTTTAATAAGAGTTGTCTACCAGATGTAAAGCACGAGGACATCCACTGTTGCCTCAGAAAGCAGGATGGCAAATCCTACAGTCAGGCCAACATCTCCATTATTTGCTTTGGTAAAACGTGCATCCTGAATACTCCTCTGAATAATTTTTCCCTGTTCCAAGAAAAGGGTTAAAATCTGGCCACAAATAAGGTCTTCATGAGTTGCCCTGAACTCAGTAAATTCAAGATAGAATTGAAAGAAATCAAGTCTTTAAAACAGGATTGGAGCTAATGTTCTGGTTTCACCTCCATCCGAAAGACCTAAAGTTATCATCAGTTTATTGTAACCAGGCCTAAATACATCAAACAAAAGAACTGACGTGATCAGAGCAATTGACATTTCCCAAGAGACACCTGCTGTTACCAGAACATAATCTAAAAATGAGAGAAAAAAAGCACAACATTTTGAAAAGAAACCTTTATTGTTCATACAAAGCTGAGTCTGTCACATAACATGAGGCATCATTGACGAGCTAAATATGACTTTGCTTAAATCAAACAATTATTGCTTAATGAAAGTATCCAACACAATTACGATCAATTCTTTTCTTTGTTGTCTCCTCCTGGATGGAATGTGTGTTTTGATACAACTCATCTCTTTTAAACTGCTAGCTTAGCCAGCATGTTATATGAATAACTTCCTTGCCCGGTAAACCGACTACGGGTACTAAAATCAGAGCTGGGGTCTTCTTGCCCAAATGTTTTTCAAGGTATTCCTGCAGTCCTAAAACAGAAACAAAACAATTCATAAATCCTCTTTGCCTTTGTCTCATTTTCTATTGTGTCCAATCTCTTAAGAACGATTTCTAAATACATTTTTGAAAATTACTGTGAAGTAACAATTAACAAAAGGCAGTGAAAGGCAACTCTAAGTTTTCACTTTATACAGAAGAAAGAATCATCATCTCCCACCTCCTTGTCGACTAATTCGAGATTGACTTTACACGTTGCCTAAGGCCATAATTCAGCAGAACAGTTAAAAGCATGTTTCTCAACCTTGAGTGGGTGAGTGGTCTGTTCATTACACATATAGCAAGCTGAAACTAAGTGCAGGTAGTAAAAATAACTAAAGGCCAGTTGAAATTCAGTTCTTTTTGTCATTTTTCATATTGGGATGATCAGCACGTAATCTGTAAACAAAACTCGGCTCTCAAGTCACACTGTGGTATATCGATCTACTGGAAGCTAAAGTGGGCCATTTTTTAAAACATTACGAACATGAATTCCATTTGAAATTGATGGAAGTATGCCGCGTTGAAGATATGACAGAGGAAGTCAAGGGATGGCAACATACAGGACTGCATATCTAGAATTACGCAGAGATTTAAACTGCTAAAAATACCGAATCTGACTATAAAGAGCTCTAAAGAGACTGGTATGTGTGGCAGAAGTTTGTAAATTTAAAGTCCATTATGGGAGCAGAGTTAATAATGGAGAAGATCTAATTAGGAGAACGTGGAAGAAAACTAAAGAATGGAAAATTTAAACTCAACATCAAGACATTTCTGGCCGCGTTGCAGCCTCGGCGGACACGCTGGTAATCCAGCCACACAACCCTTAGAGACGACTACCGAAACCCCTCCAAATGACCCTCCAAAAGACAGTTTCCTAATGGTAAGGTATAGCCTGCATGGGAGTTGGTTTCAATAAGTTATTTCTGTCTGCAGCTTCTGTGATTATGGCAATTCTTTATAACACTAAGCAATCTTGGCTAGAGAGGGTGTAAAGAGGGCAGAACTTGCAGACTGTCAAAGCGTTTTTTTTTTTTTTTTAATTTTTTGGCGTCACTGCCTGTGAAACTGTGAATCGGCAGTTCAGTCAAAGTGTTACTTCATCCAGGATAAAACAGGAATTTTGCAATTGTATTCGCTGAAGCCAAAACTCTTCTCTCTCGCTACCTGGCAGTAGCAGCATAAATTAGTGCAATAATGGCGATGCTACCTATGAAATATTGTAAACACAGTACCAGTCTTCCGAAATTCTGCTGACTTTCTTTTGTATTAACATCATTGGGATAAGAGGTGAAAACAGACAAGGGTGAGCCAAAGATCAACAGTCGCCTCAAAGGTCAAAGGACTTCTTCATGTGGGGTGTAAAAAGGGGCTCACTGGGTGTGTGTATTGCAGGCATTCAGCAGTGACCTGATAATTACGCATCAGCTAAAATTTTCATTCTAAACGTCGACTTTAGAAAACGTTTTAGCTATGCTGGCTGAAGGCATTAAGTGGAAGTAGGTAAAGACAAGCGGCACCTCAAAAATCACCAATTCCACCCTATTCGTTTCCTTTTTTTCCTCCATTAAAACTGTAAAAATATAATTTTAGTCTTTCACTTTTTTTCATAGGCGTAAAAGTGTGAAACAAAGCTACCACAACAAAACCAGGCATTACTTTCAAGAGGAGAATATGAAATCTAACTCCATTCTTTTGGTTTTTCAAGGTGGCCAAAATAACCATAAATATCTACGTTTGAACATGCCGTAGTGGATTCGGTTGCCAGCCAGAAAGAGCCACCAGAAGTTCATCTTAGAAGCGAAAACAGGTAAAGGGCAGAGGGTTACACGGAGCGTGTTTGCTGGAGCTTGAACAGGAGCTATATATGATTGTTACCGCTCTTAAAGTTATTTCATCTGCCCTGATAGGAGTGTTTTGTTAAAGTACAAACAAAACCAGCTGCTTAGCAAGCAGCAGACCAGTGGTGTGTATTGTGCATGTTTTCATTTTACTTCCTGTGAGAGCGTTAATTATGATTATGACATGAAACATGCCAAAAGCAGGCGAGCTTTGTCCTGTAAGATGGATGGATCCCCGCCACTCCCAACGGATCAGCAGCAGCTGAGGGCACAGGTTCCGTACAGAGCTCGTTTCTGCACCGCTGTGCCTTTTTCTATTGACCTGGGTACAGCTGAGGGATATGGACATACCCAAAACTCGAAAGGCACAGAAATAATTCAAAGTCTTTCCCCTCCCTCACCAAAAATTCTGCCACTACAATCTATTTCTGCCATTCCTCTGTAAGGATGGGATACTGAGATCAACAGTTTGACGGTCTCTCGTGCTGACTTAGCAGTCCTTCCATACAACATGGCACACCGTAAGCTATTGTTTTTAAAGGTGCTTTTCACAATAAGAAGATAAAACAATGTTCAGGTTGCCCCTGAAGGGTCATTCCAAGTGATTAGGAAGGCCATTTTTACATCTGTGCTGTCACTGGCTTCAGCAGGATTGACGCAGTATGAGGTGAGGCCGCAGAACCCACTCGCCGTTCCAAGATCAGGTCCCCGTTACTGCTGCCATACTCTTGCTGCACTGGGTATTTTTGCGGGGGAGGAGTAGTCTAATAGCTCATGTTGAAAAGGCAAATGGTAACAAAAAGGAAGCTCGCATTTAGCCCGGTACGTAAAAAATCACTTTCATATTACAACTACTATCTTTCCTTCACTTTTCAACCAAAAGATATTGTTACGTTGCTCAGAGCAGGTTTTTAAATCCCTGAGCTAATAAAGCTCCACTGCTTCAGCTGCAGAGATCTGACATGCAGCGTGTGCTTTGAAAAGATGCGTCACAGGGGATCCGGTTCCTAACAGTTGACTAAGAGTTCCAGTCCCAAAAGATGTGCCCCTGGTGTGCGGAACACTTAACCCTTCGACCAGTACCAACATGACTATTCACAAATTATTGATGTTCCTAAACCCCTGGCAGATTGCAGACAGTTCTTGTCTCCCTCGAAGCCAAAGCATATGGTCACTAATGAGATGGATTAAAAAATACACATACACATTCAAGGCTTTGCCACGTGAATGTAAGGCCACGGAAATGGTAGAAGGTGATTGAACCGGACTGAACACTGTTAAATACATGATTAGCCTCTTGTTATGGATCATTTCCATTGATCTATATAGAGTTTCACAGTATAGTTTAATTAAAGCTGTCTGGAACAAGCCTCTGCCTTAAATGATCAGGCAGAGCAATGAAAAGGTGAAACATGAGGAACTGGGGACTCCCCCTCCCGTTCTTAAACATCCAGCTGCCTGTCTCTGTGCTTTACAACCATAGCAAGGAAGGAAAATGTGCTTTTACAAAAATTATGTGCTTTTACTACTGTTCGGGAGGCTTCTGTGCCAGAGAAAGCAGTTCAGGGTTCTTCCCACATTTTTACTTAAGATAATATAAAATTATATAGTGGAATGTAAGATTTTAAAACAACACGTGTACAATTTGCTTGCTTCATTTTAATTAATATCTTTCCGTCCAAAATAAAATCAAGCTCAGTAAACAAAAATATACTGTTGGAATATAAAAGCGAGTCATATATATATATATCTATATATATCTACGACAATAATATGGACATGTTGCATAGTCCAATACTTGGCTTTTCATAGAGTACCTTATGGTTTTCTTTACTATTCTTGATGACATTATCTCCCGTCGGTCATGTCAGTCGTTTCCCTGTTAAGGGACCGAGTTTTTAAAATTTTGCTCTGCCCAATGGAGAGCAAAATGGAGACAACACCTTGAAATGACTGTTTCCATTTCGAAAACGTATCAGCTACATCTTCAAAACTGCTAAGAGCCTACCAGCTCCGGGGAAAACTGGCCAAAGACATGTCATTCAATGCTTTTATAAATTTCTTCCAAAATTATAAAATTTGAAGTCTGTCTTGATTTTTTTTTCCAAGTGGGAAACATTCCTGTGCACAAAAAGAGGGAAAGCAACAATAACTAAACTTTGCAGGACGGAAATGGAACTTGCTTTGGAAGTCAACCACTCCTGATTATTTATCCTAGTTATTGCACGATGTGTATTTGAGCTTTATTGAGGACTGGCAATAAGGGGAGTTCTGTGCCACCTTTTGGCCGACCAGATTAGGCACAGCTCCAGAGATGACATAAATGCTTTCGTGTAATACCGACGGTGCACTTCAATCACTCTGGCCCGAGATATTTATCTGAATATGAGTTAAGCAGCTGCTTTGAATTGCAGAAGTCTGTTACCATGATATATGAGACAAACGGCCAATATGAATTTGGATGAGGCTGTGAAACTGCTTTAAATCTGCGATTACCTAAGCCAGCCTTTGAAACGATGACAATAAAAGGATTTGTATCTTTGCTACATAACTTTCAAAATCTAATCCGTGTTGTGAAGATTTCTTAAGGTTTTTCTAGATTTCTGTCCCTTCTTTGAAACTCAACAATTGACGAATGAGCTTTCCTGTCGCATGGTAAATACATAATAACATTTGTTTAAAAAAATAAAAAAAAAGTAACTGGCATAATTTAGACTTCAAAAAAATTTGCGATTCCAGGCCTGTTTGTAAAGTATACATACCCTAACGTTAAAAAAAAAAAAAA
>VZSC01000671.1:160483-181383 GCA_013398225.1 Steatornis caripensis
AAAAAAAAAAAAAAGAAATTACAGAGGGAGTTGCAGTTGCATTTGAAACTCAGGTCTCTACAAACACATGCCTGGTCAGATGCCAAAGCAGCCGCTCGGATCTGTGTAAGTCTGTATTTGCAAGGATTTGTCACATTTCATTTTAGTTTGCCTTGCGTTTATGGACCCATCTATGCTGAAGGGCTTCTTGCTTCTCGCCCCAAACTAGTTTTATTTATAACAATTGAAATGTCTTTTTCAAGTAACCACATAGATGAAAATACAGCCTGGACTGGAAACGCTAAAGTCCATGCTAGTCATCCTCTTTCGGCTTGTCCCCAATACCGAAGAACCATTTCAGATGATTGCAACCTCTTTCTGCGAAGGACATGTTTATTAGGATCCAGACTGACAGGACTCTGCCGTTTTTGTCCTAAAATACTGTGAGTTGTAGGCACAGATACATACAAACCAGGGTAACGCTTCACCCAGCAAACGATTCACCAAATGCAATCACAGAATCATAGCATGGTTTGGGTTGGAACGGACCTTTAAAGGGCCTCTAGTCCAACCTCCCTGCAGTGAGCAGGGCCATCTTCAACCAGAGCAGGTTGCTCAGAGCCCCGTCCAACCTGACCAGGAATGTTTCCAGGGATGGGGCATCTACCACGTCTCTGGGCAACCTGTGCCAGTGTCTCGCCACCCTCATCGTAAAAAATTTCCTCCTTGTATCTAGTCTGAATCTACCCTCTTTTAGTTTAAAACCATCACCCCCTGTCCTATCACTACAGGCCCTATTAAAAAGTCTGTCCCCATTGTTCTTATAAGTCCCCTTTAAGTACTGAAAGGCCGCAAGCAGGTCTTCCCGGAGCCTTCTCTTCTCAAGGCTGAACAATCCCAACTCTCTCAGTTTGTCCTCACAGGAGAGGTGCTCCAGCCCTCTGATCTTTTTTTGTGGCCTCCTACGGACCTGCTTCAACAGGTCCATGTCTTTCTTGTACTGAGATAAAAATCTGCTATAAAGGCAAGACTACAGTTTTATTACATTTTACTGCTAGTCCTGTTTGTGCAGTCGACTTCTTGTCCCTTTGGAATCTAGCTGAACCTTAAAAAACAGTTCTAGCAACGTTTTTACACAGGCTACAGTGAAAACATAATGAAAGTTGCTTGGATGGGTACCCACAGGAGTAGGAGCAACTCTTTCTATAGCTGAACAGAGGAACAGGAAAATGGGCTACGTTTCCCTGCACGCCTTACTGATAACTCCTGCTCTCAGAATCAGTGAGAAGTTGCGAGTGTCCAAGGTAGCAGCCATGGACCTCAATGTTCATGGGAGGTACAAGCAAGACGAGTGACTGGCTTATCTTAATCCAACCTAGTTAGTCAGTGAGGATGCCTGAGCTCTGCACCACCAGCAGCAAGAGGAGAGGGACACGTGCCCTCAAACGACCAGCTCTGAAGGAATCCAGAAGTTGCCTCTTCCCCTTCCAGCCTCACCGACATCTGTTCCTCTGCTTCGACGGGAGCGTGCGGAAAGGGAAGAGGGCTCCCTCATAATCAGGGAGGGCATTAACATTTGCAGGAACCTCACTTTTCTAGAGCTGAGTCACTTGGCTGAGTAACTTCGCAAGTTTTTTTAGACTGTAGCTATGGGGTTTTTTTAGCATCTGAATGAAAATTAGTAGACAAAACAGTTATTTTTAGTGCTAGTTTGATTGTGGGCCTGTCAGCCTTGGCGATGCATCTCTTTTATCAAGCTGCCATGATACCTCGTTTTGTTTTCAGAGCAAAGTTTGATTAAAGACCAATTTCAGAAAAGTTACTTACTGTGGGCGTTAATTAGGGCTTTCTGGCCTCTGCAGGGTTTAGCTTATGATCCGTTTCACTTACTAAACCCTGTAATTTAAGTTACATGAAGATGGGAATGAACCAACCCCTTTCTATTCTTCTGAAGGTTTCTGTTTAACTCGGTCGTGAAAGAAACTCTCTCCTTTCCTTCCCTAATACGGAATTCTAATTTCTGGCCTTTCCTAAACAAAATTAAAAATAATACTTCACATCTATAAAGACTTTTCAAACTAATGAACTGAGACGCATCCTTGGAGCTTCAGAATGGAGCAGATGATAAACTTCAGGAAGCCTCTATTTCTAAATAACATTTTCAGTGGTGCCCAAATACACTGTACATCTCAGGAAAACCAGGTAAACATCTATTTCCCTTCCTATGCATTTTTCTGGGAGTGGACTATTGTCATTCTGTAAGAGGAGGTCCCTGTCATTCCCCTCCTCTCCTCTTAGTAGCAGACGAGAAAAGCCTTTTGCCTTTCTGCAAGCAAAAGACCAGCTACTAGCTCAAAAATCTTCAAACGGTGGTTGATGGGAAAAAGACTTGGTAGTACTTGCGGGTAGTAAGTAGCAGACTGAAGTGGAATTTACAACACGATATAGTTAAAATCAGGAACTGTGTAATAAAATGAATGAAATGCAAACGCCATTGGGGTACTATGCAAATACAAGCGGACAAACAAACCAGCCCAACCCAAAGTCTGACTCAGCTACATTGGATATTTGAAACTAGGCTAGATAAAACACGAAACCACGTACTAAGAGGACAAATCTGTGAAGGAGAAGATGATCCAAAATGGTCCGTCTCTTTTTTTTCCAGCAGACAGCCTGCACGGGAGAATTGAGGCTGGATGAGGCAAGATATTGAAGCAGAGTTCATGGATACTGCCATCTTAAAACATCCTCTCCCAAGTACACATTCTCTCCTGAGCCTCCTCCCTGATTTTGAAACCTAAACTTCAGCTTAGTTTGAAGGCTGGTATAGACTCCTCCTAAAGCTGTACAGTGTGACGGAGGTAAGCAAAGCAGGCAATTGTAATAATCAAATGAGGTTTTATACCGATATTTGTAAAAATTACAATTTAAATCCCAAATGCTAAGACGCTGCCTAACGGCACCTAACTCTCTGGATATACAGAAGTTACTTTCCAAAGTACATGCAGTACCAGTCAAATTACGTATGTTATCATGCACATCAACGGCAAGTTGCAGAAAGAAATGTGACTCCCTTAAGCAAATGCCGCAGAGCTCTTTTGCGCATTAGTTATGGCTGTTTCTCAGCAGAAAGAATTAAGATTTAGCTTCCATAATAATTCTTTGAAGCTGCTGGTATAGTTTAGAAAACAGATGAGCATGAAAACTCATCGCTTTGTGTCTTCCAGTGTTCAGTTTTTAGCCACGTTCTATATACAGGTTGAGAATCGGCCTATACAAGATTATAAATGTGCACTTTGTTTAAAATGTCATTAACCTTCTGGACTAAATAAAGAAACACTTGAGCATGCCCTTCCAGTACTCACAGTGAGGTCTAAATATAATTTCAAAGACAATGGAGTACTGAACTTCCCGAGTACAATCACTCAGGGAAGAACTTGTGCTTTTTCTAAAACCATGACAGAGTGCAAAGATCACGAGCCCGTTTTCCCTGTGTGCTATCTTTCAACCCTGTAACGACCCAATCTCTTCAAGGGGTGGATGGCTGTTGAACTTGTATGCCAGCTGTGTTCAGAATCTCTGGGGAGGATGGGCTGTGACAGCACCAAGCAGGGCTGAGTTATGAATGGAGCCAGATTATTACAAACATACGAAACAGTAAGGACCGATTTTTCAAGAGGCATGTAAGAATGCGCTTCACAGGATGTGCAAGCACTTACTTGCTCATGTAGTCATCTGGATGTGCCTCTGCGGACAGATAAAACCGCAGGATTCACCAGAGGCTCGCACACACGTTTTTTGTTGCGTGCAAAATCAGATAAATGTGCACCTTCTTCACTTTCTTTTTCTCCCAGATTAATTGAAAACTTGGTGTGAAAATGATCAACTGCAAGAGCACCTGTGCAGTAATTATGAAACTGCTTTTTCACCTTTAGGTCACCTTACAGCTACCGACTCTTGTCCCATAGTCCAAGCGCACGAGGTGGCGCAGACTTGCAAGCTGCAGGACAGTTGGTCGCTGTGCTCTCCAGGTACGGTTGAGGACACCCGTGGGGCAGTGTGTGTGGGAAGCTCAGCTGTGCCTGCTGGTAATTCAAGAACTTTTATCTCCAGGGCCTGTCAATCTGGCACCTTTCGCAAGTGTTACATTCACTTCTTGAGTATATTTTTTAAGAAGCTGTCATGAGACATACTGAAGCAAATATGTCCTTCAGTGGTTACACATGGAGTCGGTTGTAACAACGTTTGTTAGGTGCTTTGACATCCCCAAATGATACGTTTCATACAGCTTCCACGTTTGTTCGTTTATTCAAGTCTGCTAAATAGTCTCTAAAGCCGACGGGTGTAAGAAATACCCAGTTGGACGTACTGCATCCAAAAGGCCTGACCATGAAGAGATGTTCATATAACCATTAGACACCACGTACATCTGCGGGTGGGAGAACTTAGTCTACAAAGAATTGAAAAGGTTTCTAAAAGACTTTGTGGTAAGCGTCTTTAGACTGGGTACAGAGAAGATCATATGGTCCTTGCCTCATGCCAAGTTAAGCTGTGATCATTTAAAATAATATTGATGGAATAATCGTTTTCGATTATTTTTTCAAGGCCAGATTCTCAACTTCTGTAAATTGCAGCTATGCTAATTTACACCTGCCGAGGGACTTGCACAGTAGATTACGTATTTATATATAGCATCACGCGCAAACTAATGAGGTTATTTCTAGATGTTTACCGTTGTAAAGAGCTCTGAAACTTTAAATCACTCTGCTGCGCTAATGTAAACAACTTATTGTAACAAAACCAGGTAACAGTGCACCGAATGTGTTAAATACATTATTAGGTCAATGAAGATCATTCATATTGATCCAGGTCTGGCTTCACAGCACAGTTTAATCAAAGCTGCCTGGAAGAGGTAACAAAGAGCGGACGTGGCATTCACCGCCTTTTGTCCTGAGATCACTGATTTAGTTCTAGAGAGAGTCTACAAATGACTAAAATTTCATTACTGCCGCATCTGACAACTTCTGCAAAATCAGCTGGAGCTAGCTGAAAAAAAAAAAAAGAGCAGTCCAGTATTTAGAGCTGGATCAAAACCCAGCTTCTGTTTTAACGGGGAAATCACGCTGCTGGAAGTTGCCGATGATCCACTCAGCAGTTCGTGGGCTCTTGATAACCACACAACTACCTCCCCTTGATCTGGCAGATTTACATTAATTGGATTTTTATCCTGTATGGCAGAGACCCAAGATATCAGTACCTTCTTATTCCCTACAGTCAAGGAAGAAAAGGAGAGGGATGAAAGTCTTTTGTTCCTCTTCCCGGCCTCCAAGGATGACAAATAAATCCCTGTGCCAGTGCTTCCTTGGTAATGGGAGCTCATAGCTTGTTACGGATTTGGGAACGGGAGACTGGGAGAGTCATTGAACTGTGTCAACCGACAGCAAAATGAAAGAAAAAGGGTCTGAAACTTGGCCACACAGTGATGTGAGCTGCAAGTCATTTTTGCTCTAACTTGAAGTTATTAACAGCATAATTTATAAAAGCCTTCAGCAAGACTTACGTGTCATTTTATCAGGCACTGAATAAACACTAAATAACAGGCACGGTCTACCACAAAGAGTTTACCGTCAACACACACACAAAAAAGAGATCTGAAAAAGGGAAGCGGCACAGGTAGGAAGCTGAGCCAGAGAAAACCATGCCAAGATTACACTATTTGTTAAGGTAATTTGTAGAAAAGCCAACAACTGACCCCAAATTCTGACCGACTGACCCCGAATTCTGACCCACCTCTTCTTCCTTTCAATGGCACACCACAGCGAGCACACTTACAAACCACAATACCGTGGCCAAGAACAGAATAATCCTTTTGCCCGCGCTGCGCTTGGGTCTCAGGCGGTTGAAAGCGCAGTCCCAGGAAAGCACCGCTGCCCGTGTTCCACCTGCTCTGTTGTCAAACAGCTTTGCTGCTCGGAGACCTCTGCCATTCTTCCACCACCACCACCAGCTGGGCTGGTTTACAGGTTATTTGAAAATTGCCTGTGGGCTTCATGCCAAAATTGTCGTATCTGTCAAGGGGCTATACACTCGACTGTCTTATGATTGCTTAATGAACATTACTATATAGTTTACACCACGGTGTACCACGAAAGGCTGCGAGAAAGTTAAATTGTTACAGAAATGTATAAAAACCCGAATGGTTCATCACCAAAATACACGGGCCTAAACAACTGTTTTTAAAAAACCTTTGGGGAAGGCCATTTGGAATCATATAAATTGCACTACCTTCCGTAACTCTTGTACACTTTGTGATTTATAGCCATGCGGGTGACAGGTACAGTACAGAGCACAGCCCGGCAGTGAGTGGAAAAGCCCCTGGGATCTGCCCTGTTGCTTAGGGGTTCCAGGCTCCCCCAGGCAGGCGAGCCCTCAGACCCCACGGGTGGCCGGTCAGCCAGCAGCACCGATGGCTCCTCTGCTTGAAAGCTGGCTCTTTCAACAGGAATTTCTACCTCTGGAGCCTTAAGCCACATGTCCACCAAAAACGACGTTAGCTCAAAGAGATACTGGATTAACAAAGCTGAAAATGCTCAGAAGGAAAATGGATGTGATGCTTTAACCACTTTTAAGAAACATGAAGTGCGAGTGATGGAAGGGTGACCTTTATCTCTCCTACAAACAGAAGGCCAATCTATACGGCACGGCGAAACATGCTTTTGATTTATCCTTGTGCCTCCTTCTCTTTTAAAGATGTGATCTGCGGGATGAGATCTGGTTTTAACAGTGCTGCAGCACTGCTAGAGGGAAATAAATTGTTCAAGAGGAGATGTCAGTTTGTAAGTAAAGCACAGATGCCCTCACAGCCCTCTCTTTGGTCAACACTGATATGTTATGCCACGGGCCTTAACTTGTCAGGGAATATCATACCTACTGCGTTGCAGAACACGGCAGTGAGAAGGAGAGGCTACAGAAAGCCATCAACGTCTGTTCACAGAGAGCCACTCTTCTCCTGGAACGTCATCACTGGAGTGCTCTTACCAGTATTTTATACACTACATTAGCTGGATGAATTGGCTTTTTTTTTTTTCTTCCAAAAAAAAAGGCTTCTCTTTCAAGGTAGTTTTTCAATTACACCACTGCTAGGAAGATTCACTAGCATCAGGCCATCACCTCTTTCTCTCTTTCGCAGAAAACACGTTGGTAGAAAGGAAGGCAACAAAATATGCTCAGCCTAGCTAAATTTTAGCCAAATCACTTTGCAGGGCAAAGAAAACTCATCTACAACCTGCCACAACAACACTTAGGGTCACTGAAGTTCTAAAAAAACTGGTAAGACAAAAAGGTGAAACAAGAAAATGCTAAAGGTTTATCACCATCATTATTATTATTATTATTAATCTAATCAGTTTCATTTTTGACTTACCAAGAGCAAAGCGGCAGAAGAAAGGAAAACTAAGTGGATCTTACCGTGTACGGTCAGAACTTCACGCTAAGTACATTTGTGTCCTTCTGCAAATGTTTCTGTTTGGAAGCAACTATTTAGGTAAATCTAGCACTTTCAAATGCTACTGACATCAATACCGCCAGATTCAATGTTGTTGGCGCAGCTCTTCTTAGTAAAGCACAGCACGAAATAATAATAATCTACTTGCTTAAAATACAGAAGTTGGTTATTTATTCCTTCAGAATTCTAGCTTTCTCTCAGGGGAAATCTGCAGGTTTTAAATTCATTGATCCTTCGCTTTGCCACTCTCCTTCCCTCCTTTGACCTTTTAGACACTTTTTGCTTGCTGTCACATTTTTGCTGATTTGTTTTTGAATTATAAATCTGATTTGAGCTTCATTTTTCTTAAACCACTTGCCACAATCCTTTAGAAAAATCTACTGGTAGTTTCATTCTTAAGGCCAACCAAAGATTTACAATATGCTAAACTGGGCACAAATTCTGCAGTAATCAGCACAATATATTTTATACTCCATCATAATATTTTTTTCTGGCTCCACGTCGATATAACTTTTTCTGCGTTTTACAATGGCTTACAACTTAAATAATTTAATACGACAGTTGTTATATTTTTATTGCAAGCTTATAAAAACTTGTACGGTAAGTCTCTTCCATGCAATATATTAAACAAAGAAATGACAGAGAAGAAGGGGAACTGATGATTACTAAAACTGTAATTCAGTCTCCAAGTTCTGAATGTGTCATAAAGCGCTTCTGGCTCACTTGCGTCCAGCACATCTTGGCGGCATTCCTCAAATGAACCACCTCTTCATATTCAGTTCTCCTTACCTGTTATTTTAATGCCGATATAGGAAAAACGATGTCGATTCCACATTTCAGGTGATGCATCGATGGAGTAGCGGTCAAGGGGAAAGGACCCAGCATAAAGAACCAAGGGGCAGGAATGCCATTGCCAGCTCTGCCACAGAGTTGCTGGAAGTCCTTGGGCAACTTCTTTTGGCTTCAACAACACATACAGAGCTACGCTTTCTTTAGTTTTTTTGCAAAGGCTCCCAGTGCTGTAAAGACAGATGCCTCCTTAAGTCTCAGGCAGGACCTCTGTGTCTGATTTTTTTGTTTCCGAGCAACCGCAATTCTTGATGCTTCGTCAAATCACTCTCCGAATTTCACAGTTCCATTTTTTAGAATAGAAAAAAATACTTTCCTGCCTTTGTGAAATGCTTTGAGGTTGCTTGATGAATAATTGTTACTGCCTTAGTATACCTGAGAGCGTATGTAAAAGATGATGCTTCAATGCATTCCTCAATAAGACTCTTTTAAACTCTGTTTTTACATTACAGACCCACTTTACATGCTTTTACAGACACAGTTCTGTCCACATCTACAAAGTAGGTCACTGTATATCCACAGGAACACGCCAGTCTGCTACATCTAAAATTCCTTTGCTGGTAATATACATAAAAATAATAGTGACCTAAATTTATGTCAGAAGTAAATTTTACTGACTTGGAAATGCTACATTTATTTGTATTTCTGGAGTAATTACTCATATTTTTGAAACCCAGGATAAAAACTTCAGCTAGCTGTGGTACAGGTTCTTCATCACCAAGCGCAGTAAACCATTTCCGCACATCACGCATCATAGAACGCATCACAGAAAACCTTCTCCTCTATGCTGAGACTTTTAATAGAAAAATATATATACCTTATAGCGGTAAAACATTTCAGCTTCTAAGGCCAGGCTTGCTAAAAATCTCCAGAAGATATTTTTGAAGGCTCGGCCAAAAAAAATACATACTTAGTTAAAATCACTTAACTGTGTAGCCTTAACGCTGCTAAAACAAAGGCTCGTTGCCTAGATGGTTAAGATTTCTTAGGAGAAATCACCCTGTGATGCCTAAAAGATACAACATAGCAAGCTGAGAAATAAACTTACAAACTTTTCTGTTCATCCAAAAACATGGTAAGAGTGGAGATTTATGAAGATTAGTTTCTGAATTGTGTTGCTATGATTTCGGACCTTGCCTACACGTATCACTCTAGGGTGAAGGACCACAGATGCCTGCATGCCCCCTGAGATTTTTTTTTTAATCTGACACTTGAATCACGCAATGCCAAAATGAATAATAGGAATAAAACCAGCGTTGGCCTCCTAGATTTAGTGGCAAGATTTTTTCCCCCCCAAAAATATAAAGCAAAAAATAAAACTTGGAAGACAGGTATGCGTACGGACTTGAGCACCTCGAGGACAGCAATGTATTTTGACAGCTACCTTTCTCCTCCTCATTAAATATCTTAGGTACAATAGTTACCTCTGTATGTTTGTAACTACAAAGGTAATTAGGGCAAGCCAAGTATTACATGAGAGATTTTAAAAACTATATTAAGCTCCCCCACTCCAGAGACGGTCGCACGCTTGATCAGTTGAATAATGTTTGGTAACTGATCAAAAATGTGCTGCACGTACTGTTCTAATTTCTGTTTATTGCCTATCAAACCTGAAATCTGCTGGCCAGCATATTGTTTCCAATAGAATGAGAAAAACTGTGGATTTGCTTCTGTAGTCCTTTACAAAGTGTTCAATAAGGATGGGCATATTAGGAAGAAATCATTTGGAAGGCAGGAAAAAACTTCTAAGCAACAAACAAGAAAGCATCCTTGTAATTTTAATCACTAAGTCCTTAATGCCAGCCTAAACAGATACATCAAGATCACAAAACATCTAAAGAATGAGCTAGTTTACATATGGAAGTGTCTAGAAGTCATCCATTACCGTTGCTGTTTTTCCATAGAGCAGACACTGAAATCAATATGCTGCACTGGTTCAGTAGATTTGTCTCTTAACAAGTTAATAAAACAGTGATCCCCACATAGTCTTTCCATCAAACTTTCATAGAAAAAAATGAGAATATTAAATGCACTAAGACAGGGAAGATCTGCTCCATTTGCTCTGCAATGATAATCTTTTACAAAAGAGGATTTTTATTATTAATTCTTCGCCTTCTGGGGATATTATAATTTCCTAGAATGTAAAAACGCCTTAAGCACAGCAATTTGCTGAGCTAGACTGAATTTCAGGATGTTTCAAATGAGCTGATAAACAACTGCATAATTAGCAATTATTAGATCAAGACTGTACATTACAGACAGACGAGCGAATAAGCCAATGGACAAGCAAGCTGCAGATACTGTTTTTAAAACTATGAGCCAGTGTTATGCTTTGACGTGCATCTCAACTTTTCTTTTAAAGAACTAAATACCCTACTGCTTATTTTTTCTTTAGAAATGCAGATTATTCTATCAACCAAATCCTTGGGGTCTTAATCATTGGACGTAGCCCTCTGTGTAGGAATAATAAGGAGTTTATGGGCTGAATATAACTCATGCGCTAAAAGTGATTAGACTGAATTATTTTTTTTTTCAATTAAATAGTTACAAATCAATTGTATGGGCAGGTTAAACTCAAGACCTAGTACATTTCTCAAGCCTTGAATTCTGCAGTTCCTTAATGAAATATATTATTTTACCTTAAAAAATAAAGAATGTAAGCAGACATAGCACAAAAAAAGCCAAGGGTAAAATTCATGTCATTTGTGCGACCACTACATTTTCAGGACCTGGGTGTTTGTTACTTACATATAATTCTGTCAGGCAGGCAGGGAATGGCTTGGAAATGTGGCAGCTCGATGAGGGAGACAACACTAAGGCAAAATAAAGTTACTGCCTGAGTTTTTCTCTGAAATAATCAGACATGGAACAGTTAGTAGGGCTATCTGTAGCGACAGCTCTAGGTTTCAGCACAGATCTACCAAAATGGTATGTCCATTGAAACAAATGGCACAATTCAAAGCGTGCCCAATCACTGTTCTCATTCTGACCTGAATTGCATCTAGGAGGACTACTTCCAAGAATTTACAGTGATTCATTAACATTAAGCATGAGCGTTATAAATGTCATTTTTGAGAGATGAGAATTCAAATTCAAAACCACTGGTTTCCACCAAGAACAGATTTTGGTTTAAATTTAGGATGGAATTACTCTCATGAAACTTAACAGTTGAAAAGCTAGACACCTAATGAAAACCAGCCCTGTGTTCCAACAGATTACTAATCCCATGGTAAAATACACTATAGGATGAAGGGGTCCCTTGGAGGTGTCTGTCGCCCGGCACAAAGAACTTGGGTCATTAGGTTAAACAAAACAGTTAACAACTTCTAGGCAGTTAGATAAATTGATTTTATCCTAGCTTTCCAGGCAACTGTGAATCGCGTCACTCTTGTTTGTAACGGCAACACGGAATTTTAACGGACCTCTGATATTTGAGTTATTACTGCAGACAACTTCACTGCATAGTCCCTTACATTAAATGATCAGCTAATCCTTCCTATTCCAAATTCTTCTGAAATGGTTTTTGCAGTCCCAAAACACCAGCCTCGAGCGGAGATTTAATCAATGTTCATAGAAGACAATAAAGCTAAAATGTAACACTTGTAACAGCAGAGCGATTCAGACATACTTTATTTAGAGATATATTACAATCTCTTTGTCTATCAAACTTTTCCTTGTCACTGCCATTGCTCAGAAGAGTTTCATTTTAAAAAGACGCAGAACACAGAAGTTTGCCATTCAGCGATACTAGCTTGGAAGAAGTTTTAAAGGAACTAGATTAGCTGCTTACAAGCAGTTATAATCAGAAAAGCAACAATATAAACTGGAAGCCTCTTACTCAGATCTGCTACTTTGTAATCTGCATTTCCTCTTATCTTTGCAACTGTGAGAGCACTGCAAAACCCTTATAAAAGTGATTGGCCTTCACATTTATCATGGCTGCAGGGCTGAATTCAGACTTTAGGCCAAGCTTAATTTTAAGTGTCGGAAACAAAGAAGCTTTCTCTGACAGGTTAATTAAAATAAAGGAAGCTATTTAAATCTGCCCAAGGATATGCATGTCAGCGGTAGTCTTAGTGGTGACATTTGATGGGCAGTGTGTAGATGAGGTAGTCAAACGGATGCACCATAGAAAGTAACTTCTAAGCAGCAAGCACATCATATACATGCTGTTAAGTAAGTATACGTACATACTTTTAGCCCTAAAGAACGCAATTTAGCAAAGACTAATACATTAGTTCTGCTCCAGCTAATGTAATTATTAACTAAGGGTCACAAAGTAAACCTTCATCTGCTTTTGTAAAAGTACGAGGTGCTACTTCAGTGATATATTTCCCTACATGTACAGGATTACTGGCACAGAATCCTTATAAAGCATCACAGAGCTGGGAGATGCGAAAAGGATTTTGGTAGAACAGGTTGCCACTTGTATTCTGGGGTTAGGCTAAAGAGTTTCAAAGAGTTGCATGCAGTAGCAGCAGGACCGCAGAAGGTCATGCTTGTAGCCTACAGGGTTGTCATAGAAGAGCGTTAAAGAAAAGCCATTCGTATAGCAAACTAATGAATCTCTGGATTGGGCACATTTGTAGGTGGATCATTATGATCTGCATGATTTAGAGAGCTCTCTTCCTTCACACATACTGTCCTCTATAGGTATGGGATTCTATGGTGCTCATTTTAACATGAACTTGTTAATCTGTTTCAGGGAAACAGTAAACAACGGAAGAAATGCAAAAAATATTTTAAATTTGGAACCAGATTAAAGACAATAATTGCGACTCCATTCAAAGTCAATGGTAAAACCAGTAATTTCAATAAGGTCACCACGTCCCCAGGACCACACGATAAGGTTTCAACAAGCACTGAAGAAAACAAAGGCGCCTGATACAAATGAGAGCCCGGCCTAAGTGATCTGCTCGTTTGCCCAGCCCAAAACCCTCCTGAAAACTGCACAAAAGTGCTGCAGAGGAATGGCACAGGACAGTATAGGGAATGCTGACAACTGGGAATTTTTTCTGGCACTATAGCAACTCCTAGACGTGGCTGTAATTACCTACGAAAAGAGACTGTATCAGCTGGTGCGACATAAAGAGATTACCCTCACATAGCCACCGACGTTAAGAGACTGAAAGCGGCCCACCCCGTTGGCAGTCTTTGTTTTTTCTTCTGACTTTGTTCAAGCTTGATTAACCATCAATTAAAAATGGGTCTTTCGATCCCAACAGTTCTCTGTCACCTTCTGAATCAATGAAAACGTCTTCTAGATAAAGTCAGAGCACAGCAAGGCAAAGCTATCCTGCCTCAAGATAACTCAAAGAAAGCAATCACTGCCGTTAATCCATGATAATTTTGCAGACAGGCCCAATATTCAGTCTTTATTTGTTATGAACAACAGAACAGAAATTATCACGTGCTAATAGTACATCTAGAATGCCGTCAGACACAGAAAATGCCTGAACGCTGACAATTATGTGCCTTCTCAATAATTTCAAAACTTAAAATTAAAACTTACTACATGATAGGAATTAAATGTTTTCAGCAAGAACCATTCTGCGATTTAGCAGCTTTTCAATTTTTCTGCAAGTACTTGTAAAATTTGTATGTTATCCTCACCTAATGTGAATGACTGGCACAATTTTGACATTGCTAGCTTTAGCCTATTACGTTAAGAAAAAAAAAAACAGAATATACTCTATCATAGAGAAAGATACAGTTTGGCATATGTCTGGACTATACTATGTTTGACATGTCTGTGCTAGGAAGGATAATGGAAGTATGACTTTAATATTAGTTCTGACAATAGGAAATAAGACCTAAGTGTATGCGATACAATCACATCACTGACTCTTGATTATGCTCCACTGGTTATGCTACCGTTCTTACGACTTCTTAGAGCACAGCCTATATGATTGCACTTCACCAGTACTATTTCATGGGCCTGACTACAGGTCATGTGCATACATCGCTGGTGCGTTATTTGCAAAATTAGTCTTATATATGCAGCGTTTCAAAAGTCTGGCCTAAAGCCACAGTATTCTCAGAAACGCTTAATTTTTAGTCTTTGTCACAGCCACTAAAACCATTTTAATAAGCAAGACTTAATTCTCCATAGTCAGAGTAAACTACACACCTTTGTTTATGAATCTATATGTATTCATTTACTTGCATGATACTGAAGTTCCAGTTACCCTGTGACCGGTCAGTATCTACCACTTTGAGCATGGCTCTACACATATCGTGTAAGCCACGACCTTTTACTGTTCAACAGTACGACAGCTCAGCAGAATGAAATGTTTTCTATAGCAAACGCCTTGTTAGAAAACAAACCAAACTACCGAATCCAAGTCATCAAAAGAAAACGGAATACGTGTCCTGAGCGGCCCACGGCACAACACATCAAAACAATAATAATTTCACTTTTGTGGGAGAAGTCGTTGTGGTTAGTTTCTGTATCAGTTGCTTTTCAGTTCACTGTTCTAACATTACTGCACAATAATTTTAGAAGTGGTATTTTGGAAAGGATAGTGTGATTTGGTGCAGGCACAGTTCATTAATACTTTCAATTCCTTAAGCTTCAAAAAAGAAAGCGGCTTCTCTGCAAACTACTGCTACTTAAAAATGGCCATTACACATCGGATTTCTCCTATTCTGACTTTGTCTCTTCGATTTTATGCAATGTTCAATGGAATTTCTCATCTCTCATTAGCATTTTCTGTCTTAAAGCCCGGCCACCGTTTCTCTCCAAACAGAACACTCTCCTGAGGAACAACGAGTCGTATTCTTTTTGGAACCACTTTAACCAAATTAGGTACTAGCCAGGATTCTCTGAAGGTGATGACTAGATGAAAAGAAGAAGGGAGGAATACTGTCTTCAAGAAATAATTCGTTCAAGAAAGCATTTCCCGTCCTGAGCGACTTTGTGTAAATCAGTATCGGTATATTGTGTAAGAGACTATTTTATGATTGTATGACAGTTCACTATATAGACTTGACTGCTTACAGCATTTTCTAAGTTTCCTTACGAACATTAAAGAAAATAAAAGTACTTTCTTTCTCAGGTGTTTTAGAACACATCGGTTACTCTCAGACCAATTCCTTCCCACTGATTACAAATGATTTTGTCTTGCCACCAGTCACTTCCTTGACTTCTATGTCTCTCAGTGCATTCTCATTTCTCACTGCCACAGACTATTATTCGAAGGAGGAAAAAGCTCAGTTTAATCATAAAAAAATTGAAACAAATAAAATCAGACTAGAGACAATGGATAGCCAGAGCCACTGCCACAAACTTAACTGTCAGGAGCAAACCGTGTTCTTCATCGAAACTTTTCATTACTAATTCACAAATTATCACTAAGTCTACTACTTACTGAGCAAAATTAACTTGTGCTAACCTTTAAAGCTATCAGTATTTTTTAATAGCAAACATGCATGTTCTAAATCCAGAACACACTTATAAATTTCGATAGCCAATCTTTCTTCATCCTACTCTGTGGCTCCAACATAAATGAAAATGTATTTCATTGAACTGTATCTAGAAGTAACAGTGAAATTTGCTACCAACAGGTATAATGCTACCTATATAATGACAATACAAAGGCACCGAGCCAAAAAACCAGATTTGTCAGGATGCTGATGATAAAACCCCAGCGTAGCACGTTTCAGAACAGTTAGTACATATTTTTTTTTCTTTAAAGCAAAAGGGATTAAAAGAAAGGTGTTAAAGTCTGGTTAAGAAACATAAGCTGATAACAAATTATGTACCAAGTTAGAGAACCTATGGCAACTCAAACTGTACCTAAGAAAAAAAGTAAAGAGATTAGATCTGGAAAGGCCCGTTAGTGTAAATATGGCACTATTTTCTTTAAAAGATGGTCTGACCTCATGAAAAACCTGACTGCACTGAAGTAGAAGGGAGTTTTGCCACAAACTTAAGTGGAGCCAGGATTTCACGAACTGTGTGCTCATTTACATCTATTTACATCGTCTGCTTTTGATGTCTTATAGCATTTTGGAATCTGCACTCCTGTGCAGAAGGAGAGTAGGCTGGAGAAAATATCTGGCTAGAATTCAGGAGACAAAGGTTCAATTTTTGTCACAGGCTTACTGAGAAAACCTGAGTAAGTCACTACCTCCCTCTCTTGTGTCCAGGCTCCTTCTCAGGAAAATTCAGGTGATGGCACTAAACTCTTTTCTAAGGTCCCTGGAGATCAAAAGATTAAAAGTGCGACAGCAAGGCGTATTTTTTTTTTATCATTTTTCATCACTCAAATCACTGCTTCCTAAATTCCAACAAGACACTGGTGTGATAACCCTGACGGCACAAGATGAAAAACATTAACTGGGAATTTTAGAACCTTTTCTTGCTTAACAAAAACGTGTAAGAAAGAAAAACTAGCTTTTAAGTTGGTAATAGCGGCAGCTATCAAAATCATTCTGTATGTAAACACAAACAAACTTCCTATTCAGGAAAGAGTTGGGGCATAAAAGTGGAAGTCCATAATACAATTAACATGCTTATTAAGAAAAGGTCAGAACAGTGGAATCTCTACTTCCAGGTAATTCTTTGCTACAGTAGGTTGCATATTACCCTGGAAATGTCGCTAATGCTGCATTTCATGGATTTTCAACGAGCTCTGCATGCGCAGAACGCTGAGCAAGATGACAGTCTTTCTTTAATCACTAACAGTTCGAACTTACTCCAGCAGTTATAATTTTTTCGGTCCACAGCCTGCAGAATGGCTGTAAACTATCTGGCCTTTCATTTCAGCTTCAATCTTGCAACGGAATCTGTGTGAAACGTTCCCTGTGGCTACAACTTCTATCCACTTCAGCAGAAGGTCATGATTATGCTTTTAGGGACAATAAAAGGTTTTAGCAAATTTAAGATAAATTCTCTTTCTTTCCTGTTCATTACTTGACTTGTTACGAGTTTTAGCTAACATAAAATCTGTGATCCATAAAGAAGGCAAGCAGCAACAACTGCAGTCAAACAGCTTTAAGTCAACCCAGTGAACTAGTCAACTCCAGTTCACAACTACAGGATGAAGCTTGGGGGTCGATGAAGAAAGTTACCTCAAACACCAGATTAAAACATCCGTAGGAGCTTTAAGATCACGAAACAGATTAATGAAGCCAATGCAATTAATTGCAAACATGCAGAACTATTTAGCCTTTAGGAGGAGACAAAGATCCATATCTGGTCAAAGAGCATTCATTAACATGAAATTGTCACTTCGCAAATTTAACACTCCCAGTAAAACGAACAAGCATCGCTGCAGGAACACCAGCGGTTGTTTTACAAAATACTAGCTAGGGATTACAGGGTGTCTGCAAGTCGGAGCAAAGGTGAACCATTCGGGGGAAGGCTTGTTCCATGAGAACTGTATCAAGAGCTCGAATGTTGAATCTGATCATTCCAGATGCAAAATGTACTTGTCCCCAATTCCCAGTCTTGTAATTTCACTTGCAATTATATGAAAACCAAGCAGAGTTGTTTCATTCATAAAATCTAGCCTCTGCAAGAAAAACTGTGCATCTCCCATCAGTTTCCTGCGAGGCAACGGATAGCGGACAAGAAACGGTCTGTGAAGTACAAGACTTAACGGCGCAGGGCCAAAGTTTGTTTTCCATTACTTGAAACAGCCTCTCCAAACTGGAATTCTGGTATATTAAAAAATGAATTTGGAGAACCCTGAACAGGTATTGCCGGTGCCATTCCTGTGTCATGAATAGACGGAACACTGCAAATGCTACACACTGCAAACTAAGAAGCAGCCAAGATGAGTTTGCAGAGCTGCAATCAGATGCAAGTAACATTTTGCACGAAAACTGAAGTATAACACCTTTGAGACAGATTTCATAATACTAGAAACTTAAAATGGTCTCTAAAATCACTAAGCTTGAATCTCAGCTTAGAAGGAAATATCTGAAATTTCTTAAAACTTCAGAAAGAGTCAAGAGCCGGCTCAGCCAAATAATGAACACGTGAAAAACCCGGAAAACGTCAAACCGTTCGGCAAGACAAAGGTAAAAAGAAAAGCTTAATACTTAAGCTAAATATAACCAGAAAGGGCTTGCATTTGCCTACATATAAACCACAGTGCAAACAGCATGAAGAGAAAGAACCCTGTACTTCAAAATGTCTTCTCTATTCTACGATGATATTAGGATCAATTGACTGACAAGAGGAAAATGTAATTGGCAGAGAGTCAGGAGTCAGAGGAGATTCATGCGCACCTATAAATACATATATATGAATATGTATGTATATTTTTTTTAACTGTAAGAATGTTCCTACCCCTTCAAGTCTAGTCTAATATTCCAAGGTGGGATAAATCAAACTGACTCAGAAAATGACAAAGAGCGGAAATATAATATTATATAATAGCTTTGGCATCTTTAAAAATATCTGGTTTTACGTATTTTTTTTTCCAGTAGAGTTAACAAAAAATGAAAGTTCTATAGGTAGTAAGTGAAGTGCTTTAAATAATATTTCAGCTTTAGTAATATCCGTATCTGAAAGCTGTACATTTTAATTTTGTAAATGTTACTTCACCGCAGTGTCATAATGAACTTAAAGCAGATGAGAAGCTTTTTATTAGAAAACCTGGATTAGTGAAAGTGAAGAATTCACTGTTAGGTTATCTTAGATTTTTAAAAGGAAGGAAATGATACAGCCTAAATCTAGTTTCTCCTTAGCATCCGCTCTTACTGGCGTACTTTATATCTGCGTTCTGCCGGGTAACTAAATGTCAGCATTCACTTACTTTGGCTGAGCAGCATGGAAAAGCTTGAACTATCTTTATTTATGTTACGGAAGTGAAATTCCTATGGTTTAAGAAAATAACAAAAGAATACAAAGAAAACAGCAATATTTCTAAAAAAACATATCTTACAGATATAAAAGCACAGAAAAACCCCATCTGTTATGCTTCTAAAGAAGGAAAGGACAATATTTGTATGCACAACAGTACTGTGGCATGGAAGCTGACCTTTTTTGATAACAATAATAATACTTAGTTGCTCCAAGTAGGTTAACTACACAAAATGTGTTTCCAAGGGTAAGTTTCACACATAAATTGTGCTTGTGTGGACAACGCAAAATTTTTACACTACATTTCATTTTCTAATCTTCACTTCTGATTTAAGGTATTGATCACAGTCCTCTGGTTACTGGATACTTAATTCTTCAGGCCTTTTAAAAATTAGTTGTTGGATTTTTATACAGTCTTTATATAGGGCCACTATTAGCAGGATAATTTGAGACATAAGCTTCACTTTAGAAAATGACATACATGTTTATACGGGTGGATTAGGTACGTGCATACGCATTGAACCGGTGCCACGTTTGCCAGGGCAATTTTCTTCAATGTATTAATTCATATATCTTAAAAATAAATACTATTTCTAATTGGTCAATTTGCATGATGCATGCACACATACATAAATAATTTATAATGCTGTACATGTTACTGTCATATTTTGCCTTTTCTTTTAAAGCTTTTTCCCTGTTGATGCCAGTATAATCTAATAGAGGATAACATGGTACTTCCTACAGCACTCTCATACTTTCTTAAGTGCTCAATTCGATTTTTTATCCTGAAAGGCTTTCTGAAAAATATGTAATAATAACTCATGGCTGTTTTGTATCCTAGAGACGTGACCAGGATTTACATTACAAACCACATTATCTGTGAGTGTTTTGCAGTAACTAAAACATAAGTATTTATCATCGTAATTGATCATCTTAATTGATAATATGAGGTTTACTATAGGAACTGTATAAATATTATTATTTCCCAGTTGATTTTATACAGAGTAAAAAGCTAAGTTATCACAGCTATAGGTCAATTTTGTGTACCATGAAGTGAATGTACAGAGGCTGCTTCATGTTCTGTTTTCAAACTACAAGCTGATGCATCACCAAGAACCCAGAAAAAAGTACTGCATGGCTTTCCTCTTTCTCTCTCCTATTTTGCCAAATTTTAACGTGTGCGTTGTTACAGTATCACAGAATCAACATGAAAGAAGGCAGTTTTCTGCAAGGTAAAGCCCTGAATGCGCACACACCAAGTCCTGCGTAGGATTGCTTTTATAAGGAGAGGACAGACAGAACACCATCTGAAAACCAGTAATAAACCGAAGATAATTGAAAGTCACGAAAAGTTTTTGGTGCTTAAGCAGAAAATACTTAGGAGGCCATGAATTTTCTAGGCAATCTGGTGCTCTTGCACAAACACGTACTGAAGTCACAGACAAACTGCACAAGGTCAGTCACAGAGGAGATGAGAATCTAAGCCTCTCAGTCAATGAGCATTTCAAATGGCACTAAGATTTTCTCCTTAAGTGAAAACCAGCCCATTATTACAAATTAACAACTAAGCATCTCTAAGCATGCGGAGGAAAAGGCTATCAAGAGTAGTCAACATGGATTCACCTGATAGCCTTCTGTGATGACATGACCGGCTGGGTAGATGACGGGAGAGCAGTGGATGTTGTCTACCTCAACTTCTGCAAGGCTTTTGACACTGTCTCCCACAACATCCTCACAGGTAAGCTTAGGAAG
>VZSC01000671.1:182409-203018 GCA_013398225.1 Steatornis caripensis
GTGAGGGTGCCCGAGCCCTGGCCCAGGCTGCCCAGAGAGGCTGTGGAGTCTCCTTCTCCGGAGAGATTCAGCCCCGCCTGGACGCGTCCCTGTGCCCCCTGCGCTGGGGGCACCTGCTTTAGCGGGGGGGTTGGGCTGGGGGATCCCCAGAGGGCCCTGCCAGCCCCTGCCGTGCTGCGGTTCTGGGACTTACGTTGGTGTGAGGACTGTGTGTGATCTCTCAATTTTCTTTTGTTTCTGTGCCACTATTTTCCTTCTGAAGTGGGGACCAAGAAACATTTTAGTGGCTCCTAATTTAATAAATAACACCCAGTGGAATCCAAGCTGTGAATTTCTGTACACATGTTTTTGCTTACTACTTCTTGCTACCAATCACATTTTCAGCACAGAAGAACACGTTTTTGAAACAGAAGCTTTGGCTTTGTAATCCTGCTTGCTATACTCTGTTTTATGTCAGTCACATCTCCTTTTTCTGGATCAAGAAACTTTAGACTGCTGCCTCCCGATGTTTACATCTTGTTATGTTGCAGTTCGCTCACTGTGCCCGCCTTCAAGTTTTCCTCTTGTGTCATGTTCCCACGACTCAGCCTGAGACGTGATTTATGTGGTCCAGAACAAGGCATGAATGGAAGCAAAAAGGGCGGGCAAAAACAGAACAGGAGACTAAATTGGAACAGCAGAAAAGACCAAGCAAGTGGAGTACTTTAAGATGAAGCCTTGCATTTTCATCTCCCTATTGAAAACGAAGGCTCAAATTACACCTTTGCACTGGGTCAACTGTGCTGAAGTTCTTTCCCAGTTAAGTTAATAACACAATTTCTGTTAATTTCAATAGATTGGGATTTCATTTCACCTAACCACAGTAGGTAATGATGTTTGATGTTCAGCTTGACTTGGTTTTCAGAGCTCAGATTCCCAGTATTTTCCGAAACCTGGCCTTGGCTCATGTGTCTCCACACATTATATATCGGAGCAGGGACCATTGTTTGGATGAACTAGAGACTGCAGCCTCTCCCTACGATCGTTCTGGTTCGAATGGGCCAAGCCTTGCCTCTAATTTCATAGCTCCTCCTGGCCCACGTGTGCTGCTCTTCCATCAGCCCTTGGTCAGCTTTCATTTGTGCGCCAGAAAAATAAACAATTTTCCTATGTTTGGACAAGCGTATTTAAGTCTTACTGTCTTGCAGAAAGCATATTGTTTCCTTTTGTCTCCTAAATGACAGAGTGGGAGGCACCGACCGGATATTTTTGAAACGCGTGTTACAATGATTAAGATAAATAATTGAGATTTCCTAGCCAGCTCAGAACTAAAGCTATACCATCTCTTATTGCAGGCCTACTTTAGCGTGACACCAACGCACCTTGGAACCGATAAAGTCTTTCCAATACAATTGTTGACTTTGCATGAGTATGCTTTAAGTGATGGAAACTTCCAAAATGCTTTTCAGCCTGTCTGCAGTATATTAATGCAAAGTGGAACACAAAGAATGCGGAAAACAATGTAGAACAGCATTGTAAGCAATGTGCTTAGAATAACTCCTGTCTAACACCAAACACCAAATTGTTCCTTCCCATTAATACTTGCCAAAGACTTTTTTTTAAGTGGCATCATATGGTAAACTAACTGCAGAATAAGCATTGTGGCATTAATTTCTGTAGCAAGGAAGTATTATGCAGCATGCTTCCCATCAAAATGAAATTTTAATATGCTTAAAAACTTTGCAAAACTCCTGCATAAAGTATTTTTGAACAAGTTAAGCCCAAAATGACAAGCAATGAAAGCACTGTTAAACAGCTGAGGTTTCTGTTTCCAAAGTTTTAAAGGATCAAAAGTGTAAGTGGTTTGCATACTATCACAGCTAAAAACAATCACAAGAAAAAAAATTAATTTGAAAGAAAAGTCAAATTTAAAAAGTGTAATCTAAATATAGAAATCCCGGTTATTTCTGTTGCTATTATAGTCTGAGTGACCCAAATACTTGATTAAATCACAGCAGGTAAGTTACGCTACGTGGTACAAAACAAAAGAATTCAAAGCACATTCTATGTAGTTAATGCAAAGAAAAAACAGAGTAATCAGCTAAATTAGAATACATTTATCTTCATGTATGTAATTGTAGAAAATGCCGTAGGCTGGCTTCAATTAGTCATGCTTTTCATAAAAGTCTGGGAATGACAAGATCCCTTGACAATTATAAAATGATGAAGTTATGCCCGGTAGAAGAGCAATCTCAAACCAGATTTGATCTCCGACTCCTTCCTGGAACAAGGCGTGCATTTCTAATGAACTATTCTTCTTCAGGGCTCCACTCACCTGTTCTTACTATTGTGCTGCCTCTAAACAGCACCTCATTTTGAGAGCTGCTGAGCATCCGTAACTTCAGCAAAGAACTCCAGGAAAACAAACCTCAGTAATTTTGCCGTCTTGTGTGAAGTTACCAAGTCACTTAATCCTTCTGCGCCACAAACGGGAAGCTGCTTGTGCATCTCAAATGCATTTACATCCATAGCATCAGTATATGGGTGTGATGTCGTAGAGAGTAAAACAGGTGAGACGCTGTTATTTTTCTTAGACTTAATTTCAGCCCATTATCTGGTACACTCACTCATACATTCCTGGCAGGATGATTAAAGACAAGTCAGTACTCTGTAAATATCAGAAACACCAATCTTCAACATACTTATTTTTTTTTCTTCCAGCAATATTACTGTTAGGTGAAGAGAATCAATTTTTCATTTTCAAAGTTCATGAAGGCTTTATCTCCCGATGAGCAAAAGTTTTGAACAAAGTTTTGAAGTTCTATAGAGGTTTAAGAGTTGTCACTTTTACAGCTTGCAAATTACCATTTTTAAATTGATTTCCAAACCCTACTAAAACCCGGCTAAATTAGTATTTAGCCTCCATATCAAACGGCATAACCATCTACTACCGTGTTTAAATGAGGATAACAAAGGGTTCTCCAGTTGAAGATATGCTATTACTAGCAACAGAAATTATTTGACCTCATAACAGGATTCCTCATCCTCAGGTGTCTCAATCTTCATCAAATAAACGAGACTCTGGAAACACATCGGCTTTACATTGTCATAAGAAACACTGCAGAGACACCACAGTCCAATAATAATTCTAATTCTGCATTTGTATGAATTCTGTTAAGATAAAGAGATGGAAAGAAAAAAGGACAAACATACGCACTACAGAGAAAGGAGTTTTTAAAAAAAGAACAAAGAATCCAGACACCTCTAAAGAAACGTTTCTATTTCAAAGATAAACTCCAATAGGAAAAACTTGCTTGTTGGTGGTCAGTCATTATTATTCAAGTAAGGAGTTGTATTTACCTTTTGTAAGAGTGTGGAGTATTAATGAAAGACCAAAAGAAACTGGTTTGGTTTGGGGTTTTTTTCAGACTCTGCAGTTAAATGCCACTCTTTTCAGCCAATTCATTGTAGTTTGATAATAATACGGAATCACAGAATAATTTTGGGAATCATAGAATAATTTTGGTTGGCAAGGTTCTCTGGAAATCACATAGTCCAATCTCCCTCATGCTCAGAGCAGGGCTAACTTTGGACATTACACCAGTTTGCTGAGGGCCTTGTGCAGCCGGGTTTTGAAGACCTCCAGGGTGGCGGTGCCACAGCCTCTGGGCAGCCTGCACCGCCACGCAACCACTCTCCTGGCAAAAAATTCATTCCTTGTGTCCCACCGGAATCTCTCCTGCTGCACCTTGCGACTGTTGCTCCTTGTCCTCTTCCAGAGCGTCTCTGAAGAAATCCCGTCTCCTTGTCTACAATGCCCATTAAGGTAAGGGAAGAGCGCAATTCAGTTCCTCCGTAGTCTTCTCTTCCCTAGGTGGAACCGGCTTTGTTCCACCTAGGGAAGAGAAGCCAGTTCCAACAAAGCCAGTTTCTCGTACGTTCCATACGCCACTCACCTGACCTTGTATTTGAGTGGCTCTTCTCCGGACTTTCTCCGGTTTGGTGATCTCTTTCTCTTATTATCCTACCCTAGTATTCCAGGTATGCCAGCCCACCTCCCTCAGCCTGCTGGCTACACTCTTGCCATTCAGAAACAGAACGCAGAAAGGGAAGGCATGTTCTAATTTGTTACAACTGAAAAAATTTACCTGTTCTCCAATTATCCAGTGTCGATGCTCTAGACTTAACAGCGCGAGAAGAAAAGAAGCACCTAAAGGGAGTATGTTATAAATGTGCTTTCGGTGTGAATGAATTAGAGCTATTAATTGGATTTTAACACAGCAGGTACGAGGCGTTACTAGGAAAAGCTGAGCAAAGTCCAAAGGAAGGAAAAAAATGCGCATTTTTCATTGCTTGTTTTTCTAAGGACTGGGAATTTCTCAGTTATACCTAATCACTTTATGCTACTTTAAACCTAAATTTATCAGAAATTTAAGAAGAAACAGTCTGTTGGGAGCACCACTGCAGATATTATGCAAAGTCAGATTGCATGAAGTGTGACAATGGCCAAATACTTTCTTTTGATGGTTAGTTACAGCTGTTCTCTTGGATTAGAAGTTACAGTGCAGATGGCAAAGCCAACACAAACATCTATCTAAATATCTATAAATATAAGATCTAGGCTAACAAAGCAACCTATGCCCACAGCATCATCTTCTCATACTGTTAAGTTTCTTCCTGAATTTGTGGTTTGAACCAGGGCATTATTTCAATTCTTCGTAAAGAATTATTCCATGCCATTAGGTAACAAGCAGGCCTTACCTGTCTCCAAGCAAATGGCCAAACTTTACAGATAACCTCAGAGACTGTTCAGACGCGCTGCTGAGAGACTGACCACTGCTGAATTTCATACCCGATATACTGAATAGATACATCTGGACAGAGAAGAGAAGATACCATGTCCTGCTGCTTGCAGGACAGAGGATTTCCACAGGGCTCACACTGGAAGAGTTTTCAAAAGGAATTTAAGCTACTGCCTTGGTTGCCCTGGTTTGGGCTACGACAGAACCAATTTTCTTTTGTAGCTTTACTTTTTAGTTCAGTCTCTTCTGAGCAGCTGCACTCTCTGACATCACCAGCATGTTTTTCCAGACAGCAGCTGCTTCTAGCAGCGATAAGGCTCGGTGTTTATAGTTGGTGCTGGAACATCAGCAGCAATGGTAAGCAGGATGGCTCTTGCTTATAGTTATCCCTATGGAGACCAAGGTCGATGCTTGCTTCTGCTGACCTTCTTAAGCGCCGGAACTGAAAGAGCAGAGAAGGGGTCACCGCTGCGACCCTGCGGTGGGGAGGAGCGGGTCGGACAGGGGACCCAAACCTGACCCAACGCAGCGTTCCATCCCATACACGTCATACTCCGGATAAAGCTGAGGGATCACGAGGGTCAAGCTCTCTTCTTCTGCGACCGGCACCCGAGGAGGACTCTGTCTGATTCTTCTGCCTTTGATCCCGATCCGTGCATTCCTGAACCTAGCTCCTGCCTGCTGCTGAGTACAATCTGGGACTTTCCGGGGGCCTGCCCTGCAGCATCCGGGGGACGTATTCGTCATCGGGGGCGGGGAGCTCATATTGGTTTTGTACATATTTGTATATTTGTATGTATGTCATTATTATTTTTCCTATTACTGTAATACCTTATTACTGTAGTTAGATTAAAGATGTTTTAACTTTTCCAACCCATACGTCTCTTTCGCTTTTCTCTTTCCCCCCTTTGGGGAGGGAGGGGGTTAACAAAGAGCATCTGTCATCTGTTTAATAGCCAGCCCAGCTTTAAACCTTGACAGATTTACTGGCGCCCAACGTGGGGCTTTAAACCTTGACACTATCATACTTACAACAGCCCTTAAAAGTTAAAGATTTTCAGCAGCTGCTTATCTCTATGAAAAGTCCCAACGAGTAAAGCTAGGCATGACTTCTAAGAGTCGAGGCATCTGACAAAACCTCGTAGGCTTCACCAGTGGTGTCTACAGTTGACAAAAGGTAAGATCTTGCAGAAAGCAATTAACTTTGAGACTGGAGAAGAAGAACTGGAAGGGAAACTGGAGAGGAAGTGGAAGGTTTCGAGATAAGATTTATGGATGGTTTTTGCTGTCAGTCAGTGCTCGTTCTGACACCTGGCCTTTCCTCTTTGTATCCAAGAGCGATGCCCATTACTGCTCTGAGCATGTACACTAAGCAATGGGGAGATTTCAGTATCAGAACTGCACTTGTGATGGCAATTTCTGGAGAGTGGACTCAGCAGAATAGCCCAAGTCCGGGAAATACAAGGATCTGTTGATGCATCCAAAAGCTTTAGGAAACTGGAGGAGAAAAAAACACCATGAGAATAAAGATTTGTCAGCTTCTTACACATATTTGCCAGGGCAGGAAAATTTCTAGTCTCAAATACTTAACTTCACATGTGAATTGTCACTTAATAGTTCAAGCAGAAAGGAAATTCGCAGTCATAGTTTATTTAGGCTTATTGTCAAACCCGATAGTTTGACTGTCAGTAGATACAATACCCTTTTTTCCAGGCTATTGATATTAACGGTGCTAAAGAGCTTTGATTTCTCTAGATGAAAAATACTGAAGTACAGCTTCTGCTGTCAATCAGCAATGCTTTCAAAGGGGGGCAGGAAAAGTTATCAAAGAAGAAGATTGAACAGGTCGTGTCACGGAATGACCGACAACATTCAGCCAGCCAACGGTCACTCAAGCCTCCTGTGGATCATCTGTTTGATGGGACAGCAGGCACACTGAACCAACCCAGGAACCTCCCCAGCTATTCACCTACTCGTTCATCTTCCCGCTAAAGTGAGAGGGGTGTTATTTATATTATTATCGGTCGGAATGTAACGCCGTACGCAGTTCTCCCTTGCAAAATTCACTCTTTTCGTTCATTGGAGTATTTCTTAGGTCTGCTAGACAAAGAGCAAATGGCAAGCATTTTGGTACTGAAGAAGAGGAAATACAAAAGACAAGCTAGTCATGCCAAAGGTCCATCGAGTGCAGTATTCTGTTTCAAGCAATGGTCCTAAATAAATGTCTAGAATGAGTAATAACAAGGGAAGCAGGTATATTATCCCCAGTTCACTTTCAGCCTACAACTATTTTAAGATCAGAAGACTTCCTAAGCCCGATGTAATTTCACTGGTTTAAACACCACCATAGTTTTTTTCTTTGCTTATAACTAAAAAACAGTATAGGGAGGGATCTCTGCAAATGATGCAGAGGTCCCTAGAAATCTAAGTTCTTTCAATGTTTATTGATTTAGAATTGCAGAATTGGTGCCAGAATGTTGGCATGTTGAAACAGTCTCAGAGAAAAACTTCCTATGCAATTGTAAACCATAATCTGTGATGCGTCCTTAAAAACAGTTTGTCACGAATAGTTTCTGGATAGATAGACAGATCATATATGCCTCATATATTAAACACCAGATGATCCAACTTTGGCAATGATTGCACGCCTGATGTCATTGTTGTAAGATGCTTTTATAGTTGCTCTCTGTCAACAAAGCACTCACCAAAGTTTCTTAAAATTAATTTCGACATTGTAGTAGGACATTGGTACCTTATGGATATACAGATAGACCATGTATATATACACCTGTCTAGAAGATACCAGTTTTCCAGAAGAGTATTAATTTGTTCACACTCCTTGTAGAGCTAACTATCAGTTACCCCTTCTGACTCATTACAGAATAGGTTGGGTTCTCATTCTGGAAGTTTCTTTGCACCTATTCTCTTAAGATTTTCACCTTATAACCTACTGCTTTTAACAAATGCCAATGTTTATTGAGATAACTTACTAATTAACATCAAGCAGCAAAGCCACTGCCTGGATCGCCATAAAAAACGTATAGCATCTTCCAAACTGACTACGTAAGGAAAGCAAATCAGTTTTCAACATGTTAGCAAACTTAGGAAATTCTTCTTTATAATGTATGACTTTCTCTACTAACAGTCTGTTTTCTGACAGGTCCATTGTGCCCTACAGGTCACTACATGTAAATCTTCAACAGTAAAATTGAAAAGTCCACACAAGTAATTCATTTGGTGAAGAGCTCAGGAGCACTTCGACGTAATGTGAAAACATCCTTGAATAAGGATGAGTTCTAACTTTGCTACCTGGCCTTGACACCGGGTGGTTGAATTTTTCCCAATTTAGTATCTGTGCTCTTAAAAAATAAGTTTCCTGTCCTAAAGAACAGAAGGCCGCTGCCCTGAAGTAGCATCTAATATATTTTAAGCTGTCTCACAGGCATAAAACACTTTCCTATGCAAATTCAGTCAAGAGGCAACATTACTATTGAAACAATTTCCCCGTGTCTTCGACAGCAAACAAAAAAATCCTTTCCCCATAATTTTATGTGAGATGTTCTGCTAAAAATATGTATACAGTGACTCGTAGTAGAGACAATAATAGCACAGCCTTGAAAACGGATGTAAAAAGTTCAACATTTCTGCATGTTAACAGTCATTTAATACACCAGATCTCCTGACTGGATAGTCTGGGTAGCGATAGCAAGTTTGCATAGCCTCTTCTGTGGCTCAAGACCAAATCTAGCTACTTCTACCCTTTTAAAATGTCATTTCAAACACACTCATGAATCACATCAGTATTTCCTAATTGCTTATGTATATTATAATAAGAGTCATTTCCCCAAGTACTAATTTAACCTTTTTTTTTTTTTTGAGCAGCAGTATTGTAGGTCTGCTGCTTGAACTATTATAATTGGCAAATTCTTTGTTTTTGTAACAGGAAATCCAAGAAATTTAAACGAAATTTTCCTCCTCTTTCAAGTTGGCAACTGTTCTCACATTTTCCGCTTAGCCTAAATTAATAGGATTTGGTAGAAAACCAAGTTCAATTTTTACAGTCCATTTCTGACAGCATCATGATATTTAAAAAATATCTTTCTTTGGCCAAGTTCTATATGTTGGTCACAACAACTACTTCAGTAGTTCGCGACTGCAAAGCTTGATTTCAAAAGGATCAACACTTAAAAATTATCAACATTTATGTACCTGCTTCATTGTTACTCAGTAAGCAGCTCTTAACGACTGTTTAGCTTCTACTCACATGAGTAGTTCTCCACGGCTGCTGAGTAAATACCAATTAGTCACATGAAAACAGGCAGGCCTGCGTACAAACGTTTGGAGGTTGAGATTCCAGCTGTCCCCATGCAAAGTTGTTTCCCAGTATATAACGGCATATCCATCAAGAGAGTTAAGTGGAAATAAATTCCCCGTCTTAAAGTGCATTAGTTAAAGAATATTAAACTTTAATGCACATGGACATGTGCTATTAAGACGACGCATCTTGGTATCTTCACTTGAGCTTCTTCCACTTCTCTTAGATTTACACTACATAATGTACATCTACCAGTACTGGAAACCGTGTTGGAAAACATCTGGGAAATATGTTGATAATGGAGTATTTCAATAAATGGAATACTTTAAATCTTAGGTAGAAAATCTTCACTTTAAAAGCAGTATGTTGTACACGCGGCAGCGCAAGGACTCCTGAGTGCCTAATCACCAGGGCTTCTCTTTCAACAGAACAAACAGTCCCATTACAAGTACGATCTTCTACGGTCCAGGTGAACTACCCTCGACCCATAATAGAGTTTTTTTCAAAGTATAGTGTCACTGAAACTTGATAAACACCTAAGTACTAAGAGTCTTTTAGTCCTAAGCGTTTACAGAGCAGAGCAACATTTAAAACTAATTATATATTCACTTTAATGCTGCTACCAGACTGCCTTTCTATTCCTGTTCTCTTTTGCCTTTTTATATTCCCACTTCAGTTTTTTCTATAGTATTAAAGAGGGATTATGTAATATGATGTTCTGGTGAATGTAGGACCTTTTCTACTGCCTAATAAATATTCAAAAATATTTTGCATACATCCTGTGAACAAGGCTTGTGAAATCATAATGGGATGGCTTACGAACATTCATCTTCCCTATACTGAAGTATAACCTAGTCAACTGGATGGTCCAGCAAATCGTCCTGACACATTTGTATTAATGCACATTTTAATGAGAATAAGAAAGAAATAGTCAAATTTATGTTAAAGACTTCTAAAGGCTTAACAGCATCTTAGTAAGTATATATGTCAGCTTAATCTAATCCTCCTACTTCTAACACGTTCTGTGGTCTCAGCACGGCGCCCATAATGCTCTCGTATGTTACGAGGGATTGCCTCTGAGAAGTTCACCATCAGTACCACACTTTGTTCCATAAAACTTTACGTCTGGTCTTAGGATGACAGAAAGCTATCTGTCTCCAATTTGCATTACAAACCTTTAGCTTCGTTTGACATCAGTAACACCGGCTGTAATAATTTCTAATAAACTGTTACAATACGCAGAGTATACATATTCCTGGTTCTCGTCTTACTGTGTCAGGTACAAAAAAAAATATCTCTAATTTATTCGGACAGTTTTAAACAAACGACAATTTCTTTGCACAAAAAAAGCACTCATCTAATCAGAGCCTCATTTGAGAAGATCTGTGGCAGTATTTCCTCCTTTCACTCCAATGATTTAAAGTTCTAATCATAAAAAAGTACATTTATTTCTTTTACATGCTTCTCCTAGGGGACACAATACATTGCAATTCAAGATCTTACAAGAATTATTGAAGACTACTGCTAATCTTATGACACGATGGAAGTCCACCTGAAATCCGCTAAGACCAGAACAGTTATCTCCTCAACCATCTCTCTTGATTTCTAAGACATGATAATTTTGTCTTTTCCATTATAGATACAGCTGTCTGATGTGTTTCACGTTAAAAATACTTGAATATCGGTGTCTAGCATCCCCTGCTCTGTTATTAATACCATCTTTCCTCAGCAGACAATGCATTTGATGGTAGTTGAAGACTCCAAAAGGACAGATCTACGTGTGGGACTAACAATGTCTAACACATGTTGGAGATCAAACATGTCACTAACGGATCATCATACAGATGGTCAGCAACCAGCACTACCTGAGGTGAATTAATAAACGGCAACTCAACAACTGCTCTCTCAATATCACTTGCAGAAGGCAGCCGCACCAAGGAAACGATATATTTTAAAAGTTTAAATTTTTCCAGTCAAGATCAGTACACTTCTGCTCTACCCTGTGTCCCAGTAAAACGCTATTCTGTGTCTGAAAGACAGTTTTACCAACTATCCGATTGGTAGCGTAAGTTCCCATGCCCACCCAGACGTACTCTGCAACAGAAAGCAACCTTTGAAGGTAGCAGACATAACCACAGAGACATCCAAACACCCAAAATATCTTAGGGCAAGTCTACAGAGACCGGTCGGAGCAAGTCTGGCTGTGCTCAGAGCCGACAAGACACAAAGCAGTGCTATTTTGGAAGCCAGTACTGTTCCCTCCTGTGACTTGACACATTCAGATTCATGCATTCTATAAGCAGAACAAGCTTATTTGAACTTGTCTGAATATATTATATGTATGTTCTGAATTCTAATCAGGTAATGAATTAAACTTCTGGATAATGTAAAACACGTCCTCTTTCCTCCCTTGGTCCTGAACCCAGATTTAGGAAGAAGGCCGACAAGTTAAAGCGGATGAGACATGAGAGGACCACCTTATGGCTCAAGAGGAAAACAGGAATACACTAAGAAACTGGAAGAAGCTGTGGTCATCAAAGCAACAGGAACACCTCGGGCTGGTGTTACAGGCAGGTTAAAATTTCATGGGATTCAAAAGAAAGAGCTGATACTATTTCTGGTATATTGCATCTGTGAAGCACCCGAAAGGACGCACACATTTACAGTAGTTCTGCCAGTCAAAACTGAAGACTGCCAAGAACAACTGAGAGGATAAAACACAGACTTCTTCTCATCTTGCTTATGGACACTGCCCAGGGGATACTGAAATGAATGAGAACATCTTGGAGACCTTATACAGTACTTTTTTAACGGAGAGTTACTATACACGTGTGAGTACATTTTACATTATGAGAAGTATAATAATAGTACGAAAGACAGTCAATGACGCAGTTCAGTAATACGCCGCATCCTTTGAAAGGCTGAGGAGGCTTCACCGGAGACTAGACGCCTTCCATGGCCCCAAGGACACGTATTAGCAGAACATTTAAAAACGTCCCCGTGTCTTAACGATACGTTAAAAATGAGTCGTCTGATCTTGAATCAGAAACAGTATATATATATAATAGTCTTATACCGGATTGAAACTATCCATAAGAAACGCTTCGGCAACAACTATTTTAATTTGAGAAATTATTTTCAAATATATAGCACATTTCTTCTTCCCACTACATGAATTTTCCGGGAATTTTTCCTAAGTAGAAAAAAGTTATTTTTAAATTCTTCATCAATGAATTAGTGCTACTTGCAAATTTAATGTATTCTATATATTCTACCGATTTGCAAGAATGTATTTCTTACCAGTGGGGATAATGATAAAATTGCTATAATGACAGGAATTATTATGACAGCGCAGAGATCGGAACACAATCAGAATGAATGTATGACAATCACAACAAATCTTTCCATGCCTATACCATTGGTAGTATAACATGACTGGAACTGAATCATTATATTGAACAATATATTTAATAAAGCAAACGAAATTTATTTGGAAGAAATTATTCTATGGCCTGAGAAATATCACAAAGAGAGCAGACAAAATGGTAACGTTAATCCCATGCCAGGAACATGTTTTATCAGGTTTCCTTTTAGCTCTTAAACAAGATGTAGTAAAAACAACAACATTCTGTCAGACTATATGTTCATTCCTTGCTTCCTGGATTAAATATGCTTATTCTATGCCACATTTTTATAGCTTTCAATTCCTGTACTTTAAATCTATTAAACAATGTCAAGTTGAATTTTCTTCAAAAATTGCTGCAGGTTAAGAAAAAAAAATAGGACAGTAGAATATTTGAGGGCTAACATTTATGTCAGCTAATTAATATGGATCAGTTGTGGTCTGCGAGGATTTTTAAAGTGCATGCATGTTTGAGATAAATATAGACTAAGGATCTGATTTTGTTCCTTCTCAAACTGATAACAAAGCTCTTACTGATTTCAGTACAAGTATGGTCTACCAATTTTGCAGGTCTGACAGAGAAAATAAGCTTTTGTGCTCTTGCATAACGTCAGTTGTCCCAAATTGAGCATAGCCCAAACTACAGAGTACGACATAAGAAATAAATTATAGTTGCAACATTATATTTATTGCTCTGTATTCTCCTTACTTGGTAAGGGAATCAGATTGGGAAAAAAACCAGTAGATTTGTTTGGTTAGCAAGTTCTGTTTCAATAATTTAGTAAGAAATCAGCCCAAGTTCAAAACTGGACACCCTCTAATCTAGAGGATACAACCCCATTTCCTTGTTTTAAAACATTAATATCTCATTATTTATTCTCAAAAGAGTGCCTGTTAGCACACAGAACTTGGTTATTCGAACATAGTTCTAATCATAACAACAACAGGCTACCAAATGGACAACTATTCAAAGACTTTTATGCAAAAGATTTGTTCTCTCTATGTTCAACCCTGCAGTGGCTGCATTTCTCAGCAACTTCTCTTTCATGGAATCACAGAAAAACTCAGATGATTGGAGCGAGATCATCTAATCCAACGTCATACTCAAAGTCAGGTCAGCTGTGAGATCAGAATGGAACGAGTAATCCTACACTCTTGGATTATATTATATTATATTATATTATATTATATTATATTATATTATATTATATTCCTGTTTATACATCTTATATTTCTGATTATTGACACCCCGTTTGGACTTAAAAACATCCAAGAATAGAGCCTTTCTATATGGGAAGCAAGCCTGGTAGCCAGAAAAAGAACAAGCATATCTTAATCATAGACTCACAGAATCATTTTGGTTCGAAAAGACCTTTAAGATCACCAAGCCCAACCGTTAACCTAGCACTGCCAAGTCCACCTCTAAACCATGTCCCTCAGCACTGCGTCTACACATCTTTTAAATACCTCCAGGGATGGTGACTCCACCACATTCCTGGGCAGCCTGTTACAAAGCTTGACAACCCTTTCAGTGAAGAATTTTTTCCTAATATCCAATGTAAACCTCTCCTGGCGCAACTTGTGGCCATTTCCTCTTGTCCTGTTACCTGGGAGAAGACACCAATGCCCACCTCGCTACAGCCTCCTTTCAGGTAGCTGTAGAGAGCGATAAGGTCTCCCCTCAGCCTCCTTTTCTCCAGGCTAAACAACCTCAGTTCCCTCAGCTGCTCCTCACAGGACTTGTGCTCCAGACCCTTCACGAGCTTCACTACCCTTCTTTAGATACGCTCCAGCACCTCAATGTCTTTCTTGTAGTGAGGGACCCGAAACCGAACACGGTATTCGAGATGAGGCCTCACCAGTGCCGAGTACAGGGAGATGATCACTGCCCTGGTCCTGCTGGCCACACCATTTCTGACACAAGCCAGGATGCTGTTGGCCTTCTTGGCCACCTATCCTTGAAAGGCACTTCTAAAATGCCTTTTTCCAATGAGATCTTACGTAGAAGTAAACAAAAATTACCTTACGCTTAGTATTAATACCTGGTTTCCGTCATCGTAAATCTTACCTCTTTGTAGTGTTTCAGCATCAAAGACGTCTTCCTTGAAGAAAGCTCTAAAAGACAAAGGACTTGCACTGCAATCTTCTGAAAGTTTCTCAACAGCTTGTCTAAACATAGCAACTAAGTCACGAAGAGGTCCGTCTAAATCAAGCTGAGAAGAGGATGGTGAAATCAAGCTCAGACGTACAGAGATTGATGCACAAGATGCAGAACTAGACTCCACTGATTCACACTCAATTTGGAAGCCCTCTGACAACATCTTCATTGCAAAATGTTTTCTTTGGAGTGGATCATCAACTGCTGCAACAACATGCCATTCAATGGCAGCATCTCTGGGTAGGTGAGATATTACAACCACAGCAAGCAACCCACGCACTGCAGTTACATCATGATACGTCTCTGAATCTTCAACCTAGAAGACAAACAAAATGTTGTGCACATTACAGAGCTGGTAGAAATTAATGTTGCTCATAGTCAGCCGATATATTCAAAAAAGTATATGCAGTACAGTTATTTCATGGAGACTGTTTTTCCCCTAAACTTTCCTTGTTATTGAAACGTCATCTTGAGCAATTACGAATTTGTCTCACAGTTAATATCTGCGTATTTTTGCAACCTCAAGCTACTACTATGCTTGTACCATTTCAAAAAATGCTGATCATAATGTATTCTGCACTCATTTTGCAATTAAAAAAAAGTCTTTTTGCATACAGTAACTTTTGTCTGTACCAATGGCCTTTAAAGAATAGAAATGGTAGGAACTACTGAAACTTTAGAAATGAGTTAGTAAAGCACGTAAGATTTATTTTAGAAGGTGGAGTACTAAAGATACAGTTCAGATACAGCAAAGGTACAGTTCACATAGTTCTGAACAGCAGAACGATCTTGCACAAACCATCTTAGAAGATAAAACGTGTTTCCTTCGTAGCAGAGCTCAGTTAGAAATTATATTTAAATTGTTTTCGTATCAACCAGTACATCTAATTAGCTAACTTGGTAAGCTAAATCTGGGTAACTGAGTTCCTTTTCTTTTGATGGTATTAAAGAACTGGGACAGGCTTTCTGTTTACTTCTTTGTAAAAATTTTAGTATAAATTGCACTGTAGCATGTTAGCAGGTATAGGAAGTGAATATGCTGTTTAAAACTACTGAAACGCTCTTCCATGAGACAAAGGAAGAAATTGTGAATTTTTAGCCATTTCAATCCAAATTAACTGTGCCTACGTGCATTAAATACCATTACCTTTGAATGTTAACAAACCTAAGACGAGTTCTTGAAAGAAATATCCTGTCCCTGTATTGTTGCTATGTAGTCAATCCTTTTTCATCTGAATACAAAGAAAGACAACCATAGAGATTCAAACTAGGAACAACACAGTGCAGTGGGTCGACTCCATCCAGCAGCTAAGCACCACGCAGCTGCTTGCTTACTCCTCCCCTCCCCAATGGAACAGGCGAGAAAACTTGTGGATCAAGATAAAGACAGTTTAATAAGTGAAGAAAAAAAGAGGAAGAAAGGAGAAAAAAAAAATACAAGCAATGCGAAGGCTATTACTCAACACCTCCTCACCAGCAGACCGAGACCCAACTCGACTGTGTGCAATGGCTATCCTCCCAAAGGCCCCTTCCCTTAGCTTTTATGGCCGAATACGATGTTATATGGAATGAAATATCCCTTTGGTGAGTGGAGGTCAGCTGTCCCAGCTGTGTCCCCGCCTAACTTCATGTGCAAGCCCAGCCTACTTGCTAGTAGGGCAGCATGACAAACAGAGAAGGCCTTGACGCCGTGTAAGCACTGCTCAGCAAGAGCCCAAAACCGTGGTGCATTGTCAACGCTGTTCTGGTCACGAATCCAAACCATAGCATCACACAGGTCGCTATGAAGAAAGTCAACTCCATCCCAGCCAAAACCAGTAGGCGCATTTAGGTCTGCCGTGACCTTAGACGCATATGCTCATGCTCCTATTATGTAACAAGGTCTATTTATGGAAAGCAACCCATCTTATGATATATATACTCTCAAAAAGTATGAATTTACATTAACTCATCAGCTCTCTAAACATACTTTTGTTTTTTGAAGAGTGGTTCAAATAGTTGAACTGCTGAAAGGCTCATTCGGGACAGCAGATTCTTTTTTTCTTACTTTTCCCTCCATTTTAATGGAGAGACAATATATTAAGAATTTTTAACGTTATGGTGGTCACTTACTGCACCTTCTTTGTGTAGATGGATAATAACTTTTTTAATATACCAATTTGCCTACACCGCAGTATATACTGGCAATATTGTCCACCGCCTGACCTCTGAAAGGAAAAATAAGAACAAGGCAAACCCGTCGTTTTGCCTGAAGTCGATAAGGCCATATAACTCAGAGCACGTTCAATTCACGAGCTCAATTTTCATCCACTCGCTCTCAACTTTGAAAGGAAGAAATAATGACAGGTTACAGGCACTTTATTTCAAAATTCACTCACAAAGTTATTGACAAGCATTTTGCACAGAACACCTTTGACGCTTGACCCTCGTGAGCTGTTTACGTGAAAAACGCACTTACTTCTATATTAACCATAGTGGAGTTTAATTCTATACCAAACGTAGCAATTGCTTTAGCATTTCTGTTTTTGATATGGGAACAAAACCAGGGATAATTTGTCTGAAATTGCAGTCACTTCAGTCATAATAAAATCTCACTGAGTACTGTTTGCTTTCAGTACTTTCATTAGGCTAGCCGGGGCTGTTATTAAGGTACCGACACATAAATGTTATATTAGCACTTAACAGGAGGAGCACAGTATTCTCCTCTAGGAGATGAATTCTAACCTTGTCAATATAATTCTGCTCTGAGTGCTGTAAAACAGTTTGAAAAGATGAAATACTGGAGCTTTGCACTGAGGGGGAAAAAAAAAAAGTCATGCTCATTCAGGCTTAAAGGCCACTTTGCTGGCCCAAGGTGCTGAGGTACTGCTTAGAAAAAAAAAGTCTAAAGAACCTCTCTCGGGTCACATCAAGCACTAAGACAAACTTTTCTACTTCCTTGTACTTGTCTTAGGTTGTTAAATCAATTACTCACTATTTCTGCTTGCCTTCAGCTGCCATTTAGAATACGAAGAACTACGTGAAAATTAAGGCCAGGAGAAAGCACGTTTCCAAATTTAACAAACGAGAATCATTCTGTGTGAAAGACTAGTCGTGGTGCATCTGAACAGTACCAGAGCACTCATAACCTTTAACTTCAGAGTTTGCACAAAGCACGAGTGATGGAGCTGCTGGGCACTAATAGTCTTTCAGCAGCTGCTACAGAAATACTTCTAACAACGACCTCTCCTGACTTGTTTTCAAGAAATCGCTGACATTCGTGTGGCACGTGGATGCTGCGCTTCTGAGTTACCTTTCAGAAATTCACAACTGTCTTAAACAGCTGAATATCTTTATGATAGCCTGCCTAGTAAACGAGGATGGATACATAAGGTCTGCTAAGAAACTCTATTCATATGATGCCGGAACAACACAAGTGAATATTAAGAGTGACAATGAAGAGGAATTATTTCGTGACTAAGTTGCCTTTCACAATTGACTGTGCACTCTCATCAATGAGATTCAGCACTTCTGGCAGACAGCCGTGGTACTACGAAGAAAAACACGTTTTTAGAGTTCTTGCCCAAGGATACTCTTGTAGACAATTCTGTAAAGGAGCACAGGTTTTGGCCTAGTCCTTCTTCTACATCTTCAGTGTCATGGGGAAAAAAAAAAAAAAGACGTAGAAGAGGATACAGCTTGGCTTGTAATTCTTGAAACAGAAGTGTCAAGTAATTCCTGGGAACCTCTAAAATTCTTATTATTTACAGACATGAAAATTGTTGGGGCAGACGCTGCTGAAAGCAGTGATTCCTTAAAGCACGTATGAGCCGAATTTTACAGATCTTTACAAATGTCATTAGGCTGTAGGTGTACTTGCCATCTACAGGTACTTGCTCCGAAACACTTACTTTCTAGCTATCAGTATACAAATGATTTTTAAGTCACGGGAGAGGGTCCGCCTGTTGAAGATTGCCATTTCCAGTTGTTAGCTTTTCCACAAGATTTAACTCTTTCTAAGAAGAAATACTGCAAGGTAACTTTGCATGAGGAGCAGTTCGAATGTCATAGGGGAAAACGAGCAGATTGTAAAGGTTCATTGTCTGACTGCTGAGATAACATGGAGACAGATGCGAATTCTGTGCTACGCTTCTACGCGATCTGACTCAAAAGAGGGATGGAGAAGCAAACCAGGTTACACCCTTTTGCTGTGCAGGAGACAGCCTCTGAAAACAAACGACTGTGCAACAACGTCTTCTTTCAGGAATGGATGCAAACTGGATCGTCTCAGAGACCACACTATGACATCACTCTGATTCTGTCACGCTACGAAATGGTAAATCCCAAAACTTTGGGCAAAGATTTGATAAGGCAGGTGATTTAGCTCTAACTGAATCTCACGTTAGACTGTCCTCAAAACATGATTCATAATATCCTCCCTCTGCCAACAGGATCATCTGCTACTCAATTTATCAAAAGTGGGAAAGATGGAGTTTCAAAAAGTTTGGAAAAGAAAGCCAAAAAAGCAGATTTTTCTAAACACATTCATTGTATCTATATCATTCCGTACCCAGAGGAGGGCTATGAACGCTCATTTTTTAACACCTTGCTTTGGAAATAAACCCAAACCCCTCAACAAAGGACTTTTCCCACTGCTATTCTTCTGGTGACACAATACATATTTCAATAACTCACGGGAAAAACAGAAGGTACAGAGTAGATTTTAGGAGGACTGAGAACGTGACTCTGTTGCTTACCTGCCATTTCATAATACCAAAGGAGGTCGATGCCATATAACTGTAAACACTGAGAAGTGTGCCACGCTAAGCTAAGGAACGTCGTGGAAAGTCTTCACGGACTGGTTAACGAAGAATCACGGCAGTTGATAGCAGCCAAGCAAGCTAGTAAAACCTTATAAATTCTTCGGAAAGGAATAGAGAACAAAGTGGGTAACATTATGTCACTGTAGAAATTCACAGTTCACCCACGCCTTGAGTAAGATACACAACTCTGCATCTCTCAACTGAAAAAGGACATAGTAGGCTCAGAACGTGTTCGGAGGAGGACAACAAGGACGATCTGCTGGGTCTGACTGGAAATGTTCTCCAGCCTTCTTAAGGACAACGTGACAGATGTTTTCAAAATCATACATGACATAAGCAGGGTGGACAGGGCTAAGAATTGATTTGCACGTTTGTCTTTCTGTACAAGAACTACGGATCATCAAATGACATTAGTAAGAGCATGGTTTCAAAAAGAACCCGTGTGGATGACGTCTGCAATTCCTTGACGGAGAATGCTATGGCCACAAGAACTATACAGGGATTCAAGGGGAGCCCGAACAAGTATTCAGAACACAGATTCAGTAGGGATTATAAAAGAGCCATATTAAAATTTGTAGTTAATTCTTAATTTATACAATAGTTAATAATTTATATACAAATTAATGATTCATATAACTACTAAAATTAATTAATTTAAATATGAATTAAAATAGTTTGAGGTTGGAAGACTATTATATGTGCTTTTAAAAAGGATATTATATATGCTTTTCCTGCTTTTACTACTCACATCTGCTTGGGGCTACTGTTTGGAGTCAGAATACTAAGCAGAGCCTACACGGTTACAGCTATTCTTATGTTCTTACATAAGATTTCATGCTTACGCTGATACTAGTGGTGTGTTTGGTGAAGAAAAACAGCTGGGCTTTCTTGACTGGACTGGCTGAATTTTCACAACTAGTCCCTTCCAACAACTAGTCCTTTCCAACATTTCTGTGATTCTAACAGAGTTTTTTGTTGATCTGTTATATCCCAGGCTGATTTTATAGATGAATGGTGAACACAGAATCAAGCAGAAGAATGCAGATAGCGCTCTGAAGTGCTTCTTCGGCTAGCTGAGCATAGGTATTGGCATTAGAATATTGGGCTGGAAGAAGTGGGAGTTTGATGTGGTTACTCTTGATCCCTTTTT
>VZSC01000671.1:203220-218011 GCA_013398225.1 Steatornis caripensis
GGGCGGGGCGGCAGGAAGAAAAGCTGCTGCTTCTCCTTTTTCCCAAAGCAGAATCACAGAGAGAACTGGAATCCTACTTCTGGAGGGGCATATACATCTTCAGTCCCTGCTTATACCGATAGAGACAGCGTAGACAGCCAAAACACGAGAGACAGTTCGCGACAGTGCCAAGCAGGAGGTTTGTCTGCTCCAGGCACCTACCACAACGGGGCATCTTCAGCCCTACCGCACTGGAGCCACCCAGACAGCCCGCTGTGTTCTAACCGCTCTAGGTTCTGCAATGGATGCTCAACTCAAATCTGCAAAAGCGTAAGGAAGATTGGCTGGAAATAGAAGGAGTCGAAGGGTTTGGCTGAAAACTTATTGAAGGCCACAGTGCTACAGTTATCAAGTGACATCCGACTCAATAAGGTATCTAATCACAAGAAACGAGAACGGGAACTCTTCCTATACTTTATATTCATGCATACGCTGAAGCTGAAAAGGTAGCTTGGTAGAGACATTCCTTAGCTAACACATTCATGAACATGTTTAATGCAGAAATACAAACCCTTTCATATCACAAGAAGGAAGGTTAACGGCAGAGGTTGTCAACTGGTTTTTAAACTTGTAGTTAACCTGCATCTCTACACCAACGTAAAGTGGTTATCTGAACCACTGGGTGCACAATGCTCAGATACGAGAGGTTTCCACATTGGTTCACAGCATTACCAACTCCTTGCATTGTGTATTACTATCGTATATTTTCATTGTGCATATTCAGGGGAGCTACAGAATACTCGCGTGCTAACGAGCGCCAAATGCATTCTCAACACCACTTACAAAACAAACCGGAACCCAGAGTCAAATGAAAAACGCTGCGTCGTAAAGGATGTAAACTAACTTACACAGAGTGTTGTTTTAAAAGAGCTAACCTTAAAAAAGAATTTCTTTAGCTGATAGAGTATTTTTTCAGTTAAAAAAGAAAAAAATCAAAGGCAGACCTACTAAAATTCCAACGAAAAACCAGGAACGATGAGTATTGGACAAACCTGTACCCAATCCACCGTAAAAGCATTTAACTATTTTACTTAATTTAACTGAAAAAGGTACGCATTTCAGCTATTAACATTTCTTCTATAAATTTGTTTATTTTGACTATCCTCCATTTGTTCCAACTGAGAAATATTCTTTTTGTTGTGTGAGTAAGGACTGAGGTCTACCTACCGCACAGCTGAATGCGGAATCAGGCTATAAGAGACAGAGATGAATGCATAATTGCTATCTTCACAAAGAATAGGCTTCGAGAACAAAAAGAAAGATACTGTGATGTTACTTTTAGAAGCTGAGTTTATGAAAACCTTCTATGGTATGCATTATTAGACCATTATAGCGGCAAGATTAATGTGCCTTTAAATAATACATTTAAAATTTCTTTTACATTTCCTGCATTAAACAGAGTGCATCGAACTCCTGAGATCCAGTTTAAGCTTTGCTAGAGTCTCTCACAACAATAGGTTTATGACTTTAAAAAGTAAAGATTCCACCAGGAAAACTGCGTAAGAATAAAAATGTCAGTTCCTGAAGAAAGTAGGATAGAAGCAATCCTTTTCAACATCCTAGTTTGCCTAATAAATAGGCCACACGCATTCCTGGTATAACACGCCTGGATTCAAAGAATGAATACCACAGTGTTTTATAACAATAAAATTGTTGAGAACGTTCTTTCTGCAAAGCTTACAAAAATAAGAAAGTCTGACATCTAGGACTCCTTCCTGAAATGAAAGAGATTATTTGCTGCACGCCAAAAAATACATTAACGCAAGACTGTCAGACTGAAAATGAGGTCTTATAAACCTGAATATTTATCACGGAATAAATACTGTTAATACAGAAAGAACCAAGTTCTTCAGAAATTTCAGTCCTCTCTACTCCACGACGTGTTGGACAAAGCCGACGGTAGTTCAGTTACCGCTGTGCCATGTAGAAACTATTTTGTACAGCGTCTACTGGAAAGCGGAGCCTGTACTTGGTTTTACGGAACCAGGGAAAACCTAGAGAAAACAAGGTAGCTCTTTATTTTTTTGTGTCAGCGTCTGATAGCACGTTTTGAAGAACGATTGCTTTTTTGCGCAGTCTTTATCTATCTTCAAAAAACAGAAACTTGAAAAAGGGAAAGTAGACACAGGGGAACAAATACCGGTATAGAAATTTAGAGGCAGTACTATTTTCAAGGGTAGGTATAATAATTTTTTTTAATTTGAATGGGTTTAAAATTAATGACATCTCTTAATATAACGATTATTATTCCACACGCTGGCATTTGGGAGAAAAATCCAAATTAAGTTTTCTTCACAATAATTGTGAAAAATTCTGCGTGCAGCTATGGTAGTGATGCAAAATTAATTATTAGATATTAAATGGCCGGCAATTAACATACCAAGCACAACAGCTTAGCTTCTCTCCAAGAGGTGTTTTGCAGGTGAATAAAATGAGCATAACTCAAGTTATATTGGCAAGAATATAAGGAATCTGGAATCTATACAATATATTGCTGGCTATTATTAGGATTTGTCAAGGTGACGGGCTAAAATTTTACGGTAGTCAACCAAGTATGTCAGAAGAAACTAGCACAAAAGTTAACATCACTCTAAGGGCCCAAGTCCCACAATAAATCTGGAGTAAATTGGATTATGTAAGTTGAGACAGCTTTTTGGTGCATAAAGGGTATGTCTGAGTCTTTGCGGAATCAAAACTTTCACGATGAACGGTCTCGGAGTGGTACTGCTGTAAGGATATGGAAGCATCACGCAGAAAAGGTAAGCAAACACGGAAACTGAAGAAAACAGAGTTCATTAGAAATCAGAACAATAACTGTATATGATCTATATAGCTTGTACCACTCAAACAGAATAACTTAGCAACGTGCTATTCTACCTTTTACCACGATCGTCAACGGAGGCCAAGAAGTGGCATAGACTTTTGTCACTCCGCGTGATAGACAAAAGGGCTCAGCTGAAATTAAAGACGTAGCCTTACAAGCTCTCTTTGGATTATATTTAGTACATAAGGACATCATTTGCTTGTCAGTTCTGTTTCTCTTTTCTATTGTGGGATCTCTATGTTTTCATCCTTTCATTTCGGAAACGGAGCAGCTCTGCGACACGATCAAAATAAGAGCAATCAGCATCACATTTCCATGAAGACATAGTCAGCTTTGAACCAGTCTCTGGAACAAATAAACAATTTAAAGGCTGAGGACTGCATACAAAGCCTGTAATAACTAGGGTAACATCTCTGCTTTCTGGACTTACCAATAATAAACTGAATAAACTGAAAGAAAAAAAGAAAATGCAAACTGGCCTGCTGAAAGAAAGACAGGGACTTCTGCAAGCACGGTAATGAAGAAGAATTTCCTATTTAAGACAGAGACTTCCATCTCCGCTTGATTTATCAGGCGAGTATCACAATCTTGTTCTACCCCACTACCTAAAAGCACAGTCTCAATAGCCCCACGGACTTAGAGTTGTCAGCTACCCGCTGAATTGCATACATTTCAATCTCTCTACAAAATACATTTCATAATTGCGTGTGACCATTACGCCACCATCAGAGGAAAAGAAAGATTTTAAAATGTTGGATAATCAGTTATGGGCAGCGTGACATAATATCAAATGGAAGATACACAATAGCATTTCCCCCGCATTTTTAGATGGTTATAAACCTCAGCTATGGCGCTGATGATTCAGAGGAAAGCACGTGCAAACAACTGCAACGAAGGTGCCTGGACCGAGAATCTGAGAAGCGCAGGACTGCCAGCATGCCTGTCAAAGGGGCGTAATGCCTGAAATTCAGAATTAGACAATCAATATTAGCTTTAAAAATGGGTATGACTGCTCAAAGGAGAAGATTTTCCCCTCTTACTGGGCCCTTAATCACTCCCACTGGTGCACAATGAGGCAGATGAAAACTAACTTTGTTTATTCTGATTGGGTTTGGGGTTCTTTTGGGGGGGCGGCTTTGGTTTTTGGTTTTGTTTCTTTTTTTTTGTTTTCGAGGAACTGTTTATGGCTTCTGCAGAACACTTCAGTAAGCAAGCGCTCCGATACAATACGAGCACCTGTATTTTTTTCCCCTAAGTCAAAGGCGTCAGGAAGGGATTTTCCCTTTTGTTAAGCGCGTACAAGCCTTTGGATGCTTGGCTTATTCTGCAGAAGTAGTCGTGCTGCCACGTGCGCTTCCCAACCTGATAAACACCCTTCCCACTGCACGGAAAGCTCAGCCTCTTGGTTCTCACCCTGCAGAATAAAGTATTTTAAACTCTTAAGATCTGATCTATTTTAGTCTAAGTATACTCACAGGGTCCAAAATAGGAATTTCTGGTTGAAATGTAATGGTCTGTGATATACAGGTCACGCTAAATGATCTAATGGTGCCTTCTGGCTGTACGAGCTGCTCAAGCTATGAAATCTGTTTTACCCACTACTTACACTCAGGCTTTCTTCCAGCGCTCAGCGCCTGAACTCTAAAAACCCACACTGAGAAGGCAACCATCGCACTCATTACGGCCTTTAATATCCCTTGCTGATAGTTTTAAATTTTTAAACAGCCCTACCTGTCGTGCTCCCTTTCACGTGTTCTCATAGTTACAGATACAATTTCAGAAGCAAAACATCTAAACAGTAAGCATAATAAAACCGAAACAGGTTAAAGCTTATTAGCAGTAGGGAGCAGATGCAGCAAAATTCTGCCAGCTCCCCTACATTTCCTCCCCAGCAGGGACTTTCTGTCAAGCCGTGTGTTAGTTCTATACAATAACGCAGGCTGCTGTTACTGCAATTGCACCTTCCTACACCTCGCTATTGTACTAAAAATTCACTTTGATTTTTGATTTCTTCCGTCGTAATAACAATATTTAAAGCAGTTCCTGCAGAGCTAAATGTAAATTCAAGCACTGCACGCTAGACGCTCAGAAGGGCATGAAAATGTAAAATTGCTAAGAAAATAATTACGTGTTGAAAAGCTGTTTTATTTGCTTTAAAAATACTAACTTCCCCTCAACAAACTAAAGGTTCCTGAGCCGAGAGACAAGCAGTTAACGACTGAAGTTACAATTCCTTGAGATACCTCTCAAACATACATCATTCGATATATCAGTTACAATGTGGAAAAAAGATAACTATTTAAGGAACAAAGTCATAAATCGATAGCAATATAAACCGCAAGCAAACGAAGTCTGCCGCACGAAACATGATCACAGACTGTCACTCGGAGGGTTTTATTCTTCGTGCGCAGTGTCAAAAATAAGCACGTAGGAAAGAGAGTCGAACTGAATTAAGGATGTTCAAGATGGAAAGATTCCACTTGAAAATCGTTTGAGTGCGTGTACCCAAATGGGACAGAAAACGAGAAAAGTTAATGGTCAAAATCTACTTTGTGGGCATTAAGGGTAACTGATTTTATGATTTAGAATTTAAATTTCGGATACTGATTGACTGCAAAGATGTTTTCTTTAAAAGCCTATTTTCCCTCTGAACTTTGACTTTGAGCTCTGGAACGAATTTTCAAACCAAGTGTCAGCTTTTACCTCACATATTCGAGCTACTGTCAGCTGTTCACCCGTACACGCACAGCACCATTAGCTACTGTTGTGAAATCTGTGGTTAAATTTTGCAGTATGCAATGAAGAAAACCGTGATGCTGCTGGAGGCAGAAGAAAAACAGTTTGAAAATGCTGGTGGCACTATTAAACTTCTACTAATTGCCATGCCCTCCTTCACTGAGACAGCCACCTTTATGAGTAGTAGTACAATACGCAGATGTGCCACCAAAAATGATTTTGAATGCGTCGCTTTTCAGTAAACAAAGATTTTTAGTGGAAAACGCAGACATTTACGTTCTTTCATCTTACGTCTAGGAGTATTTTTGGGGAAAAGGTTTTCAGCAGCGTTGCTAGTTACTTTCATCTTTCAATACGGCGTGGCTGCAAAGCAACATCGGTTACATGGACTATAACAGGACTATGAGGACTGCACACGCCCTTTATTTTAAGTCAAGTCACTTACATTGGTCAACAGTGTCCTACGCACAGTTTGGAACTTGGATTTTGCAGGACAGGTTTTCCCTCAGTTCAACGTTACAGGAGTCAAACTCAGGTGACGCAATCCAGGCAATTCCTTGCAGTGCGCCGCCGTGGGTTGCCCGCGGCCGGCAGGTAAGCCTCCCCGAGGTGCTCGCTCACGGCCCCCCACAGCAGGAGGGCAGAGAGACTCAGGAGGGCAAAAGCGAGATGAAATCACGGGTGCACATAAAGACGGTTTAATAACAGACGGAAAGAGAAAAAAATAAAGGCGATCGCTCACCACCTCCCACCTGCAGACTCACGCCTAGCCAGTCTCCAAGCGATGGCTACTTTAGAAAAAACTCACCCCTGCTCCAGTTCTTATTGTCAAGCATGAATTTATATGGTGTATAATACCTCTTTTGGTCCATTCGGGTCAGCTGTCTCAGCTGTGTCCCCTCCCAGCTTCTCGCCAAACCCCAGCCTGCTTGCTGGGCATGGGCAAAATTGGAAAAAGAGAAAGCCTTGATGCTGTGCGCGCACCGCTTCGCAACAGCCAACACTGGTCTGCTGTCAACACGGTGTTAGTCACAAATCCAAAACCCAGCACTATAGGGGCTGCTGTGAAGAAAATTAACTCTATTCCAGCCAGATCCACTATATCCACTCACAAAAGGAAGTTCACAAGAACCTAAAAATTCTAAGCCACATTTGAGTTAAAAGTGTGATGAGACATATGGAAAGCAAACTCATTCTTCTGAAGACGAAGATACGTCCCTCAGATTACTACTGAGATATATCATGGGATCTTAACTCTTATGTTCCTGAAGGCAGCTGAGTCCAAGTGCAAAAGATCAGGATGGAAAGTTTTCAATAAATGGCCTTTAAGCGACATGTATTAATATATACGCTTGTTAAAAATTGTTATACTAAGAAAAAAATACCAATGTATATTCACGGACACGTATGTAACGTGTATTTATCTACACGAATATATGTATGTATACGAGGAGGGAGGCAAAGAGAAGAATCCGTGTGCCTATAAACTCCCCCGCGTAATTCTGCACAACGCGTACAGAGAGGCTACGAGACTAGGCATTACCAAACCGGTATCTACAGCTCCGCACAAATACTCATCTGACAAATTACGACCAAACTTTACCAAAATTACTGGCTTGCCTAGAAATTATTGACAATTACTAATTTAATCAAATAACAATTACATTTTCCTCTTCTAAACTTGATTCTTCATTGGGACATACGCAGAAGTAACTTTGCCAGCTACAGGAGATGGCCAGGATGTTTCCACAAACGTGCTTGTAAGCGAGACCCGTAAACACCTGCATAACATTAACACCGAATAATGTCCAAAAGAAAATCAAAGTTAGATTTCAAGTGTTACCAGCTGTGTTCATTGCGTTACAACTAAAGGATCGAGGGGGACTATACACGTGTATCGTACCAGCTGGAAGCATTTTTATTTTTCATCCATGAAACTGAATAAATGCAGAGAGGAAGCTGAAAGCGATTATTCACCGCTGAGCTGGCATGCATTTTACTGGGTATTGCCCAGGTAGCACTGCTCATTTTTGCTATGCAAAAATTTAAAGGGGGTTCAAAATAAAGCTAGCTCACTGCTTTGTACTTCTTGGAAAGCGCCGTAGAGGAAAGGATAAATAATTTTTGGTTTACTTTGACTTTTACGAGCAAGGAAATTGAAGATCTATTATTAACTTTGAAGCCCGTGTGATATCCTTCAGAGAAGAGGAGGAGGAAGAGGAAATGAAATCGATATTATGACCGGCACGCAGACCCAGAGATTAGGATAATCAAGTACTGAAATTTAGCAGGATCCCTTGGATTCTACATTACACTAGGTAATGAAGTACTTCGACTGGAAGAAAGAAGGTATTTTCCTGAGTTGTTTTTTTTTTTCCTTCGAGTTTTTGGCGGTAAAAGATCATAACTATCTGAGAGGAGATAAGACCCTTGCAGAGTTGCAAAAGGAAGAGATGATATTTTGAGTTCTAATTTTGAGTGGAGCTTGAGAAGGGAGAAGGCCAGGTATGAATTCTCCCAGTTAATTGTGGTGTTTGTCTTCAGGGGTAATTTGCCGAATCCACTTGTGATGTTGACCACAAACAGGCACCCACACAGCTGCTCGCTCACCCCCCAACCCCAACAGGACGAGCAAAACTGAGAGAACCCTTGGGTCGAGATAAAGGCGGTTTGATAAGTGAAGAGAATAGAACTAGTCATGCAAGGGCAATCATTCGCCACCTCCCACCAGCAGACCGATGCCCAGCCAGCCTCTGGCGAGTAGCCACCTCGGAAGATGAAACTCTGCAGTACTTCTTGCTGAGCATGACATTATACGGAACGGAATATCCCTTCGGCTGCCTCTTGCCCACTCCCAGTCTATTCGCTGGGACCACTGAGTGGGAAAAACGGAAAGCCTTGAAACTGTGCAAGATCAGCCTGTTAGCAAGACTGTTTTAGTCGCAAATCCAAAGCACAGCACCACAGGGGCTGCAGCGAAGGAAGTTAACTCCATCCCAGCCAGACCCGGTACGCAATTCAATAGCCGAGTTTCCTTCCTGCAACAGGGATGCTTTTCCAGGTCGTGCATAACCATGACGAAGAGGATATCGCCCATGGATTCGAGGGGAGGACTTTCAGTACAGAAGTTTGGTTAGCTTCTGAAATAGGAGTTTTCTAGTTTTTACTGAGCTCACGCTGAAGAGACAAATCAAAATACCCTTGGTGGAAAAGACCGAGATCCAGCACAGCCACTTCGTACTTAACATCAAACTACTTTTTCGAGGCACTGACCTGGAAGGAACATTTGTAGTGTCTGAAAGAGATTAACCGGCTACAGTTTTAGGAACGACCAGTTGTTAGTAAAACCACCTATGTAGCTTGGGCTGGTAATCTGGCTCTTCTTTCAGTCCTGATCAGCAGGATTAACTCATCCAAAGCAGAACAAAAAAAACTTTGAAGCTGACGATTTCCCCGAAATTCCTTCCTTTGTTGCTGGGATTTGAAGGGCCCTACGCGCAATCAGGACCACAGTTTACTAGGGAAGTTTCCTGAGTGAAAGTAGGACCTCGATCGCTTTTCAACTAAAAATGGCATTCTCCCCTCTGCAAAGAGGGACTGACAACAGGTACCGGCCTTGGGGCTGAAATCCTGTTAATGGCTTTCACAGTCATCACACACAAGGCTCTTGACCAGAGGTTCTGGCCTAAGCTAGCAGTGGATGCACACGTGCCCTCTTGCTTAGCACAAAAGCGACAGCCTCAAAACAGAGTTAATGTTTTCAGCAAAAGAGACGAAGAATCACTCAACAAACCTCTTATATGGGAACTGCTGCGGGGGAAAATCAGTCAGCCTGGATGAACTAGGCTGTTTACCACCCTGAATAACTTGACATGCATTTCTTCGCTGTGTCTAACTGAAAAACAGCGTTCAAGGGCGTGTATATATTACCTGTAAATGGCAAATAAGCTAGCGAAAATCAGTTCATGGAAATCAGAGTTACGCCGACTCACACCAGCTGAGGATGTGATTGTATCTGTACCTATCTACACAAACATTCACACAAGAAACGCTCTCCTCTCTTATTTTCTCTTGTTTGTATTTTACGTTTACGTTCTGCAAGGTAAATTCATGTATACTGTTTAGAACACAAAGTAATCATATGACTTTTTATGTACACATACATACTCAATTTCTAATAACGGCTTTGGCTAAAATCATGTAGACTGCTTCATTGCTCTTTTTGTTGACTGTGTTCCTTTTTAAAATTCATTAAGGGTCCATTAATGTTACAAATAGAATATCATAATCTCCCTTTAAAAATGAAAGCGAAAGCGGCAAGCCTTTCACCTCCCATCGCGGCCCAGTGTCAAAAAGGCAGAATATCTTCGAGGACCTCTGGAGTTCCACCGTCTGCATTTGACCTGTGCTAAGCATTCTCATTACCGCCGCTTCAACTGAATACAAAAGCTTTGTTTAATCTGAACACAGGGGAAATGAAATGCACTAGGCACAAGATGAAAGACCCACTACCACTGCGCCATTTGAATGCACTGCGTGTTCTTAATGTGGGCCATAAAAGAAGGCTGGTTTAATATATCTAACTGTGGAACATTCAACATAGCATCTAGTAGCAAAAGAAATCTTATAAACCCAACCAGACAAAAAAGGGAAACAGAAAGATGTATTTTCTTCCTACTGAATTTTTGATAGGCAAGGCACTGGCTTGTGGCAATGTTTTTCAAAAATATTTAGTTTTCTTCTGCTAGTATCACCAATTATATTAATTAACCTATGCAAGGCTTTGCTGCAATGTAAATGTAGCAGGGTTCTAACCTATCATTTACACCATTATAACATTAATTTACTTCTACGCCTCACTTTTTAACTATTCTGTTCAAGAAACTGGTAAAAGGAGGAGACCAATTAAATTAGTATCACCTACACTATTGTCTATAGGGCACAGAATTTACAGTACTATTTGGAAACCCAACGGTTGCGTTAAGCATAGGTATTAAGTAATACGTATCATAAAATATACAAAAAACATGTGCCTGAATATTAAGGATTTACAAACATCTGTTTAGGATGGTGAAAAAGCACTTATCCTCTCACAGGAATCTGGGGGTGTGTGTGTGTGTTTATATATTCCTTTTAAATTTTATGGCAATTTTCTCCATAGGTAAAGAGGATCTTAAATCTCTGTTCAATCCTTTGCAGCAAGAAAAACCTTCGCCTTCCACTCTTTGAGCATAAGCTACTTCTGTTCTACTTAGGATAAAGTGTCAGAGAATGCATGAATCTTACTTGAATTCATGACAGTCTGCATACTTCAGATACTACAGGCATGTCTGAACAATGTAACAGACTGCTGTGTTACAGACGCATGATGCCGTTCTAAAGGACTGCCGTGAAAAGATCATAATTACGCCAGGAAACCTCTGCATGTAGCTAGACAGCTTCTGGTTTGGGAATTAAGTTGTTTATAACTTGGGACTTCTGCATTAGTCGGTAGGCAAAGTGGGAAGACGCAGGGTAGTAGCACCGGTACTCAGAGGAGTGTCGAAGGAGGTACGATGCAGGGGGGCCCTAGAATGGGCCCAGCACCCCTGCTCTTAGGTATTTTTTTAAAAAAATCCTAGTTCAGGATCATTTACATCTTTTGACATCTAAACAGTTTGTAAATCTGGCCCATACAGTTTAAATTTAGATACTTAAAAGTTGGCATCAAATTACCCAAGTGCTGAAATAAGCAAGAAACCCATTCACAATAAATACCAGATAAAACGCTGCAAGTCTTTTTTTTCCGTCACTTCTGCATCACACGCTATTAAGACACACATTGTCAACAACCTGACTGGCATTCCTGACAGAATGAAAGTCAACTCTAGCACTCTTTGCTGGATTCGAAACAATTATGGGATCACAGCCACGCATCCTGAACGCTTACCATAAAAAAGAGAAAGCTTCTGTCAGAAGAAGGTGGGCTGGAGAACTTTAAAAGAAGTTTGTAGTACATTTGCTCAGGAATTTATTGGAAGGAGAGGACTAGCCAACTAACGTCCAAACGCAAGTTGTGTTATAAAAGCCCAAAGGCATATTTTTTTCATGCTATAGGGAAGTATTTCACCAGGCAGATTTCTCATTACCGAGGATGGAAACTACAGTGGGAGCTGCCTAATAAAGTAACTCGGAGTGGAACTGATCCATGATATCATCCTTGGAAGAAGAAAACGGGATGTAGAAAATGAATTGCCGATGCAGAAGATGTAAGCTAGTAGTCTTAGAGCTATTAGTACATCTTGCATTTACATTAAATATTACCTTTCTACGCGACCCTCTCTTCTATTCTTAACAAAGCACACTGTTCTCACCGTTTCATCCGGTTTTTCAAAATCTCCTTTCACCGATATTTTGGGTTCACTTACAGGCAATCCTAAACTCTGTGGTGGTAACAAAACATTGTGTCCAAAATGTACTAAAATATTTCTCTCTCTGTTTTTCTTTTTATAACAAAGAACTCAGAGAGAGCCTTTCAGACAGTTCTGGAAAATCTGCCTCGGAATTTTTTTTTTGCATATGCCATCAAATCAAAATAAGAGCTGAAACTCATTTTTATCATTCCGTCACGTTTATTAAGAACTGTATTTCAAAAGCAGCAAGCGGCCGTCAAGTTTTTGTGTGAGTATGTGCTCTTCACTCGCAGAAAGAAATCAATTAATAGTACTTTGTCATGGAACACAGGCTTGAATAGCGACAGTCAAACTAGTATCTGTTACACAGTTTATCAAAATTGATGTATTTCACTGGTCTAGCTGTACCGAATCTTGCTGGGGATTAGCAAGACGCAAAAACAGCGAAACACAGCAGTTAAACAGGCTGGGGTGCCTGAAACCTTGAGACAATACAGCGTGTTTCTTCCTTCTATTGGTGAGGGTAACAAAGGAAAGCAAAAAGCCGTCATTCAGAGGTAGAAAACAAAACGTAATCACGATCTTGCCTGTCTCAGCCCAGTGGAGTCTGTTGTGCAGACGGAAGTACAACCGACCACGTGATGTACTCCAACAAAGTGCTACGGGGTGGTTCTGCACGGAAAGCCCATGGGGAGGGGAAAGAGGCGGCAGGGGTGGACTCGGCTCCCAACGGAATATACTGGGGGTGCTGTAGAAACGGTACAACTCAAGCCCTACTGAACAAAGNTGAAACCTTGAGACAGTACAGCGTGTTTCTTCCTTCTATTGGTGAGGGTAACAAAGGAAAGCAAAAAGCCGTCATTCAGAGGTAGAAAACAAAACGTAATCACGATCTTGCCCGTCTCAGCCCAGTGGAGTCTGTTGTGCAGACGGAAGTACAACCGACCACGTGATGTACTCCAACAAAGTGCTACGGGGTGGTTCTGCACGGAAAGCCCATGGGGAGGGGAAAGAGGCGGCAGGGGTGGACTCGGCTCCCAACGGAATATACTGGGGGTGCTGTAGAAACGGTACAACTCAAGCCCTACTGAACAAAGTGCCTACACAAAGTGAATTAATAAAATTTTGCAGACACAGTCACTGTTATATCATTATACAATAATTATTTGGACTATTTCCATCTATCAATAATGCCATCTGTCCCATCCAATACAAATGGACTACAACCCATCTGGCTTATTTTTTCTATCGATTACTCTGCTGAATGAGTTAGCCAAACCGCTGATAAAATCATCATATTACATGACACTGTCATTAAAAGATGTGAAGTAAAGAAAAACACAAGATGAGACTTAATTGGAAAACTGTCAGCTCTTCTTCCAGAAAGTTTTAGCGATTCTACAAGCTTTTTTTGTTTGGCTACTTAAAAAAAAAAAAAAAAAAAGCTATAAATGCTAACTACTGGATTAGGCAGAAACTGTTCTACCACACAATTGTTACTATTTCTGACTGGGTATGTTAGAGAAGCTCCCTAAATCTATATCCTCAAGAGTGTCAGAATGTCCCAAAGCGTGCCTGGGAATCACAAAGAAGCCGTGGAAGAAGCGTAACCTGAAAATGGGGTGGGGGGAAGCTGCCGATGGCTGGCACTTGCATTTCTTAATTCCAATTATTTTTCCTAGGTTTTGGCTTTGATTATCTGTTTGCATAATTGTCTTTATGCTATTTTTGCAGTCTCTGTTTTTTCTTTTAACTACTGCTTCCCTCAACTAGATTTTTAATTTCTACAACTGCAACTTGTTTTTTCTTTGAATTTTAACCACTGCTTGCCTTAATCATATTTTAATTTCTTCTCCAACAACCACCGCTTAACAACAACGCAGCCTTATCCATCCACAGAACTTAAATGTCTACCTTGGCTCCCTCACTCTAGATCTCAGTTCCTACACCACCATTTCAGTTTTAACAAAGGAAATCTCTCGTCTACCTTTAAAACGTTGACCCAAAGATCTTTTCATTAGCCCAGTCATTTTTTTTTTTCCCATGCAAGACCTTGGTGGGGCTGCTTTCTTGCCCTTCCCTCCCCACTATTTTTTCTTTCTACGACAACCTTCCATCCCTCCACCAGATTTGTGTGTCCCCTGTCACCCCGAACGGCTTCTCCAATGACACTGTGACTCAAACGGACATAGGAAGGAAGATGAGAGAGGGACAGGGGCTGGATTCCAGCTCTGGACACGCAACCCTTGATGGCTGTGGGTAACTGGAGTTCAGGGAGGCAGTGCTCTGGGTTATATTGGAGGGCTGGGACTGCAGGGTATGGTGCTGGGAGCACAGATACTGAGCTGCCGTCTGGAATGAGGGAAATCAGGATGACAGCAGTGGAAAGAAGCAGTGTAGGAAGCAAGGAATGATGCCAGAACAAGGAAGGGGCCAGAGGCTCGCTGACTGAAACAAGTTAGAAGTTGCTAGGGGGTCCAGCCTGCTTACTGTTACTATTTTCTCCCTCTCTTACAGTCTCGTCTCATCCTTGCTGCTCACTAGAGCCAACCCCCTGGTTGTCAGAGAAATAATCGGGTTATTCTGAAACACTCTCAATTTATCTTTCTCTTCATAATTCAAGAAGTTCCTAAAAGACAATTGTCACTGACAAGATATGATACGACAAGAAGTCCTCTAAAGTCCAGGTAAGTGTGTCTATCACAGAATCCCAGAATCCCATCAGGGCAGGGGCTGGCAGGGCCCTCTGGGGATCCCCCAGCCCAACCCCCCCGCTAAAGCAGGTGCCCCCAGCGCAGGG
>VZSC01000671.1:218417-235351 GCA_013398225.1 Steatornis caripensis
TGTGGCCTCCCCAGGGCAGAGCAGAGGGGGAGGATCACCTCCCTCGACCTGCTGGCCACACTCTTCGCAATGCACTCCATGTCTGCCCCTGTGGCCTCATCTCAGGCAAAGTTTAGACCAACCCTGTGCTCTTAGAAGTAAACCTTAAGTGTTACATAACACATCCAGAGAACAATTCTCACACTTCTATTTACATTAGGTTCTGTTAGGTGCAATTTATTTCTGTCCTAAACAATTTATACAAGCCTTTTTGTGTTTTACAGACTACTGACATCAAATATGTAGAATGATTCAACTGGGGTTGCTGAACAGTAAGTAGTATTTATGCAGGGAATATTTACCAGACATCACTAGAACACTAATAACGTTTGGTACTCTAAAAAAACCCTCATCATAACATCTCATTCCCACTGCTATTTTAATTTTTTCCAAAGCGCTCTTAGATTGTGTTGTGGCACACATTATTTCATCCGCTCGTATTTTTTTGCTCCTTCCGATACTGTCATGAATGAGTACGATCTGAGAAGCACAGCATAAGATCAATGAACATCCTCTAGGATTGCCTGGTGCTCATCTAGGATGTTTTTTCTTAAACATTCCAGAAAACTGTTACGCAGCTAACTCTTCACAGGTAGGCAGCAATCCATTTTTAAGCTATGGCTTCAAAAATCAAAAAGTGACATGGGCCAGACACGAGCAATAGCCCAAAAGCAAGTAACGTCATCAGTGTTTTTTCATGTAGCTAAGAAAGTACTGCCTAGTCATCTCCGTAAGCGGAATAAGATGACTCGACAAAGAGTAGCAGGTACGTGTAATAACTACGAAGACCTAAAAGATCCTATCTGGGAAAAGGAAAAGTGTCCAAGAACTGGCAAACACCACCGATCTGCCCTCAAACCATATATATTACAAATAAGAAAGCACGTAGTCCTCATTGTCATGGCCATGGTACTTGTCACAGTCATATAGCAAAAACCTGAATTGAATTCAGATTCAATACACTTGGCCTTGGAGGAGTATTAAACACTATTTAAGAGCGTCCTTTATTAATAAATCAAGGTTGAACGTGTAAGCTTCTAAGTAAAGCCTACATCTTTGCTCAGAAAGGCAAGTGCCTCGTGCTGAGACTGAAAGTGAAGGCAAAGAGAAGGAGAGTTTCAGGTACATTTCCCCTTCTTCTATGGCAGTATTAACATAGGCTGTGCTTCCAAGTCATGTATTTCCTGGAGAAACCATAATAATTAAGTTATTTTAAATTATAGAGCACTTATGTAGTTACTGCTCTTTTTTACTCATTTGTGGAGAAGCTATGTTTTATTTACAAGATTTGTGGGCATTACTTTTTTAGTGCTTGCAGGGTGTTCCGTGGCTATTTAAGAGAAATGGTACATGCATAACGGAGATGATTATGGTATCATTATAAATCACCGCGCAAATTATTATGCTGTTAGAGATAATCTACGGTCAACCAATAGACAGGCGCGCCCCAATCTGGTCTTAGAAGTTCAGTGGAATAATAAGCAATAATAAGCAGTAAAAACTGCTAGACTCAGTTGTCATGACAATATTGCTTCTAAGAAAGAGTGGGGAAAAAACCTCAGCAGAACAACTCACAAAAAGTTGAAGTAAAATGCCCAGTACCTATTATGTAAAAACACATGAGCAGAGGTAATTCAACTAAGGTATTGCTCACATTTTTGTTGGAGGAATTGACTGCTCTTAAAGAGTTCTTTAACATATTGCTTTGGGGAATTAAGACAAAGTTAGTGATGAATATAACTTTCTATTAAGCAATTTTCTTTCTCAATTGTGCACAACCACTTACGAGCCAGAACGTAACAGCTCAATCATCAAATCTTATTATATCAGCTTTACTTGAACCCCTCTGCAATGTACTGAGAGAATTCTGATATTACTACAAGACTTCAGGGGGAAAAAAAACAGACAACCCAGAAAGAAGAAAATGGATATCACAGCTACCTTTTCACATCCTTGTAACTTCTTCTGCCATATAGAGCGAGCAATAGGAATGTGCTTGCTGTCAGTTACATAGCAGCTGGCTGTGATGACGTGGTGGAGTGCAGTCTTCTGGCTCATAGCTCGAAGAACTCGCTCAACATGACGGAGGGAAACTACGGCCTCAGTCCATATGCCACCGCTAACGAGCTGCATCGTACAAGGTACTAGAGCAATCTGTCCAGCACAGTAGACAACATCTCCAACCTAGAAGAAAATAAAAACAAGTAAATAAGGTTCTGGGAGTGCGAAGAAGGCAAGGGAAGCACTTTTCTCTTTTCCAGGTAGTTTCCTTCAACAGTACTGTTCTTTGCCGTCATTTGTCACAAACGGAGCAAACGCGCCAGCCTAAAGATAATTTTTGATGGCGATTTAACCTCAACACAGAAACACAGCGCTGCAATAAACTTTAACCTAACAGTTAATACACAGACGTGCGTGTCAGCTCAAAACAATCATATCCGATGTTACGGACTGTTACAGCTGCTAGATCACACCGATGCCCCAACACGATGGGCATGTTCTTTCTTTCTTTCTTTGAGTGATGATGCACATTATCTTTGGTTGAGTGCTATTTTTTTTTACCTTCTAAGTCTTAAGCTTTGTTTTATATAAGTGTATACAAGAAAGTATAAGCATATATTTGTAATGTTCTAGTAAACTAATTTAAAAATACTACAAAACTAATACTGCAGAACAGCTAAAAAACGGCACATGAAAAAGGACACGATAATCCACCAGAAGGTAAACAGAAATTGCAGACTGAAAATAAGACGCAGAAGAATGTCAATTGAACAAAGAGATGGGTTCACCTTTTGAAAATGGAATTAAATAGGTGGCCAGATACACCGCCAGTATGTGTTTTAAGCTGAGCTGCAATGCGGTTACTTTGAGCTGATTTTCCAAAGTCTTCCTGGCAACACTCTGAAGACCTACTTTTTTAACAGCAGCCAGCAAAGGAAACATTTATTCTTGCTATTCAGACATCTCAAAGATTTATTATAAAATCTTAATGTAAATATCAAAACTTTTCATCCTCTTATGCTGCACTTCTCTAGAAAGTCTGTACATTTCCTGATCAGTGAAGCAGTAAATTTTATTCGATATCAAAAGAAAACTAAGTATAGAAGTGGGAAGCAAGGTGGGCGTAAGCAGCTTTGAAGTCAGCACAGGAAGCCTTTTGCTGGGAGCAAAGACAGGGAAAATGGACCGCGCAAGGAATCTTTAGGAAGAAATTTGCAGAAATTACTGTATAAACTGTAAAAATTCCTCAGAATTAAGAATAATTAAAAAAGAAATCTGTGTCCTAGAAGACATGGCAATCAAACCATGTGACAGACCCATATGCAACTCCAAATCTGTCCTCGTAACTGTCTGTGTCTCACAGAAGACTCACACATGCAACTATTGGAAGAGTATCTTATACAATTTGGCACACAAGTTCTATGATTAGCAGCTGAGGAGGGGGAGGAGGCAGAGAGGAAACATAATATATCAACTGACACCCGTCAACTATTTAAAATGTTTAAAATATCTGAAATATTGTTTTGATAATGCTATATATAATCCTGAATTTGGAAAAAAAAAATGCAAGTAATATTTTGGTTTATAGGAACAAACGGTCCTCTTTTTCATAGTGCTATTTTAAAATACGTGCCACCGAAGAAGGGAGTCCAGCCAGCTACCAAGTGGCATACTGACAAGATGAGAAACAAATTCAGGCAGATACGATTCAGAGGGGCACAGGTTTGTTTTTAAAGTAAGCCATTCATTTTCACCCCTGTAAAGTGAAATCCGTGCATGAGTCAAAAACCCCAACACAGGTAGTTTATACTTCTACAGAAAGAAAATCACACTGGCAATATTTCTTCCCCCTTTTTTTTTTTTTCCTCCTGTTGGGCTGCTGGTTTTCCATGCATCACCCACGTTAATTATTAGGTAGGCAGAAGAGTTGTTCAACCAGTTCACTTCCCCTATTCTCGAACAGATTGTTTGAGACATAATATGAATACTAATTAAAGATAAAATATCTGTCAGTGTTTTGAAATACGGACCAAGATAGCACTTTCTTCAAGTATCCTGGATAGTTCTAATACAATTAGCCCCACTGGTCATAAGCAAGGTCAAGAAAAAAAATCTCCGAAGTATTTGAGCAAAATTGGCACCACTTTTGGCTCAGATTCAGCGGGAATTTTGCAGTGTTCTTTAAAAAACAATTTTTAAAATCCCTCTGTTCCTAACATACTTGTTTGTGTCTTAAGACGTAATTAATAGAAAAACAGTGTTCCTAACATGCCACCACGTTATGGAAGGGTGGAGGCAAGGGGGAAAGAGGGGAAAAGGGTCAAAGCATGGCCACAGGTTTGCAGCAACTGTATTTTGGGGGACTGAATTTAGGATAAGGGAAGGACGAGGGATGTAGCTCTTCTCTTTCCCAGCGCCTTGGTCACGAGAAGCAAGCATCAATAAACAATCAGCAGGGGCAAAGCAGCAAACCAGTACGAACACTGTTTTAGCAGATTTCAAGAGGTCGTCTCTAGAATGTCTGAAGCACGACACAGAAAATTGTTAGCAGAGTAAAAAGCACTTAAACCAGGGAAGACATCACAGTATCTTGTTCACAGCCCTGAAATCTTACAACAGGAGTTGTCACAATGTACCGCGTCAGTCCTTGTGTTGTGAAAGCGTTCTGCAAAACCCTGCTAGAACCTCGCAACAGTTTCTCTTTCTGGAGCATCTACAGGGCTAACAGGAGATCTTTCAGGCTATAGAGTCACAGTGTATCGAGTCTATGGGACTCGCATATCCAGTAAACTCAGCACAGAAACAAAACCACAAAATAATGGATGTGTATTGACACGCTAGATGTCTCAGCGTACACTGATGATTTAATTTTCACTGCAGCCCGTACACACATTCCCAGTGCTAAAATTTCATTAAATATTTGACAAACCAAAAATAAAAAACCCTCGTACTGCTGAGATGCTCGCTTGCACCAATTTATTTCCGATCTAGCTCCACAGCACAAAGCAGTTTATGAACGGGGCCTCATGCGACGACACATTTCTTCCCTTTTTGTTTTCATTTGTGTCACTGCAAGTTAAACACAAGGTAAGTCTTAACAAGCCAATGTAATAGTTTAGCAGCTGCTTTGCTCAGTTAGCCCAGCTGTAAATAGTGAAGGGAATTCAGTGGACCGTCAAAACCTCGGAGCGTGCAATCCATGTTCTACCAGATCGGAACGCTAAGCTCTTATTTGCGAATTACTGCTTTTCACAGTGTGGCTGTGCTGCAGGAATTAAGTATAATATAGAGCTAGATCACAGCTAACACAAAGGGAAGACAGTGTAGTAGTAAATTACTCTTTTAGTTCACCTTTTTTTTAAGCTGCGTTCACTTCTTGGGAAAGCAGAAGGAAAGCATGGAAAGGAAAAGTCAGAACGCTTGGTGCCGCTTTGGACTGTTCTAGCCCATGAAAGCGTTTTAACAGCATCATGAGTTACTGAAACGACACAACGCATCTCCCACAAAATATAATTCAGGAGAAGAAACAATGAGAAAACCAGACTTAATTGGACATAAGGACTAACTTAAGCTGCTAGTTTTTTAATTAAAGGCCAACAGCAACTACGAAAACTTTATGAAACTCTTCCTGCTGGTGTTATTAAAACTTGCCAGTGATTAATCGGTGTCATACGAAAATTGCAGAGAATTTCTAAGGGAGACATTGCAACTACTCACCCACGGGTATTTAGGCCGACATTAACAGTGGCGCTGTATGAACGAACGCCTGTTCCTTGGAAAGGATGGAGTCGATACGCAATCAGCCAAACCTTTGTTACAAATGCAGTTTGGTGTCTGAGTGACTGCTGCCCTTTAACAGGTCAGGGTGCACAAAAGATTCAGTGACCCGCTGACCTAGCAGCGAAATAACCCACCATTATGTTCGGTCAATGTAAATAAGCATAACTGACAACGCGCTAATAGGCTGCCTCTGGTCAGCGCTGTACCTCTGACCTTAATGAAGACCCAAATCAATTAATACTCCAGGCAATAAAGACCTCTGGCTGATTAAGTTAGATAGAAATCATCTTCTCTAACGGGATTAAAGCTGTAAGGTGGTGGACTTTTTATTTAATATATGATAATCCTTTCTTCCTAGGGCCCTCTTATTTTAGCTAATGACAGTAAAACTGCTCTTTGCCATGTGAAATCTTTTTGTTCAGCCACCTAGTGGGAATAAAGTTTTAAAGGTACCGTTTAGACAACGGTAATTGAAAAGCTTTGCGTTCACACTATGAACACAAATTGTATCTCACTAAAGTGGTTCTACTACACCACCACCTTCAATAGGGCTCACGTGTTTCTCTTGAACTGTTACAAACTTGTAGTCTAAAAACTCCATAAACCACTCGATCACACAATTCAGTTTGATACAGGCTTTCTTTTGAGAAACTGTGTACAGTTATTAAGTAGCTAAAAGATTACAAATATATTCCTAAATGAAAAATAAAAAAAAAGTTATCATCTTTGAATAAAAAAAAGACGACACTTATAAGAATCCAAGTATAACTCACTAAAATGCTTCCGTACCATACTCAAAATTCCAGTGCTTGCTTTTAAATAAAACCATATTTTTTCCTAGCTAGGTCAAAGGAAGTGTAATTAATCAACAGCATGTTATTGCTGTCTTACTGAAATAGCTTTAACTTTTCCACAATTTTCAGAGATTTGTAACGCAGTTTTCAAATGTTTGTTAATCCTCATTTCGGGATAGAGCTTCATATGTTTCAAAACATATTTGATTGCCTAAGCTACAAGACTACAAAACACTCACCTTTTTGCATCGTTCTTCACTATTAAAAAGCTTATTTTATCAAATTGTGATTTAAATTGTTGTCTTTGAACTTATATATTTGTGGGTTAAAAAGGCACAGGACATTTTTATCAAGAACTGAAATAAAATACTGCAATTGCATGGGTGCTAAACTAGGCTGTATCGATTTTTTTTTTAATCTGCGGTTTAGCAAAATTAAGATACACTGTCCCACAAAGTCATATTCGACACTGAGCACAGTGTCACAACGCTGTCAACACACCTAAAACTTTCGTGCCATTTCCTAACTGGAAATTACACCAAAGAGAAGTATCACGCCATGCAGCATGCGTACACCGAGCAGCACAAAACCCAGCAGTTCTTTAAAAAGGCTACGAACTCGACGACGCAGCTGAAGAAGCTACACTATTGTTACGAATACGAAATCAACTTCAAAAACTACGTCCGAATACCTCCTATTCATACTCCATGGTGCCCAACTGCAAACACCTCTGCAATCCTCTAAAACCCAAATAACTCAAATCGAGCCTTTAGACTGTGCTGGATTTACAGCAGGAAATCTCATCTAATACGTTCCTGAAGGTCTGTAGTACCTTGAAGTTTAATGAAATGCTACACGCACGGACTTAAGAGGGACAATCAGGTCAGAAAGCTTAAGAAAAGGTAAGATCAAAGTTTCAGCTTGAAAGCGATTTTTTAAAAGCCGTTCTATCCCAGAAAACTGTAATATTTGCGTACATATTTTTGGCAATGTGTTGGTTATATTTAAATCTCGACCAATGCCAAACCAGTTTTATTCTGCTCTACAACTGATGGAAATGCAAACCGCACACTTCTGATGTACAGAAGACAAAGATTCAGAAACTGAAATTTTCACCCAAAAAACCACCCCAAAGGCTGTCATTCACATTCCAAGGGAATATGAGACACAAACCAAAAATAAGGCTAGTTTTCAAAGTCAGCGACTGTAGCTATAAACATCTACAAAAGGTTCCCATAAAGCAGCTGTGCAACCTGCTCTAGGAGCGCCTGCTTTAGCGGGGGGGTGGACTAGGTGATCTCCGGAGGTCCCTTCCAACCCCTGCCGTTCCGTGATTCTGTGAAAAAGGCTTGCCAACTAGTACATCCCTGTGGGCACGCCAGCTCGTTTGAACTCTTCTCCAGGACTCTCGTTTTGGTCCACCTGGAGTCTCCAAGACACGGAGAGGAAATGAAGAAAATTGAGGTAAAATATTCTTTACTTACTATGCGTATTTCGGCCAATGTCCTGTACCGGCACACAGGGTACATATTGTTCCCTTACGTAAAATTAGAGTAGACTGCTCAAAGACTTAATTGCCATAGAGGATAAACTGTTCTCCACATCCTAAAGGATGTTTTTTTCCTGAATAGAGAAAGATCAGCCTCCCTGCTTGAAAATAAGCAACCTAACAAGAGTATTAATCTTTGATGCCTTTCTTCCCAGGGACAGCAGAATTCTAGTCTTCATGACTATTAATCTGTCACCTTTTACAAAGCCTACCATTTCCTCCCAAGCTTTTGAAAAAAATCACAAGTTCTCACACAACCACATTAGCAAAATCTGCCAACTGTGAAAAACTGCAGAACACTCAGCTTCACGAACATACCTTATCTAAAAGATGGGAGTAAAACCTCCAAACTGATTATCATTTACTCATTTCTTATTCATATCGCTTTGAATAAAGATGCCAAACAAAACAAATGAAAAAAAAAAAAAGAACTAAGATAAGTCTATTGCGCAACAGTTGGGGTTGGGATGGGGAATGAGAGACTTAATCAAATCAATATTTGCCAAGAAAAGTAAAGGCGTATTCAGAGGACAGAAAAACACGGTGGAAAAGACTAGTATCTAAAAGTGTAAAGCGATGCAAATGACTCGGCGTGGACGTGGACTACTGGGCAATGGATACCGCATTTTTAGAAAATGCATATTACGCCCACCACAGCTGACTGTGTTTTTTAATTAATTATATATGCATAGATAAGGGAGGATAATGGTTGTAATTCATCTGGATTCTTAAAAATATCTGATACAGCATAGTTGGAAATTATTTTTAACCCTTCTAATTATAAATGCTGTTAACTGGCTGATAGCCTGTAAGGAGAGAGTAATGAAAATGCCAACGTACTGAAACGAGGGGCCGTAGGGATTGGTATCAGGCCCGATTTTGTTTAACATCTTCATTAAGCCAATGAAGAAGGGATTAACAGCATGGTAATGAAACCCACAGAGGATACTAAATTAGAATGTGCACCGGTAGAAATAATAAAAATGGACACACAGGTTTGAAATAAAGGCAAGAAATAAGGAAATGAGACTTAACTTAGGAGAAATGAAAACTCGTGCCAGAACATATGGCAAAAGGATTCTGAAATACAGATATTCGTAACAAGGGCGCAAACTTGACTGCGGAAGTGCGGAACCGTTTATATTCAATTGTAACTGCTTTTTACTAGAAGCAAGTGCAGGACAGGACAAAAGAAGATACGGTCTCTGTTCTCGTGGAACAGATCTAATTCATCAGATCTACCAAATACTTGTTCCAGGATAAGTAACACCTACCCCTGGCTAATGAGAGTGTGACATTTTCTAAAACGTCAGAACCTGGTACCATACCCTTTAGGAAAGGTGTGACTTCCATATTTCAAAATGAATGCTGTAAAAGACCAGGCGATATCAAAGCTTCAGACGATTAGACAGAGCTGATGAAGTACTTTTTTCCAGAATTTCTTACATTTCATTTCAGTTTACAGGCTAGTATAGCTGCATTCAGAGTATGAAAAGCATTTTAATCTGCCAAGGTAAAGATATAAAAAATTCAAATAATAATTTTCCCCCTCTCTGTTAAATGGAAAAAGTCTAAACCTTACGTGAGGTTACACAAGCAATCACCTGGGGTTCCCACACCGTTCATTTGTGTCTTTGCTATTTACGACTATTATCCTACATTTATTCTGCTAAGGATAGCTTTATAATGTATCAGCATTCTTTCTCAATTTTTTTTTTTTTTAAAAGATATAGTCGGCATGTTCACATGACATCTCTCCCTCCTTGATTTCTACACTTTCTTCTATCTACGCTCACCGTTCTGGGGACTGGAGAGCATATTTAGTAAGAGAGAGATGTTATAAGGTAATTGTATCCACATAAACAATATCTAAAGGAAGATAAAAGAAAAAAGATAAAGTGACGTGATATCCTTACAGACCTATACGTGTTTATATTACAGATTTGGTCTCTACTTTCATCCTTAAACATACAATTCGCTTAGAAAGGGATCTTGTAATATCCTTCCCACATTAACTGAAGTTTCTACTGAGAATGTCCACCTACAGTAAACTTAATCACCAGTTAAACTATCACTGCAGCGATAAAGCAGTCCAAGAAGGCACAGCAGAGATTTCCAGGTTGAGTTTTCTACTAACAGTAAGGTTGCTACTGCTTCAGGCTGTACCAGTGTTCTGGAACACAGCATCCAAGGAGAATCAAGATTGCAGTCATAAAAGCCTGTGACGACTGAGTCGGTTTTTTTCCATTCCTACCTGTCTTTACGCTCCTTACTCATGCCAACTGTCGAATAGGTCAGTGTGATTATAAACAGGAGAGGGACAGCTAGGCAGAGAAAATACTCTATATTGAAAGGCGAAAGCTGTTCATCACACGACAGTAATCCACAGTGCATGGAACACTTTAACACCGTGACGTTCTGTTCTTACAGAGAAGATTTTGTTCCCAGCCATCACTTGGCTTAATATTCTCACTTAAAATATGCTTTTCATGAATGTCGCTGGCTACTTTAAGATACTGGTTTGTGACAACTGGGAGACAGGAAAGCAGCATGTCCAAAAACCCGACAATCGGTTAACTGAAAACAGTTAACTGCAATAGCAGTATTACTAAGCTAAAAGTGATCGTTCTCATCCTATCCGTATAGTGCGGTTTCGTACCTTACCTATCCTCTACGTATACCCAGCCTCACATGGACTTTACTTATGACTACCTAAATAATAATCAACATTAAAACACTTTCATGTATGTCCAAGATTATTTAGTGCACAAGTTCGACTTACAATAGACGTAACCACCACTTCCCAGTGGAAATGAAAGGAAACTTGGTGGTGCAACTAGACGTACATGTACAGCAGACGTAACAGTAATGCATACAGAGTATAACATACAAAGTACACGGTATTTATCACAAACTTTTACCTATGTATTCATATCACAGTGGTAATACTTCCTTACGTAACAGAACACCTTTCTCTAGGGACTCAACTTCCAACACAAAACCTAAGTTAATTTATGATTATACTTACAGAAACTGAAACTTGCAACAAAGATCCACAAATATACTTAATATTCTTGGCCAAACTAATGTCATATTATCTTTTCTGTGTCATCAATTAAACCAAACTTGACAAAGAGATGAGTTTGGGTATTAGGAACACCATGGTGTCAGCTGCAAAATCCAGCAGTACACGAAAAATCCATAATTAAAATTCTGTGTTCTGAGCATTAAGACATGACCCAATCTATAAATTTAAAGAATTTCTAATTTGACAGTGACAATGCATTATACATTCTCATGTAATCTGAAATGCAATGTTCATGAAGTGCAATACAAGAAAAAAACGAATTAGGAAAGTAACGCCCCTGTTACATGCATGCAATTGCCCATCCTAAAATCTAAAGATTCCCAACAGTTAGAACAAAATAAAATGAATGGAAACCACAGAAAGACGGCAACAACTCAGAAATACACTACATATGCCTATCCAGACACATTTTCACAACTTTTATTTGTTCTACCCTTAAACAACTGACCTTTTATCAGAATTGGAGTGCGGATAACATCCGTACATACAATATCACCAAATTCCTAAATGTGCAATCCGGCAGATTTTACCACGCACCTTCCAGAGCGTAGATTTTCTCTTAGATCGGCAGCACTTCATGACAAGAAGTTCCCTATTGACTAAGCGGTAACTTGTAGCATTTAAAAATAAAGTTTTTGTAACAAATTATATTTCAATTCCGTGTTACAACTGGACTGTAACTGTATTATAATTATATTCTGTGCTGTAATACATATTCATTTGGGTATGGCACTAGAATCTTGCATTACACATTTTCCTTATTTTTTCTGTGGCTCTTTTTATTTTGTATGTTCACCTTATACTACTTATTTTCACAGAATTTTCTAGATGGTTTAAAAGGATAAAAGTTGGGAACTGGAAACTGCAGTATATTGACAGTATAATAGTAACTGATAGATGTCTAATAAAATATGTATCTTGTGTTCTGCAAACCAAGCTGCGATCATGTTTCTATCCATCTTACATCACAAAGCGAGGTCAAGAACCAGTGCTTGCAAACTTAGCATGTGCTTATCCCTTTTTGATTGCATTATTAATAAAAGTAGTTATTCTGGCTAGTAAAAACTAACTGCAGAGTCAAGCCCTCTGATATAAAAACGGGTAGAACGCAAAGCACTGAAAATAAAAGGGGGTAAATAAGAGGAAGGGAGAGGCAGAACACAACAAGGAATAATCCAGAAATTAGGTTAATCAGCTGCGATATTGCCAAGATGCAGGTTCAAATCCCTTTGGTATTTTTCTTTTGCCCAGTAACAGCCGTGCTGTTGCAGCAATGGACAGTCCAGGAAGCACATCTCGCAGTGCCTTCTACTGAAACTGTTCTAATTTGTTTAAATAAACTCATATTCTTGGACCAAGACTCTGTTCTGTTTCTTGACAAGTGTTTTAATCAGTATCCTAGAAGTTAATATAGCACAGGAAGATCCTTCTCTATGAGAAAAAGTATTAGTAAGCATCTGAAAAAGTTTTATCAACGCACGTTAAATCAAAATTGATACATTCCCAGTTATGATTTCTACGTGGATAATCCAAAATTAGTCAAAAAGAAATGACCTACTGAAATTCCAAGTATTCCAAACTGCTACGAGATAGTCATTGTTACCTTCTAGCTTTTTGAAATACTCAACATTTAGCAATAGGAAAGATACTTAAGAAAGAATAAGCCTGACACCGCAGAATGTTTTGACCAAGATGATCCCCTAAGAAACGCAATTTTTGTGAAATATTTAGGCTACTTCAAAAGAAGCGAGGCGATAAAATGGAAATCATGCGGAAAGGTAGTGTTAATTACATTTTTGAAATAAAATAAAAACACTCACGGAAGCCTAATGTGAATGCGAGATGTGATCAAGAAGTTATCTCTGAAGCATAATGGTTAAAACTTACTTAAGCACAGAAGTGATGAATTAGAAACTATACCAATGACATTACTATCAGAAAATCTTTGAACTTTTTATTTTAATTTTATAAAAAACCAACGTAGTACCTCTTCAAAACCACGCCGTATCGAAGTCTATATATTATGGTGAGAACAGCTTAAATGTCTAATCTTGCTTTTCGAGCTTAGAAAAATTATAGGCGCTTCACTGAAAATATAACCTTGCATGACAACATGAATCTCTAACATTTGGCTCATTCAGCCCAACAGAAAGAGCTTCTCATTATCAGCTAAAACAGTGCACAGTATTTGAAAAGTACGCAAAAATGCCAAAATTCCCAATGACGGAAACTGTCTCCTTTAAATTTTACATTCTATTTACATGACATACAAGATTGAAGTTGCATGACTTGACTGTTCATCTATCAGTTGTAAGTAATGTTCTAGGGGTTTGTGAAAAGCTTGCTTTTCGTTTTTCAAGAAGTCTGGCCTAAATTCAACCAGCTAGAATTATTTGTTATGAAGTTCGGTGAAGTATAGTTAACACACAGCATCTTCCAGTGTGCGATTCCAGAGTTTCTCTTTGGCAATATAACTGTTCACCTCATTCAACTTTGAACCACGGGGTTTCTGCTATTCAGGTCTGAACAAGTTAAATCTTACAGCTTTTCAACAGAAAAACAATTACATGTTTTTGCAGAAAAGTATCACGTGCTGATAGTGAATAATTAAATGCTCAGACCAAAGAGGAACGAACTATTTCTGTGATGTACGTTTTGAACTTCTAATAGCTAGTCTGATTCTTCAGAATAATAGCCGTGTTAGAAACAGGAAGGACACTCACGGGGAACGAAGAAGGGCACTGCACAATAATGCACGTAATATGAAGCAAGGTGGAGAAACAGAGTAAGGTGATATAATGCTTTGATTTTGTGCAAAATTTAGTAGAAGCGGAAATTGCACCTTGCAGGACTAGGCCTTGGATGCAGAACAACATAGTGGAGAAATTCAAATGAAGTAAGCCCATTAAAAGGCAATCAGAGAACAATAAATCAGCTCAACACCTTCCCAATACAGGAAATTGAGAGTTAACCACTGTATCCAATTTTAATTTTTTTTTTTTAAAGGAGGAATAAATCTGCTATAGGGAGCTGGTTTGATAGACCTTTGAAGGTCTTCAAAACTCTCGCTAATATGTTATTCTCTAAAAAATGATCCCATGATTCTGCTGTCTCCCACCATTCCTTGCCTCGAGACTCATCTGTCAACTTTGATGCATCTTTTAAAGTTCCCCTCCAAGCCTAAAACCCACGACCACAGACCACAGAAGAGAACTCTGCTTTGAAACTATCTGATCAATCAGAAGATCATTTACCTGCAAGCATTATTTGGTGAAGCTAAAGCGGCACATCAACCAGCAGCATCTGAAGGCTGAGGCAGCAAAACGTCAACAACAAATTGTCATTGGCATTCCATTTATGAACCTTCAAACAGCATCAGATCTTTTCCATGGGAAACCAGATCAGGTCAGACTGGAGCTGAATATTTCTTAACAAGCTAACCATCAAAAGAACTTACGTTTTGAATAAAAAGGCTATCATTTGTTGATTTGAATATCAAAGGGATCCACTGCAAACTCCCAGTCTAGAAAAACCTCCCTAAGCTACACCAGACAGGTGTTTAATAATCTATTATTAAGGCACTATTTTAGGTTACTCAGAATCATAAAAAATAGCTGTAACTGTGAAGCTGCAAATGGGACTGCACAAAGAAATGAATGCTATTAACATACTATTAACAATTCAAAAGAATGAGTTGACATACCAATCAAACTTGTTAATTGACTGTCAATGGCCTGTCCCTGAATATACAACATGACTGCATTATATATTTCAAATGCTGACAGGAAGACAGTTTCATTTGCATTAACTTCATAAACTGATCAACAACCAAACTGCCACATACATTTATAATGGGAAGCTGAATCATTTCAATATTCATGCAGCTCTGTAATTGTAAATTAGGTGCTGGCAAACAATACAATACTGTACATACTCTAAAATATCCTAAATTTCCCTGACCTACTTTCTTTTTTATTTTAAAAGAGCAGTGGAGAAAAGTTGTCTCTTACAGAGATGATTATTACTTTAATTTATGGTTCATGCCTTAGGCAAAATTTGTTTGCAACCTAGTTTGCAACCATAGTTTATAACTCTACTCTAGATGCATAACTGGTCTGCAATACACGAGGCACGCAAGGTGATCTATAATTTTTTTTTTTTTGCTTTGGTTCTGCGAAGTGTAAATACCAATAAAATACAGAGTAAATACGTAAAAAAAAAAGTGAACGAAAAATCTGTACTATTTCCCTGGTATGACACACAGCAGATGTCAGCACTGAAACCACTGAAACTTTCTAATTAGACACCGAAACATGTAATTCAAAGTGGAAAGTATTGTTCTTCCACATCCTTCCCTATGTCCTAGAATTTAAAGCCCTCGGAGGCCCTGTCCATATGAAGTATGTTTCCTAAAAATATCTCGTAATTACACCCATTCGGTTTCATTGGGATTGACAGTGATAGCAGCTGAAACGGCTGTGATGGCGCTGCCATTTTAGCCACACGGTTAGGCACACAACTCACAGGAGTCGAGAGCAGAAGTGCTTGTGGCTCCTCCAGACTGCGGCGCTATTTATCAATCCAGTGGAAAAGGCCAAGGGCTGATAACAGCAGAAAAACGACAGAAAGAATTCCCAAGAAGAGACACAGGCCAACATTCTTCGCTTTTCCCATCTAGGATCTCCTCCTGCAACATTTACTGTCTTGCACTTCTGGTTACTGAAAAACACAGTTATAGCTAAACTAACAGAGAAGCCTTCAAGTGTTGTCATTAATGACCCCGTGTATTAGTGTCTATTCCTACGGTTCAACCATATTGGGTAGATATGAAAGAAGAAATTTGGTTTTATTTGTTCATGAAGTGCTATGGGCATATTTATCACTGTTTATATAGAAATAATAATATCCCAGTCACTTTGAGAACTGGAGAAATGAAGCTAAGCAGAAATGTCGCAAATGAGGATTAAGTCAGGAAGGGCCTGGAAGCGTTCTACTGAAGGCTAAGTAGTAGCTGATCAAAAATTCTGAAGTCGTCCGTCAGTCACATTCCCTCTGTATCTGTATGACCTGGAGGAAGTATATGCAAGTTTTAAATGTCTAAACTGCAAATGCACGTTGTCTTCTTTCCCCCTTCTATTATTACCGCTTTCATCCTGTCAATCCAGCAGTCCCTTCCCTGGCTTTAAGGTTACTGCAAGAGCCTAGCACGATACGCTAGCATAACCGTACAAGTATCACATAACCATCCACTAAATCTGCAGTCAGGACACTCTTCTCCTGCATTTCCTTTCAGATAAAACAGATCAGAGGACAACTTCTGTGAGCTGTTATATTTTAGACCTTATTGTTTGTAGCACAGATGTAAGACNAGCAGTCCCTTCCCTGGCTTTAAGGTTACTGCAAGAGCCTAGCACGATACGCTAGCATAACCGTACAAGTATCACATAACCATCCACTAAATCTGCAGTCAGGACACTCTTCTCCTGCATTTCCTTTCAGATAAAACAGATCAGAGGACAACTTCTGTGAGCTGTTATATTTTAGACCTTATTGTTTGTAGCACAGATGTAAGACTGAGAAGCGAAAAATATTCACGTTTGTTGTTCTAGCAACTGCAACTGAAGGGTAGAAAGAGTAACAAACGGAAATATAAAATCTTTAGAAAAGCTGAATATAGTGCAGC
>VZSC01000672.1:0-12237 GCA_013398225.1 Steatornis caripensis
AGCCCGAGGTGGGGCTGACTTGGAGCTGGGGGAACTTCTAGCAGCTTCTTACAGGGGCCACCCATGTAGCCCCTTCCCCTGCTACCAAAGCCCTGCCACAGAGACCCAACACAGCAGCAAATCAGGACGCAGTGTTCTTCTCAGGTTGTTTGGGCTCATACCCCTCCATGCCATGAATGTCCTAACTACCAAGCTACAGCAGATGCTGAGATGCCCTTTGCCTTTTTGACAGAAGTTCTACCACCACACATTAAACAACCCAAAGGATTCTTGGGGCAAATAGAAAATACAAACAAGGGAAACTTGGTAACACACTGAAGGGTGCTTGTTCCTCTGAGGGGCAGTATTGGTTTTGGTATATTCTATTACAAATATTTTCTACTTAGACCTAAAGATACAACATATTTTTTGGAATTGGAGTCCATAGCTCTGCTATCAGAGATACACTCAAAGTCAGGATTGCTCCTGCAAGATCTCTCTGTTCTGCAGAGCCTGGCATTTTCAAATGTAACAGTATGAACAGAGGGGTCCTATATCTTCACCCAGCTTCTCATTTTTCCCATGTAAGGAGAAAAGATTTGAAACTTTCAGACCAGGTCTCTCTCCTTGCAAATGGGTTCTTTGCTAAGTGGGCTGCCCTGGTGGTTCAAACCAGCTGTATTTAACCATATTCAAAGAATGAGGCAGTCTTAGGCAGGGTTTTACAAAAGTGCTTATAACAAAATGTTAAGGGAAGAGGTAGTATTTTACACAAATCCCTCTCTCCAGTGATTCTTACTCACTGCAATCTTGTGTAATCTATTTTTAGATGTCTATCCTCTCAGCCATCTTACGGAGACTCCAGAATTTGCAGTGCTCAGTTCACGTCTAAATCCTTTTGCTCAATTAGGCTTTAATTTTAAACACTTGAAATATTTCACTTACTTGTAGTAAAACCTGACTGCAAGCACTTTATTAGCTTTGAAATATTTATTTTACCAGCACTGCATAAACGTTATTTATTTGTGTCACTGTTCCATGACTTCATTAATCCTTGAGGGCTTCTCATAATAGCATTGTCCCCACTAACAAAACATATTTCAACCTTCAAATCTTATCTACTTATGTTCCTGTTAGCCCAAGTGTGGCAAGCAATTCCACTTAATTGTTCTTGCCTATTCAAAGCACCAGCTGCTTTGAATAGACAAAGAAAAATATCCTACCCATAGCTGCAGGGTGCAAGTGACTTAAGTGCAAGTGTCTACTGCTATTTTATATCATCAAGGATATTGAAAACATCCCTGTGGAGCTGGCTATTATGACCTGAGACCTAAGGGAAAGCCTTCTATAATGGCAGCTGGATAGCCAAACCAACTCAGGTGGCACTGGACCATGCATGGGACAAATAAGTCAAGTTTTTGGTTATTTTCTGCAGTGAGAGATGGCATGAGACCCTGTGCTTTTCTGGCTCCTTTTGGGGAAAGAGAGAAAACTCCAGTCTCTGTTTCAGAAAAAGGAATGTGTCTACAAATACTAGACCAGCTTGGAGCTCACAGGGCAATTGCAAAGGCTATTGCATTGATAAAGGCCTGGGCAGTGATGGTTTGAGCACTGCCAGAACAGTCAAGCTAGGCAGACAGAAATCAGAGCAAGTGTCATTCCCCTCTGCTCTGTCCTGACTGTGAGAAAGGGCAAGTTAGTATCTAAGTTGGTAGGCTGAATTTCGACCTAAACAACTAGTATTTCTCTAAAGTACTTTACCACCTAGGCCTCTTTCTGTACCTCCTAATTCTGTTGATCTAAGAAATTAACTTCAAATTTATTAGTCACTAATTTCTACCTAGACATTAAAGGATGTTTAGCATGAAATTCTTCTAAAACATCAGGATTTTTCTAAAGTAGATGTCTGTATGTTCAAAACTAAGGGTCACAGTGAAAGTATATTCAGTTGTTTTTAAACTGGGTGTTAATAGCAGCCTGATGTCTAAAATACAGAGCTAACAACAGTGTCCTCTGCTATAAAGTTCAGTCAGCTTATATTGCTGTCTAGCCCAGCTCATCTTTGTTGGCAAGTACTTGTTACATTTCTCTCATTCTTCAAGTCATATTGGTATTGTCCTTCATCCAGCAAATGTCAGTGAATGTCTTCACGATGTCTATAACTGTTTAAAAATTTTTCCCATCAAATAAGAATCATCCCCAAGTCAGTCTAATTTTCCCTGTCTTTCCTTGAGAGGTGGAGAGGTGAAAGCATAGCAGCATGCTAGTATTCAGCAAGATCAGATTGAAATATATATCTAAGAAACTAGGAAAACAGTAGGAGCAGGGAGGTGATAACTTTAATTCACAGAAAAGAAAATGGGAGAAGAAGAGCCTTAAGAATTACTTATATAGTAATGGAATTAAAAAAGACGGTGCACTTAGAAACCCTTAGAAACTCAGGAACCAATATGGTAACAAATGCATGTAAAGAAGAAAACAGGAAGCGATGAAATGGTACTGGGCATCTTAGTAAGCAGTAGTATTAATATATGAGGTGCCTGACAGACACAGTAAAAAGATGTTTTCTCTGGGAACTCAAGGATGGTCGGTAAGAACACTTCATAGATGCTTACGGAGAACTCCTAAAATAGCAAAGGTGTTGTAGGCAAAGGGACATGTTGTATAGTGGGGTACAATAACACCATACGTTTTACAACGGTGGGTAAAATGGAGTTATACCACTGAAAAAACTCTTCAAATGTTTCTTTTGAAACCTGTTGCTAGTGCAAGTCTTCAACTGTAATGGTATCCTTTCACCTTCTTCAAGAGTTTGACATTCATTTTATCATAATCTGCAGTTTCACAAAGGTGTCATGCAATCTGGGGCACATTAGGAGAAGGAAGGTGAATATCAACATGATGTCAGTGGTACAGTTAAGAACAACAAAAAGCCATTGAGCACATCAAGCCTCTAAACTGCATTCACAGCTTTGGGTGGACTTCAGCCAGCCTGTATTTGGTTCACGTTCATGCCAGATTTATTTTACTATGGTTTGGATACAAAAATTTAGTGAAAGTAGGGCATTTCCAAGGCTCAAACCCAAAGCTTAAAGTGAAACTTGGAGAGTGTGAACCTTTGCAGCTTGAAACCAAAGAAAATGTTTGTGTGAACCCTTGCTAAGCAAGCCTGCTGTGTTTCAGAGAAGCTCTAATAAAAACCACACTGCCATGAATCACTGAATATTCCGTACTTTGACTTGGTAAATTTATGTAAGTTCCATGACAGTCCTTTTAAAGAGTTCAATTTTCACCGAGCTCTGAGCCAAATCATGAAGTCGTTGATGAGTTTTGCTAAATCCTTACCCAGCTTAATCCCACTAAAGTTAGAGCGAGATTTGACTGAGTACGGAGAAAACAAAAACTTAGTCAGGGTTTGGGCTTTGGTACAGTAGCTAGAATTTCTTTTAAGAGCTTGAATAAATCTATCTCCACTAATGTGTATTAAACACAAGTTAAAGAAAACTCTGTTCAAAAACTGGTGAAAGACGGTTTTCCCAACCTGCTCTCAGTCATGTTTGTACACATCATGAGAAGGTCTGATTATAGTTAATGCTATTTTTTTTTCTCACAAAACTTCTTCATTCAGTGTCAGGATTGCTCTGCGCACAGACAAGTACTATGTAATTAATTGTTAAAGCAACTGGGCATTTTCTTCCAGAGCTAAATTTTCCCTTATCTCTACTCTCAGTTCCAGTGATGCCAGGGAAAAAAAAATTTGCCGCCTTCTAACAGTGGATCCATAACTGTGTTCCTCTTTTCCCTAAATTGAAATACTGGGAAATTCTGAGAATTGAGCTGTGACACCCGTACTGCTGCACTGATACTGACAGCATGAGCCTGTTTCTGGCTTGACTCCATTAAAGGACTGAACACTAAAGGTGTGCATCATCTCTGCCTCCAAACACAGTTCAGGCAAGATGAGGCCCAGGATTTAGAACACATTACAGAATGCATCTGCCTAACCAGATCACTGCTTTCCCTCTCTGTTTTCTTGCACAGCAAAACCTAGATTTCTCCTGTAGTATATCCTTTGCAGGCTCAAGCTCAGCTCACTGTTTTTCTGGTCTACAACTGTCTCTCTTCTTTCTCACATCTTCTTTTAATCTTCGATTTCTCCCTATCACCTGCCTGACTTTCAGGTCCATTTCCACTTCCTTCATCATGTTTCAGTCTGTTTTCTGTGTCAATTCCAGTCACAATTCCCACCAACTCATCCCAATTTCCCCAGTCGCATTTTTTCATATCCCCCTGCCACCACTTTATTCTGAATTTAATCTTCTCATGATTCAAAATCACACATCTGAAGGTTGCCTATTCCACTCTGTTTGATCGCCTTCGATGAACTCAACATGGTTTTCCTACTTTTGGAAGTTTATACCACATCTGGAAGCAGCTATGGGATGGGAGGCACGGGAGAAGGTGGAATCCAGTTTTGGGTTTTTTGTTGGGCCATGAAACAGAGGTGGGGAAGCACCTTTTATTGACATGTTTTGATGTCTTTCTAATTGGTTGTCTGTAGGATTGCCTCCAGTCGATACAAGCTGAATTTTTCAAGCATGACTGACAAGTATAGATTCTCTGGAGGCCCTAGAAACTAAAACTAAAGATACTGCTACTGAGAATTGTGAACTGATTTTGTTGTTCTTGTTGTTATTTTTCGAAGAGCTCATCACTTCGGAAAACGTGGGTTGATTCTCCAGAGATCAACAAGGACTGCACAAATGCACATGAGTTTCTACTGTTTCTGACTTCCCATGTACAGACCACAAGAAGGCTAATGTTACTTAAACAAAACAATGAGCAGAAATTATTAACATTTAAAAAATCACATATGGGGGGGGGATGTTACCCCCAACTAACACTCTGAAAGGCCTGAATGATTTGGTTGGCAGTTATCAAAACATAAGCCTGAGGCAGGCAAAGTCATGCAAAACTTCAATTCAAGTGGTCAATTTTCTGGCAAAGTTATAAGCAGCTGAAAACTGTATTGTATAATGGCACATGTCAGACGATCTGAATAATACGGAGTGCTACCAGCCAGAGCTATAATTAGAACTGGGCAGGAATCATCTTTCCCGTAGCCTCCAACATTTTTGGTGAATTCACCTTCATCCTTCATTTCCTGCGGATAAGCCCTAACTATAGGTCTTCGCATGAATTTCCATTTTTTTCCCTGATATAGCTTCTTCACTGTGTGTATTTATTACCCATTGATCTAAAGAAAGCCTCTAAAGCTCAATACACAAAGATAATCTGGTGTCTCATTCTCATGAAGCTCAATGCTTAAATGCTTTTACGGTTCCAGAAATTAATCTCTAGTCCAGCAGTCAGGAGACTCTCCTGGACTGTTAAAAGTCCAGTGGGAGTTAGGCTGATCATGAACTAAATGAATTCTCAGGCTTCCCTTCTCACTCAGAACTGAGTCTTGCTTTTATGTGGTTTTAACCAGAAATTTTATCCCTGAGATGAGGAATCTTCTCTACACAGTTTCAGCCAAATCTGAAAGTTCAGCTTCTGACAGATAAATCCTGTTCCAAAACAATTTGTGAAACAATTTCTAGAAACTATTGGAAAACAAAAAACTCTCCAGTGTTCTGTAATCTGTAAGTGTAGTGCCAGGGACATCGTAGTGTAAAAACTGTCATGTCTGCTTTGGCACCACACACTCATTACCACCTCAGCAGAGGTAATCCTGCAGTGTGGTGGTGTTGTATCAGAGTTAGCTTTAAGAGGTTTAAGTTAACAAGTAACAGCAAAGTTATCCCTATGAAACGAAACCAGAGCCCACCAATGTTCTGTATTTGGTTTGGAAGTTACAGCTGGATGCCTGAGTTCCTGGTGAAGAAGAAGCCATGAAGATAGAAACTTCTTCTACTGCCACTACTGCTTCTACCACTCACCATGGTGTTGTGTACTTTGGTTTTGCCCTAAAATTTTCAGGTAAATAAGCATTACAGAACTAGTATCCAACATACATTCACTATTTCTTTTTTCTCTATAGTCTCACAGTAAACCAAAATAAAACTAAATGTGTTACTATTGATAGTCTAATAGAGGGAAACATGTACGGAAATAAGAAAGTCAGCATTGCACAGAAATTGCGCTTTTAAAAAGCAATGATCATGTTAGTGGTCCTATGTGCAGTAAAACCTCCTTCCCAGACAAAACTGAGTAAAGAATTGCTTTATTAGCTGGACAAGCTTAGTAACGTCATGAGCCTCTTCAGAAGCAATGATGGTCATTTTGTTTTTCTCTGGTTGCTTAAACATGTAGCATGTTATATGGTTTCTGTAACACCAGGGAAAGCTTGAGGCCTCTGACAGCTTGAGTTTAGAGAGTGCATTGCTGACATCTGGTGGAAATACAGTTTAAAAACTGTAAAACTTTAACAAATATTTATATTGTCACAGAATAATTCCTTTTATATGAGAGTGTTTAGCAGACTCTGGAAGATTAGAACTGTAGAAATGTGGAAGATGGGAATATGTAGTTTATGAAATCTAGAAAATGCGAGCCTTTTCTGCTAGCTGCTGTTCTGGGATTCTGGACATGCATTTTCATTGTATTTTCACTAAACGCTTTCAAAGGTCTTGGGTCTACTCCAAAGCAAAGTATGCATGAAGTCTCAAACAACTTGAGTATTTCTATTGTTGCATCTAAAATGTTTGTGGACAGCTTTACAAAGATCTGCAGTAAGAGTATAAACAAACAACTCTACAATAAAAATCTTCCTTTAAATTAACTTGTACGAATGAATAACCTATCCCGAAAATAGACATTAAAAAAAAAAAAACCCCAACAATTTGTGCCCCATTTTGATGCTAATTTACTTTGGAGAAGCGTGACAACTTTCTTATTTTATAAGTTTGTAGTGATTGCTATCCCATCACCATGCAAATAACTACTAATAAATTATGCTCTTTCTCCATCCCAAAACTTCAAAAAGAATGGACACATTTTCTGAAACTTCTGTATTTCATACTGACAAACTAAACCCCAAGAACTGAGTTTTCTGCTCCCAAAAATTTGTTTAAAATAATAATTTTATAGTTTCAAATTACAGATAGAGAAATTTCAGGTATCTGTGATGAGACAGTTCTTAAAATATTAGAATTTTATGTAGTTCTAAATCTTAGAAAGATAAAAAGTTTTATTTATGCATAACCATTTGCTGTTAAAATCCCTGTATGACATATTCCATCTCAGAAGCAGGGCATATAAAGTGATCCCCCCCCACCACCAAATTTGATCTGTTTTGTAAGGAATTGGAATTTGTTAAGCCAGCATCTGAGTGCACATCCCACACCAGGGAACTAGCATCACTACTCTGGCTGTTTATAGCAGTATTTAATATGAACTGGTTGTCTGCCAGACTCATGAGGTATTTGGAGTTGTGCTGGAATTACAGAAGTTGTGAAATATTAAAAAAATTGGATTTTGACTGTTATTTAATGGCAAAACAAAACAATACAATCAGCACGGGAACACAAAAGATTTCAGCAATGATATTACTCTGTTTCACAATGACAGACGTTACCAGGGAGCCTCATGCACAGCAGGGCAGGATGCTGATGGAGAACAAAACAAGAGTCTTCTGCCAGGAATGAGACAGCAGCAGGTGGATGAATCTTCCATATACAACAGTCCCTGACAGCTTAGGGCACAGCTATGATTGCTGGGGAATCGTTCTTCCTCAGCAGAAGGGTAGTCTGCTGCACATTATTATTTCTCAGGTTGAATGAAAGAACAGAAGAATGGGTGAGCTGAATTTCACATTGCAAAAACCAAACTGGAATGAATTTCTCTCTGGTGCAGCCCTTCTGGAGCCAATTGAGTTTTGCTAGGAGAGGCTCTAGCTAAATGAGTTTGGAGGGAAGGTTAAACATTCTTCTTTTATTATCCTACCCTGCACTATTACAGGGTCCTTTCACTTGGCTAGCATAAAACCAATGCTAATGCTAAAATAATTAGAAGGCTAGTATATTTGCTGCTTCAATATGAATAGTTCATGACATATGTCTCTGTGGAAACCTTTTGTACATGTTAGATACCGTCTGTCGGTCATATTTTTCTCTAATTCTCTGTGCTATTCTAATATTATTTTAACCTTTTTATGCACACTTAGTCTGTGCCCCTGCCAAAATGGTATATTACAGGTTACACAGTTAGCAGTACCTAGAGGTAATGTTGCCAAGAATCTTCTACAGTATAATACTATTTCCAGTTGCTTTCAGCTTTTCTGAACTTCAACACTATAGGCATAAAATATCTCATGTTTCTCTCAAACTAGATCTTAATTTTGACTAGCTTAGCAAATTGGTTCAGGTTTTTTTGTCGTTTTGGGGTTAGTTTTTTTAAGACTAGACTTAGATAAAAGAGATTTGCCAGCTGTCAATATATTTGTCAAATCTTTTCTCTCTTAGAAACTGCACTGCTCTGGTGATTCACCATTCAGCCTTCCAACCCCTCAAGACTGCTAAAGCATCACGTTATAGACCATCCGCAAGGCTTGAACCCCAAGCCACATCTTATCCCCAGGTCTCAACATAGGCCTAAGTTGTTTGTGTACTTTCTGTGAAGGTCCCTGTTGGTCTGGCCTATCTTTCCATTCACTCCCAAGCTTTTCAGGCAGGTGACAGTCATTTGATTATGCCTGTGCCTATTGGGATAGTGTTAAGCAAACTGCTTTGGATTATTTTCTACATGTTGCTTTGTGCTCTCCAGGACTGCTCCCATGAAGATCTTTCTTTACCCTTCTGCAAGGCTGTCCTCCATTTCTTTCCCGTAGCATAACACAAACACAAAGCAAAGCAAACATTGTCTGTTCTGGACAAGGCCTATGCTGCAGTTGTGCAGAGGCTGCTGCAAATGGTGTAGTCAAATACCCTCCCACCTCCTCTTGCTCTCAGTCTTTTGATCTATGCATGAAGGATGAAATGTTGATCAATTTTGTGTGTGTATGTGAGTACTTTATGTGCAGCAAAAGTTGTTCTGATTGATCTGAAACTTCAGCAACCAGTTCATTAGCTGAGTCACAGTCAGCGACTAGTCTGGACAGAATGAAAAACTTGAAAAATCTTTAAACAGTTAACCCACTGGTTTCTTAAAGTAATTCAAATGCGTTTTACAAAAGGGATTGTAGAGAGTGCACCCAAACACTGATGATGAGAGGATCATAGCACCTCAGCTATGACAACCTCAATTCAAATAGTTTCCCTGATTGATTAGGAGCACTTTTTAAAAATTTCCTCACACACTTCTCTTGTTCTACATTTATGCCCCAAATCCTAGGCAGCAGAATCATCCCATTTTTTTACTTCATTCAGAGTTAATTCCATCCAAAACGGGCAATTTCAGGATGAAAGGTTGAGACAAAGAGATACTTCTCTTCCAGTAAGTATAGTACATGAGCTAGGGAAAACAAATCATTACTCCTAATTAAGGCAAAGAGGAGACTTTTCACTTGCAATGAGTATGGCTTTCAGAAAACCCTCAGAGATCATAACGTGTAATGTAAAGTTATCATAATCCATGAAATTTACAGAATCTCACATCTCAGATGAAATGACTCCACATTTTATAAATAAATGAAGTCCAGTACCAAAAGGGCTATTTCTGCCAAATATGCCTGAAGTAAAGCAAAATCTGACCTGTTGTGGAAAGGAGTAGCTTATGTCAATCTGTAGGAAAGAAAAAGATCTCTTGTTAGAATTGTGCCCTTATATGGAAGGAGGGATTAGGAAAGCACCTGAAAAATTTGATGAAGCCCAGCTCCATTCTGAATTCCTTTCAGGCATGACAACCCTAAAGATCATAAAAATATCTCCAGAAAATACTTTTGCATTAATAAGTGAACAACTGAAAGTTACTAAAGCAAATATCCATGGAGTCACCTGAGAGTTCTTAAGCGTCCTTTTCTTCCACAGTTTTATTGAAAATTACACAGATTAATAGAGTGCTACTGTAAGAATATTCAGCATAAAATGTGTACAGAAAGGGACTTCACTCAAATCTCCAGTGACATAAAAAAATTTAACTGCACATTGTTGCAGCTGTATAAGAAGCAAAAAAGAAGCTAACATTTGCAGGGAAAGCGTGCTTAATAGAAATGTCTTTTGCCACATGACAAGCTAGAATCTGCTAAGAAGAAATGACAAAAACAAGAAAAGGAAATATATGCGTACACTCCCCCAAATTTGAATTAGTTTCTTTAGAAAGATACCTTTTTGTCACAATGATGTAGTGCCTTATCTGTGCCCTGTTACAAAAGATCACATCATCTGATCACAGTGCCTTTGTCAATGACAGCTGTGGGTCACAATTCCAAGGCTTGATGCTATTCCCCTTCCCACTGCTGCATTGCCACACGATTCTTGGAAAATATAAAACCAGGATAGCTGCCTCTTCCAATTCATAGTCTGAATCTGCTGCCTAGAGAAATTCCAACACCGTATAAGAAATGTGTGAATCATAACAATGCCAATGAGAAAACTACTGAACTTTCTCTCCTCCTTTTCACAGTTTACGAGAATAAATTTTAGTTAACAAAATTAAGCATTGGTGATGAAAAAGGAAGTTGTAAAAATAAAATGCTTTACTTATAGAACACACGTAAGGGGAAAACTCTATGAACAATGCTCCATGTAAATACAAAGACCAGGAAAAAAAAAGCAAGAATAAAACCATTGCAGGACATGCTTGCAGCTCTTGCAAGATGGAATTAAATCATTAAAAATCAATAAAATATTTTAAAAGTCAGTGCATTCATTCAATTCAGCACAGTTAATAAGTATGAACTAGAGAGTCTAATACTAAATACATATGTTGTCTTGAGGTAGAAGTGAAAAGGCTAGGTTTGTTTGTACAGCTTCTTTTAATTTAAAAAGCCCTATGTTGTGCCAATCATCAAATCAGTGATATTACAGCAATAACCATTAAAAAGCTTGTAATTGAGAAAATTCAAACGAGATTATCTAAAGCCAAGCAACTTTTACAGACAAAAGTCTTACTCTTGTTGCAGTGACAAGTTAAATAACACTCAGATCAGAGACAAATAGAAAACATAAGATTTGCAGGCTGTTGGAAAATGCGAAGTCCTAAGTATGACAATGAGCAGTATTAGGAAACATTATAGGTGGCATTGTTAGAACAGCTGGGGAAACTGGAGGAAACAGATGATTGATATATCAAGGTTATCAGAAATGAAGAGGAGGATTTGATATAATGAATGATGTAGAGAGAAAACCTAACCTGCAGAGCAACACAAATTATTAAATTAGAGAAATAAGGGTTGAAAGATACGAGAGCAGCCAAGCAAGATTTGGAGACAGATTAGAAAAAATAACAAAGAAGAAAAAGAATTCAAGAGGGAGAGGGAAAAAACAAGTTTTATTAAATATGAACAAAAGGGCAATCTCATTTCAAAGGAAGCAGAAAACTGTTAGAGCAAGACCAGCTATGGTGCCATTCCCAGAAGCAACACGTACCATTCCTGCTGAGAATACCAGGCAGGAAAGACACATGTCCTAGAAAAACAGAAAGCTTTTAAAATCCATCAACTGTCTGATGAGAATTTAATACTTATGTGTTGTATTGCCTCAGAGGGGACATTATATACCCTTCCTCCTCCTTTCTGATCATACTGTTGACTGTCAAAGTGGAGCTTACAGTTTACATGAGCTGTTTAAGAAAGAATTTGAATCTTGGACAGCAGTTTCTATAAAAAAAATGTCTGAAGATGTACCTGAGATAGTGCTATAGGGTGATTGCCTGTAGATACTACCTGAAAAACAACTTTAGATTCCTTTACTTTAGAAAAGCGCTACATTTATGGTCTATACCAATTTTTCGGTGCAATGGAAAGGTTATTTACATGTTTGATGTTTCAGAAGGTAAACTTACGGAAGCATTTTAAACCATCAGTCCTTCTTTTAGCTCTCTTTTCTGTTCTGTTTCTTTTGACCACATTTCAGAATTTGAATGTCTGATGTAAAAGTTTAATGCCTCTGGGGATCCTAAGTTATCTGTGATTTGAGACAAGCACTGATTTTGAACTTTTAAGTAGCTTAAAGATATCTTCAGCTAATTTTGGTTTTTCACCCATAGCACTATCTGAATGCCTTCAAAGCAGGAAACAGTCTTTTTAAAGTCTATCTCATCATTGCCATTGATCAGATGGTGGTTCCTTTGCAGGATATGGGGGGGGGGCAGGGGGGG
>VZSC01000672.1:12339-33678 GCA_013398225.1 Steatornis caripensis
GGGGGGCAGGGATGTGGGGAAGAAGCTCAGGTCCTGAATCGTCTGAATATGTTGCTTTTCTCTGCACCTTTCAGATTTCATGATCCTCAAAGGAAGGCAGATGTGTAAGTTCAGTGTTACATCTACAGGATGAGGTAACTAATTGGTGCAGTTTTTTTAACATACTTTCAGACACTTGGCTGGAAATTTAGAAGTAGTTTAGATTCATCATCAAAAGAAGACTTTAAGTTGATATTCGTGTCAGTACTCTAGGTCAATTGCACTTACTAGGATAGAAACAGGAATTAATGTAGGGAAATAGTATAGTGCATGTCCTGCAGAAGATCATAAAAATTGTCACTTCTAGTAGCCACACCTAGAGCTTAAACATTTTCTAACTGTAAAACAGTAATGTTTCATGGCAGTTTAAGGGCAAATGCAAAGCAATCTCAGAAAGGACTAACCTATAGTGTTGCCCCAAAATCAGTCATGCTGACTAAAAAATTCTGTGACCATTCTTCTTCTATTTTTTGATTTTCCAGATTTTTATTGTCTACAGAAAACTTATCTTTCTCCAGAATATTGTAAATCAATTCATGTATCACTGTGCAACCTCTTTATGTTATCAAGGCACCTAGTATTTCACCAGAATGATTTATAAATTACTGCAAGGTTCAGATTCTGTATGGGAATTTGTAGTCAAGGGATCACATACAAAACATGAATGTGAAACTCCACAGACAAGAGTGTGCCTATTTTTTCCTAACCTGGAACTTGCTAGTACGTTAAAGCTAGTGTCCACTTCCTCTTTCTGAAGAAGACATCTCTGGTAATTGAGAAATCCCAGCTTGTATAAAGCAATTCTCACTTAGACCAGAGATGCATCGATACAGATAATATTGCTACTGGAAGGAAAAATGAGACAATGCAAGCAACCAAAAAATAACTCTTCTTAAGATCAGGTCTAATCTAATGTTTATAAAAATAGTTCAGTTATTCTTTCTATAAAAGAATTTCAGGGCATATCGGTCCTGTGTCTCTCACAGAGAGGTGATAATATTTTAGGAAGAGGCTTGCTTATTTCTGATTAATTACTTTACACGTTCCTTAACTAGATGATGCATACTCTTCACCCAATATATTCAAGATGCCTACTCCTGATATCACAGCAGCCCAAGTGACCAATACAAGGAAAACAGACTTTCTTACATCTGCATCAACCTCATGTTTTAGTACAGATTGTAAACACTTTGAATCTCAAAACCTTGTATTTTGCATTTTCAAAGAATATATGATCTTGTAAATATGATTTTTTTAAAAAAAAAGATATAAGGAAAACTCTCAGAATTATAAGCTATGAATGAAATATCTGGCAAGATTTGTCTTTTTATTTTGTTAAGATTCTGTTTCAGGAAACAATCTTTATTTCTGTGAAGTTAGTATGCTATTCACAAATGAAATAATAGTTTATAGAAATATGTCTATTTTTTAGGAAAAACCTTTGAGCTTATCCATTGTTCATAATCTGTCCATCTTTCAGAATTTGCTATTTATCGTTCATGGCTTCTCAGAGAGAGTCAGGCATGTTTCAACTCAAAGTATGATGCAATATGTCAAAACTTACATTCCTGCATTCAAAGAAAACCAAATCTCAAACTTAACAAGCTGAAATTCAAACAGATTGAGGCTTTCTGAAAAATATACCTATACTTCTCAGTCAGAAGACAAAGTGTTACTGCAAAGTTTTCCACTAAGTTCTACTCTGGACCTTTAGTTTTTTTAAAACAGGAAGGCAAAAATCCTGTTGTCAGACATCCACCTGATTCTAAAGCAGATGATCATTTTGCCTAAGCTGACTTGAGAAGTTTCCATTTTGCATTGCAGTATAATGTCAGATTAATTGGAACAATTTCCTGGATAAGAACTTGAAACAAAGCGATTTTTTAAACAGTGTAAAATACTTACAGTGGTTTTGTTACAAAATATCTCCAGCAAGTCTGAAGGAATTGAAATTCATATCCAAGAAGACAACAACTCAGTTCTTCAGGTATACCTGAAATCTTCCTCGCACTTCCCACTTCACCATCTGTGAGTGCTGAGCAGACCAGACAAATAAGGCTACCTTGTAAATTAAACAGTGCCTGAGTACAGACATGGGCATTAGTACTTGTCGCACTGTACTCTTAAACTGTTAAAATGATGCCCAACATAGTTCGGGCCTGAGGTGATTAGCAAGGTAGGACAAGTTCTCAATTCGGGAGTTTGCATGGGCACAGAAGTTCCTAACAGAGAGTTTCGATGTGGTCACCATGTTCTGAGGCAAAGAAGGCTTGGCAAGCACGGATGTGGTCAGACTGTGCTTGCTGGGTCTGAGAGACAAAGAGCAGAACACAGCAGTCTCTGCAAGCATAGCTATAGTCATAAATACCAATGCCTAGATAAGTAATACATATCGCCTAGATTAAAAGCACAGAAAAAAAATAGTAGGGCTCAATAACTTCAAGTTTGTAGCATACCTCTTAACCAGCTAGCCACTGATTCAATTCAAGATGCTGTAAACTTAAATTTGATGTTGATAAGTATTGAAGGCCTCAGAGATGAACTGATCTTTTCCATGGAAAATGACACTGGACTTGAGCTACCACGAGATAATAATTTTAAATTAAATGGAAATTTAAATCATAAACATTAACATTCTTAATTTCAAAGGGCAAATTTTGATAAACATCAGAAACTAGGCAGTTAACTCAGCTGGACCAGAATTTGATACTTGAATGTAGAAGAAATTTGAAAGTCAAGGTTACAAAACTTATCATGAATCTCTGCCTCAGAGAGAAAAAAAGGAAAGGAAACTTGCAGGAAGTGATTCCAGATCCGACCAGATGAATAGTCAGAAAGAAAAGAAAAAGAATATTAGAAATAAGCAGAGTGCCTACACCGATTAGGGGAAAAATGACTGATCATCAAAGAAAACTGCCTTAGAGGCCAAAAAATGTGGAGATAAAGTGAAAATAAGAAAGAGTCAAGCTGAGTTAGACCTTGCAAAGGATATTAAAACACATAGCAGAAGATTCTTCAGCCATGTGAATAAAAAGAACAAGGGTGGAAAAAATAAGTAGGGCCAGAGTGTAGTGAGGATAGAGTAGAAATTAAGAATAAATCAAGTATAGACTGAAAACTGAATTATGCCTGAGCTCAGATTTCAAGGAAATAGGCAATAATTTTGAACGTGGGGAAAAAAGCAAGGATGGGGAAAAAAGGTATAGAAATGGAAATGAGCACAGTCAAGGCAGAAGCAGAATTTCAGATGTCTAGTATACTCCGGGAGGAAAAAAGTGGGAAAAAAGTATAATCCTAAGAAGGAAACGGCAAACAAATTTTCAAGTGGAGCAGCAAGCATTTTTAATAACTTCATAAATCCTGGTTGGTGCCTAATGATTGGAGACACATCATACACACGGTAATGAAGCTGGAGTGAGAAACTGGTCTGAGCAACTACAGGCCACCTACATTTCAGTTCAATAATCTGATGTCTTAAAAACAAATTTTGAATAAAATAATTATTAAAGGTATGGAGGTCAATTGCTGAAAAAGTTTATCTAAGGCAGGTCATGATAAACTAACTATCGATTTTGTTTTTTAAAATAAATAAATTTCCTGAAAAAGGAAATGAGGCAAATACAAATTATCTGGATATCAGTGAAAACTTTTAATGTGGTGGCCATTGAGAGTTTATCAGCAAAGCCAAAGAAGATGGGAGTCAGTAGAGAAACTGCAAAGCTGTTTAGTATTTGGCCAGAAAGGGCACTAGAGCAGCTGGCATAGAGGAAATCCAGGTTGGGAGAAAATGGCTTTATTGTTCAATGATAATTTTGGAGATGGAGCGTTAATGTTCCTGTTACTTGCTTTGACAAAAATCTCCGCTGAAGCCTGTCAGCGGCATAGAATTAGAAGGCAGTGGCTATGGAGGAACTGGGTGATATTGAGAATGGTAGGATTGGGCTGGGATTCAGCAACATAAAAATTATGTTTTGTGGGGGTAGATGGGAATGGGGTGGTGATATGAAGACCTTATTAGCTGAAAATTGCTGAGGTGTTGAAGAATTTCAGCATACAAATTCTTTGCAAGATTGCTTCCAAAATTGTGGAGAGGTAGGTAACATTTAGTGGTGTTTTACAAAGCAGTAATGAGATGTTAGGTGTAATCTTGCATACAATTCTGGTAATGCATACTGAGGAAAGAAAGATGCAGAAAAGGACTACTGGTACAATCAGAGAATAATGAGTTCATTTAATTTGTTATGAGAGCTAGTTTAGCCAGGCAAATAAAAATCGAGAAATAATATGATTATATTCTATAAATACATCAGAGAGACAAATACCATGTAAAAAGAACAGAGATTTAAACCACTGGCATATGCTGGCACAGCAACAGAAAGGTATAGATTGGTCCCTGAAAAAATTCAATCTGGAAATCAGAAGACTCTTACCTGTTTCAGTAGTTAGATCCTGGGAATAGCTTTGCAATAGGAGCAATGGGAGCAGAAAACCAAACACTCTTGAACTGGAGTTCAGAGCTTTATACTGGGTGCACTGGTACTTTACTTGCATATAAGATTGCCAGTCAGGTGGCCTGCTCAGCAGATCATTTCTACATGATTTTTATCATCCTGTTATATATGTGTACATTCATATGCGTATGTGAACATGTGTGTATCTGTACATATATGCATATACACACACACATTTACAAAACTCCAAGGCAATTCCTCTATTTACTGTGTTGCACTGAAACCTGGGAAAATTATATGAATCAATAAATTGATTATTGGGATTACCACAAGGCAATTTCTGCTTGTGAAAAGCCAGAAAGGTTATGTGCTTGAAATCCCTACAGAGCAGTTACCAGCTGTGAATGCAGGAAATGCTTTTGGGCTCTTGTTAATCCCTAAATGACAAAAAAAGGAAATGCTGGTGGGAGATGCTGGCTTAATTCAAAATTGCATGTTGCCACTAGGTAATTAGAAAGCACCAAGCTGCTGCTTTGAAACAAACTAGACTCAAGGTTTTGAATTCTGCATGTTCTTTATTAAAACCAGCTATTGACACTATAGGAAATGTGAAAATCTAAATAGCAGGAGTGAAAGCAAAAATACAAAAAAAACAAAGTCTATTTGTTCTGTTCTTAAGCTAAAAGTCATTCTGTACTCAACCGGACACAGATGCAGTGTTGATATTGGGAAAATCATGTCAGCAATTCTCTTGCTGTTTGATCCTAGCACTGCCATGCGTAAAGCAAAACTCATAAGGGTTGTGTGACTCTGTTAAATTCACTCCCAACATTATTCCCTGCCAATGAAATCAACTAGCACGGAACAGCCCATACCCGTACCACCGAACTCTCTTACCCTCCAGAACAGTGTGGTGGCATCCAAAGTGACTTATCAGAAGGCTCCCTGGCCCACCCTAACTCCCACACTTGCCAAGGACTCTGCTAACAATTTAACAATATATATGACCGACTGACTTCTAGTACCCTAGGAATGCGCTCTGGAGCTGTTTAATTTATGAGTGCAGATATAATCAAGAGGTACTGTTGCCCCTTGTTCCCTTGATCCCCTAGTAAATCTACCCCGGCAAAAAAGGCAGCGTGGAGGCCAAATCAGAAATGTAGTATTAAATAATTTTCTCAAATATTACTTAAAAAGGTAAAAATTCTTTACAGTGTAGCAATAAGAAAATCATCTGGATCCAGCATGCTGAGGAAATGCATTATATCTGAAACTTCAAGTGGCCTTCCTACAGATGTCTGACCAAAAGGGGTCAAACTCATTCAAAGCCTGTAGCGCATGGATTAGGGCCTTTGACTGATGAGAATATCCACAGCACATGTTAAAGAAGAGGATCCTTGCATGTCTTCTGTGGCTCATGTTAGGATTTTGGATCGGTCTAACTGCGTGAGTATTTGGTTTGCATGTGTACACATGGGCACCCAAGCAAGAAAGTTATGAAAGGAGATTGACAAGCCTTTTTCATTTTCCATGAAAGAAGGTAAAAAACTGCAGCTAACAAACTGCTTCCTGGCTTTGGACAAGTCCCCACTGTATTGATGATAATGGATGGCTGTGACCATAGCAGTAGAAGCAATCGCAAAGGGAGTCACAGGAGAGACAGGGTGTTCACCTGTAAGTCTTCATCCTGCTGTGGATGTTCTTTGCCTGTGCATGCCTTTCCTGTGCAGCGGGTACAAGGCCAGCTGGAAAACAGCAACCAAAAAAATCATTCTTTATGGTTTCCTCAGTATTCAATCTGACTTGACTGGGTGCCATTAGAGCCGCTGCCTTTTGCTGTAAGCACTGTATCAGCTGTTTCAGTTTGCTCTCTCAAGGAAAGTGAACATTATTGTATTTCTCTCTGCATGAAGAACATGTCAATGGCTTTAGTTAATACTAAGTACAGTCTTAAGAACACAAGGCAAAGATCCATTTATGATGAGACAGTTTTTCCTTTGTCAGTCCCCACACTTTTTCCTTTTTCCCTAGGAGAATCATTTGGTGTTAATTTCTACTATGGCTTCAAGATTCCTTCATCTCTGCCAATGCTTTTGTGTTCTTTTCAGGAGACACACTGCCATGTCCTTGCAAGGATACGCATTTTCTTCCCAAGAAGATTTCTCACTTTATCTAGTGGAAGTTGTATGTACTGGGGCTTTGTAGGCTCAGTAGATGTTGCGACGTTTGTTGGAGTGCTGGGTAGGTTAAGAGGTTCTCTGTCCTAAGTGCTGACGTTGTATTTCACACTTAAAACTAAGCAGCTAAGCCACATATCTTTTGTATTATTTACTGGAAATAATAGCAGAAAAATCAATGAGTAATCAACAGAGGCATGCATTTCAAGTGCTTTCACTCAATTCCGCCTGCATCTCAGTGCAGGATAAAGGACAACTGGAAAACCCCCGAGAATTTTAAGTTGTCTTTCTTACACTGCTCCTAGATGGCGATAGGAGAATCCAGAACCTAGTCCTCTTATGTGTGTCTCAAGATACCTGACTGCCTCTGGCTTACTGATGATTGGGGCAAATGATTTCCTATTTTTCTTATACGGTATGTATATATTATCAGATATGAAATAAATGTAATGAAGCCTTTGTAGAGCAATTTGGGATCCATAAATACAAATGACACTAAAAATTAAAGATGACTATTTAGTTATTGTCATTATAGTTCTTTTGTCAATATAGACAGCTTCTGACTGAAAGAGTTTCCAGGATTAGCTGGTTTTAGTCCCTTATACAGTTAACACATATAGGAGGCATTTCCATATCTTGAAGAAGGAGAAATACCTGCTCATAAACAAAAGAGTAGATATCCTGTTCTGGTTCAAAATACATTTCATGTTGAATAAAAAACCATTTAAACACCAAAGGGAAGAAAAAAAATATCTCTTTCTCCTTCCTGATAAAAATGATTACATCAGGGTCCTGTTACAATTGTTTGAGAATTTTGGGAAGCTAGTGATTATTTTTCTGTACTCTCTCCAACTAAAATGTTGTGTTCTTCACAAGTAGTCCTTTTCCCATTGGTGTGAATCCCAAGAGTGCATTAAATAATACACTTCTAGTTGTAAAGCAGATGGAAAAGTGTTTAAAAAGGTGCCAGGTTTATTTATGGAAGCATGAAATTGAATTTAATAGGAGAATTTTGCCAGTATGAAATGTGAACTCTCAAAACAGGAAGTGGATTTTATTGCTTATTTATTTTATTACCGGATCAGCTGCCCAGAACTGTAGAATCCTTCCTCTCAGGAATTATTTACTTTCCAACTCTGAACCAGAACATCTTGACCATCAGTTGTTACATCTTCTGGCTGCCAGATTCTCAACTATAAACATATGTGGTGCTGTCTATCTCAGATGATCTTCTGCAGATTTATATAGAGAACATTTTAGTTTTAGATTTATTTCTTGATTTAAAACAACATGAACTGAACTGGCTAAGCCAAGGCAAAGAGAATTTCCTTTAGCTCTTGATTACTGTTTAATTTAGAATAGGTTATTTCTTTAAAGGGCTTATGGCATATATTCATTATGGATCAAAGATACAAGACCTAAAAGTCAATGGGCAAATTATTTCTTCTCATCTGCAACTCCAAAGGATGCCTAGTGAAACAACAGGTGCTACTCAGCTTCCAAAAGGTGAGCAGCATTTCTGAAAATTGCATGAGGGAACAGTGTCCCATTTTTTTCCAGGGACAGGCTGAGCTACTATACTTGGATGGAGTTGAATAAGGCTGTTGACAGCAGGAGCCAGTCTGTAAACATGTACCTGGCTGTCATCTCCTTTTCCTGTGCATTTGGAGAGTATATAGAAGTATTTGAGATGGCGAGAAAGCCTCCATTTTCAGTCAAGATAAAATTGTGATAACCTGGTGGAGATCATTTTTTTAAAAAATAGATGTATGGAAATATATTTTTCAGGATATTAGGCTGAATTGATGAGTATGATTTTACACTTCCAAGGAGCCAGATGCTGTGGATGCTCATACTTACTAAAAGACAGCTGTATCTTGCTGACTTCATTAAGGAATGGTCTCAAAAAATACTTTGGTTATTGCTACATGTAAGAGTGTGCAAGAAGGATAAATGTCTGCAATGGCATCATCTATTTAGAGAAGCTGAGGGTCAGACAGTCCTCACTATCACAATGTAAGCCCACATTAGAGCAAAGCTCTGACCTCTGTTCCCTGAGGTCCTGGTACAGTGCCTCATTCAGTGCCACAATGTCCTTAGGGAGAGTGCTAACAAAAACCTATTGCGCGAGTGCACAATTTGCACTTGTCTTCAGCTCAGTGCTGGCACTCACATACACTCACAAATTTCTATTTTGTGCAACAGCACTAAATGTTTTCAGCATGAAACTCACGCACATGCAGTTTTGCATGGGAACTTGAAAAAAAGTGACAGTCTTGATCTTGCTGCGCTCAGTTTACCAATTATGGATAAAGATCGAACGCAATGTGGATCATAGTCATGATCCAAAACCCATGTAGGAGACATGGTTACAACAGGCTGTGTGGCAGACATTAAATCTCCTCCAAGTAAGTGCATGAGATTTTCTTATGCCTCACCTTTGTTGTACTGTTGTCTTTTAAGATTATTAAATTACTTATAACAGCATCACACCTTGTTGTGACTCTCCTTGGGACAAAGGCACGTCTCCGAGATATTCAGAGTGCCTGGGATTCAAGTACATGGATGTCTTAAGGGCAGATAACATGGTCTGGAGACATAGCTCCTTCAAAACTAAGCACTTTACTGAAATATGTGTCTTCATAAACAATTGAACTTAAACATTTGGTAAAAGAAAAAGAAAAGAAATTTGAACATGTAGAAGAAAACTCACTGAATTTAATTCCTGCTATTAAGGATACTGTGAAACTCATGAGTTTTGCGAGACCTTATATTAAGCATCTATGCCATTCATCAACTTCTTTAATATGTCACAAGCACAACTTCTGACATGTATCAGAACCAATTAAGCTTATTTTTGTGCTTTTTATTTCTTGGAGAGAGATTGTTTGAGTTCAGAAGGGCAAACAGTATCTAGCAGATCTGGTAATTCATTCAAATATGGGAGTAGGACTCTTCTTTTAGTTCTGGCCAAAATTCCTACAGAGTTTTGTACAATGAGTTTGAAAGCTCTTATGCATTTAAAGAAAATCCTTTTAACTCACTCTGGAGTCCTGCTTTATGTTTCATATTGCTTTGAACTTATTACCTCTTCACAATGTCTTGGAACATTAGTTTGGGAGCATTTAAAGCTAATGATTAAATGTATAGTGAAACAACACTTTGAAGTTGCCAGAAGCAATTAATTTTCCCTATTTATACACAAAAGGTTATAAAAGACTGTGTTATGACAAACGAAATGATTCAATGAATTCAAAGTAAGTTAACTGAATTTTAAAGGATTGTTACTACTTGGTGGAAAAAAGGTATTCATCAAGTCTTATCTTAAGTCAGAAAGCTGTGATTAACTTACGGAGTTTTGAATGCTTTTGAAATTAGGAAAGAAATTATGCATTTGTCAGCTATGGAAAGCCAGCTTATAACGGGTTCATTCAGAATGAAGCTTTCATTGAAAATATCTTACTGGTTGTATATAAATGAAGTTTATGAGCTTACAGAAGTCACTGAGAGAGCCTAAATTTACCCATAAGTAGCCTGACTATTGTATGTTCTGTGTGCAGATGCCTGTTGAATTTTATTAACAAATGGAAAAATGTACTGTATGTTTTTACTCCTACATTTTTATAGGCAGAGCATCTCACGCTTCATTGAATCCATGTGCTGGAGACAACAGACATGATTAGAGTATAAATCACTCCCAGACAGGGACTGGAACTCAGGTTCTGCAACTTCTACAGCTCCTTCTATCTATGAGTGAGCATACCATCCTTTTACTTTCCTGGGAGCCATGCTCCAGAGGAGGGACATCACACATGCGTGTGTGCACACAGACACACACATGTGTGCATACACATATCAATGCGTTCTAAGACTGGGGACGTGCTTAAACAGGAAGCAATCATACAATTTCAGCCATCAAAAAATTGTGAAAATGAAAAAAATGCAAGGGAATGAAATAACCAAGGAATCACGAACTTAAGGACAGTTTGGTTTTCAGCAACTTCATTTCTCAGTTTCCACTGAACTATAGAAAGTCTGAATCTCAGGCTAAGTCTTTATCTTATTGTTTAGTTTAAGAAATATGTTTGTTACACTCACGAAGAGACACACAAATTCTAAACATTATCTTGCACAGTAAAATTTCTAAACTGATAGCTGTAGGAGAACAAGCTATCAGGAAGGAAAAAAACCTGCTAAGCTTTTGCCCAGGAGCCAGCCCCAAACTCTTCTGATGGCAATAATTTGACTTTCCTCCTTGTCTCCCTTCCCCCTGCCCCTTTATCACCTGTTAGTCTCCTCAGAATAAAGCAACGAACTTCTGGCTTTTACAATGAGTTAAAACTATTTGACTAACAGAGCTTAGATTGTCTAACACATAGATTGTTTGCAGACCTCCAGAGCATTTAGGAGTATTATTTTTACTTTAGAAGTTATGCAGCACCAGGAAGAACTTTTTCGTTTGAAGAAAAAATCTGAAGGATTTTAGAGTTCAGTTAAGTTGTATTTGAGACATGCTCAAGAGTGCAGTACCTCTGCATAGGGATGGCAGACGTGTAGTTCCCACAGGAAGTCCATATCCTTCCCGGAAGAAGCTAGAAGCCAGAAAAATATGCCTGGTCATCTCAGATACCTACATTCGGCACCTAGATTTAGGTGAATGAGTTGAGCCTTAAATATACTGACAACAACTCTGTTATGATTCTCCTTAATCTTCATAAGACCATACAGCATCTTTGGGAGATGAGAAAGAATTATCTGCAGAAAACTGTGGCACAAAAGAAACCAAACAACTGCATAAATATCCACAGGGACTTCACAAAATACAATTGTCGCTTTTCACATTTAATTCCGTCCAGTGGACTTTCCAGCTCCGAATTAGTCACCCATACTATGTAAAAAAGTGATAAAGAAAGTGCATGACTGGAAACAATCGGAACAATTGTAATCTAAGTAACTGATTCAAGTGAGAACAATAAATAGCCAATAAGAAATATGGGGAGAAAAAATTGGCTTATGCCCATAAATCTTATCTCTAAAAACCAGATAAATTCTAAACTCTGTTTTGGATTATTAACTGGAAGTATTGTCTCTTGATTGTTTTGTAGACATGAAAGAACATTAACTTTGCTGTTAATGGATTAACGTTTTAGGCTTTTGCCTGTAAGGTGGTGTCATTTTTGACATCTTCTGTCTGTCTGATCATAAAAAAAGTTTAAAGTTTGTTCTTTTTCATAGAGAACATAGAGTCACTGCACTGTTAGATACGTTTGGTCTCTCTTCTAGAAACTGTACCTTTTTTTTTCCTTTAGGTGTTACTGAGAGTAAGCAAGAAATGAACTCATTTTTGGGTTCTTACCTAAGATTAGGGTGAGTCAGGCTCACTGAATGTTTGATTATTTATTCAAAATGGAACAGCTTCAAAAATATTTTCCTTAAAAATGTTCAAACAAATCATCTTGACATTTCCAATATTTTTTTTTTGGCTGAAACAATTGGCCAAATCTGGTACAAATTTGCAGATAGTTTCCATCAACACGAAAATGCATTTTTGAGCAAACAAAGAATTCTTCCATAAAAATTGCCTGGCTCTAATCAAGGCTACGGCAATTTTGCACATGCCAACCAGCAGAAAATTAGGTACTGTATAAGCAAGAGTGGCGAGGATCTGGGTTCTACCTAAATCCCCTTGTGGCCTTAGTCCAAAGTGATTAGCCCCAGGTCAAACAGAAAGCCTGTAGTGAATCAGGCAAATTAAATCCAACCCTCTTGAGCTATAGGATAATGTGCTAGACCCAAGACCTCCCTTCTTGGAGGCTTGAAGGGAGGAGGTTATTAAATATAAACACGAAATAACATCCTGCTCTATGGATGCCCAAGGCATGGTGTTCTGGAGGACAGACAAGGAATTATACATGCCCCCCAGTTGGACTTGTTTCAAGGGAACTCACAGCCACTATTGCTGCCAACGCCAAGAGCTGTCTATGTCCCTGACCAGCAGGCTACAGCCTGGAAGTCTGCTAAGGGGGTGTCCTGTTAAACTAAAGGGCAGTGTGCTGCAGCACAAAATACTGCTTTAATGTGGACTTGGAATTGAAGAGACTTATTTCCTTTAAAACATTGTAGAAAAGAGTAATCCTCAGATTTATTTTGATCAGCAATCTGGATACCTTCTTGGCAGTGTTTATTAGATCTTAATGTAGCTCAGTAGGAAAGCCAGATATTTTGCTTTCTCCCCCTTTGAATTACTGACCGTTATTGTCTCTGTTAATGAATCTGGATAATTTTAACTGTCAGATTCTAACGCAACTCTCTGAATAAATTGATTAAATTGAAGTTGAACCCACCTTTGTGTTCAAGCTAAGAATGAGCCTGAACAGAAGTCTCCTGCATTTCCTAAAATTTCAGGGAGTTTATTAGTGGAAAACTGATTTTGAACCACTAAACCTAAAATGACTGCATAGTTTTGGTTTCATACTGATGTGAAGTCAAAAGGAGATTAAACTGCCACTGCAGCTCAAATGTGACCCAAGGTGAAAAAGATTATATCTGAATATTTCAGGGACAGATATCTCTGTCCCTGGAGCTGATCTTTCACTTTATCTTCCTCCTCTTTTTGAAGTATCTTTTTTAAAAACAGATTGGAGAAAACAAATCTGTTTTTCACTTTTAAATCACTAGAAATCTAGTGTTAAATTAGTGCCTTAGAAAAAAGTAGACACGTTTACGTTGCAGGTAGACATTTCAATTGCCTTCAAAGCAGAAATTAATGCAGGAGATCTTACTTCTCAGTAAATGCACTTTTCTGAAAAGTATTGCCTTTATGTCAATTCATTTATTAGATCTGAATACATCTTCTCACCTGTAATCAGAGGAAATGCTCCCCATGCTCTGTAATATTGCACATGAGTATATAGGATGTCTTGGTGGCCTTTGGTCTTTCAGCCACAGATTCTGAGGCACCAGTGAGAGTGGGAAGAGTGGAAAGTTCGAAATACAGGCGGTACTCCTAAAAAAATGTAATTGTTTATTATCTCACTGTATGTGCTAAAGTGATAACCCACATCAAAAAGCACCTTGTGGGTGATTCTGGTCTTAACCCGATTTAGCCAGAGCTGGGTATTGGACTCCTGCAGTTAGCAGCCAGACGTGCAGCATCATGCATGGACATCTGTGCAAAAGCATTTCAGGGCTTAATGAAGGTATCGGGGGTGGAAACAGTTCTTGACATTTGCATTTGACTGGGGTACATGCAGATGGCACAATGGAGATTCTTATCTGACAGTTCTACAGCAAACATAACTGGTTCAATTGCATTGGACCAGCTAATTAATTAATCACAGCCCATTGCCGATTTCTTTGTTCTTTCTCCACTCTCGCTGCTAGAAAATGGCTGTTCTGCTGAATCTGAGTTCAGCTACTGACATGAGCAACCGCAGAGGCCAGCCCCTAGGTGTCCTGATGCAAGAAATAATTTTGTGGACACTGAAGGTATGAAGAACATGCCAATGTAGAGATAGGGCTTTAGAAAAAAGATGTAGTTAATTTTCTAATTAAAGGGAAATCTGGGTTTATAATATCCAAGATAATATATTAGGGAAGAATCTGAAGAAACATTTTCTTGGCTGGGGAGGAACTGGTATAAATCTGCTGACAAACAGTTAACAAACAAGTCACAACTGCAACTACCAGAAACGAAAGTTAGTGAAGAAGGAGAGACAGAGTTTACCAGTTCCTCAGGGCAAGCAGGAGAGTTCCCGATTTCAGAACTATCAAGAAGACAAGTCATGCTGGTTTTGTCCCACCTTACTTGAGTAAAACCTCTGGGATCAGAGTGATCATGGTATTGACCATCGGGTTAAACTGAAGTTACTCAAGGCCCAGTTCGGAGCTGTTACTCCCAACCAACCTAAATTACTTGGTTAATTTCTGACCAGCAACACTAAAACTATTCCAGAAAGTCAGAGGTTTTCTTAGGCAGCACAACACTTTACTGCTAACATCAGAACACAGCTTTAGTCATTCATTCCAGCATTGCCTGTGACAAGCGTGGTGACAGGACTTTGAGGAACAACTGAGGACAGCTTAGAAGAATCAGTCTTTATCTTATCTTTTACACTTTGCTTTTCAAATTAGCATATTAATTTTCTAACATTTTAAGTACATTAAGAAATTAAAATGTAATTTTTACTGGCTACAGTGACAGATCATTTTTGTCACATTTACAGAAACTTTTAGTATGTTGGCATGGCTACGCTGTTGCTCCATTGCTAATCATAAACAGTTTTTGCAAACTATCCAAGCAATCTAACTGAACAAAAATATCCTATCTTTTCTTTTTTTTTCTTTTTTTTTCTCTCCCTCTTTCTAACCAATGCACTTCTTCAAGAAATCTTTCTGGGACATTTTGTGCATTTTGACATATCTGCAGCACACTTCATTTATATCAAGCAGATTTCTTAGTTCCTGAATTTCCCCTGCACAGCTCAATAGATCAATACTACGGAACCGTGTTGGACAGAAATCAAAGAACCTTTCTGTTGGAGAGCAGAACTGGCACTTTGTATAGAATTTTCTTTGAAATTAAGATGTTTAGATTTAGAGACAAGATTAAGTTCACTTAATATATTAGTATATATTTCCTTATGTAAGTTATACAATGTATAGGTACAAAACAAAGATTTTAATCTTATTGTGGGCATCTAATTTTTTATTTTGGGTACTATACAGTATTGCACTTATTCTCTAGCTGCTTCTCTGAAAGAATATAGGTCTCCTACAGGCACTATATCTGCTGGCACTATGCAGATAACTTGGATAAGTTAGAGTGTCTCAAATAGCACTAGGTTTCTACTTAGAGTTCTGAATTCTGCCATAGGTGTGTGTCTACATCAGGTGTCTACTTTTGGTTGAGAAGATTTTTTCTCAAAATTCCACTCACTGCATTGAATTAATCTCCACAGACTGTAATGAGAATGTAGGTACTCACACATTAATGCTACATGTTGATATCTAAACTGAGAGGTCTTACTTTCAGACTGCATACTGCCAGTACAGTCTTCAATATTTTCTCTTGACCATGGTAGACAGGAAGCAAGAACATGCCAGACTATCGATCCCAGCCATACCTGTGCTGTAGTTGACTGGCAGCATCCGTGTATGAAGAGGCTGACAACTCATCTGTTGAAAAGAGGAATCAGCTATTAAGCAAGTCCTAAAATAACTTCTGGCTCCTACTATAAGCTGTGGAGTCCAAACATCCCTTGAGGGAAAACAAGAGGGAGCTTCAACAGAAGGTAATTCCTTGAGGGGAAATGTCGTGACTCCTTGTGATCTGAGCAGTGTAGCAGCAGCAGTCATTTCTGATGATAAAGGTAAGGCAGGGAACAGTGAAACGGAGGAAATCCTTTTGAAAAAAAAATTGTTTAAAGGCAATATAAAATGAAATCCAGCATCTGTTGGGAAAGGAGGGAACCTTCTGATGGCAGCATGGATGTAGTTATAGGTCAGGGAACTTTATGCTTGTGAATTTGTATGAATTATTAGGTGCGGCCAAAGTGGAGATGGGCATTTTTATTTCTCATCCAGATCCTCATGCCTGTCTATCAGAAAGGCAGGACTGGATACTAACTCCATGGCAAGTGTCTGTTGTGAGCTACAAGAGGATTTGCGATGGAATGCCTACTAGTTTGGTGTTGGAGTATAAGCAATGCTTTGGCAGATAGAATCTGTTCTATCTACACTTAGAGTAGCTATGTTCAAGCCGTTTGATGTGTTGCACTAATAGAAAGCTTGAGTTACAGCAAAGCTATTACTGGTGCTGAGGATTTGGTCATGTACTGTGCTGTGGGTGAAATTCCTGAAGCAAATCCTTTATTGCCAAGAGTGTCAGAGGAGATCTTGAATGCTTGCAGCTCCTCTTGGTAACATCTGTGCCTGAGGAATAGGAAGTCTAGTGCAATGATTTTTGAGCCTTCAAAAGAAACCTGCAAGTTTTATGAGAGAGAACTCTGTAGTTTTGGTCTGCAATGGGGGAACACTCCTGAGCGCTGCTCAGAGACATCCAGAGGAGCCACCTCTGCTGTGAGACCCAGGAGTCTCAAAATACAATGCAGTCCCAATTGCCTCATACTCTAGACTGCCGAATTACTAATGAGAAATTCTGTCTCAGAGACAAGGTGAAATCACTTGCTTGTGGTCACATAAGAAATAAACCGCAGAACTTGAAAAGTAATTCTGCTTCCCAGATCCTCAGCGCTAAAGTACAAAACTTTTCCCCTTTCTGGGAGTGCTTTATGACGGTATCTACAGTTGCTTGTGGTTTCCTATCTATGTTGGAAAGAAACGAGACTCTGCTATTTATAATAAGCAATTTAGGACAGTAATTGTTTCCAGTATTTGCCCAGTTCTAAAAATAACAATGTTAATGTGTACTAATTCTTTGTAGTTAAGGAGGCTTCAGCACTACACTGTTGTTTTATCTGGAAGCTCAGCAAATGTGGATGTAACTGACTATCTGACAAAGACCAATAGCCTGACCAGGCAGCTATGTTAAATTTAAAAGCAGGCAGGGATGTTTGACTTTATATGGGTTTTAGATGCATCTGCATCTCTGGAGAGAAGGGCAAGAGGCCTGGAACTGAGAGCACTAAATCTTTAATTAAAGAACTCCTGACCATGCCTACTACATTTATAAATAGCAAAACATTTATCAGAGCATTTATCTTTTCTTGCAATCATCAGGCTGTACTAGATGTTGACAAAGTCAACGATTTATGTCTCAGACTTTTTTTTCATTACCGAATACCAAAGATGATATTATCAGTGAAATCTTATGCAACTTAAATCTGGGGGTTTTGTTGTTCTGCCTGAGGAATATTGTGAGTCTTTCTCACAAGTAGTTTTGCATTATGTTGGCCCAAAAGAAGAGATTAAGTCTGCATAGTGAAGTTGCATCCAAATGGAAATGCTGGGTGGTTTTCCTTAAAAGGATTAGTGGTTTAAAAAGAAAGAAGAAAAAGAAAAAAGCACTTTAAATAATGCTTTAATTTATTTTAAACATGAAGATATTAGTATTGAATTCTATATTTGTTCATTATGTTGTATTTAAGTGCTTGCATTTAAATTCTTTCATACCACCATGCATGAAGGTTACAGTCGGGCTCCATTATTCTAACTGAGCCTTCATTGCACCAAGCGAAAAAACACCAAAGTGTCCAGGGAAAGGTTGAACTGGGGCCTTGATTCGTAATCCTCTACCTAAATGCAAACAGGTTGCAGCTCAAGAGCAGATCCAGATTATAAATACTGTGTGAACAGCTACCTCACTTGCCAATGTGGAGGTTGAGGAGCAGCGATCACCTACTACTCTGTACTTCCTACAGAGCAGTACTACCTTCTCTATTTCACCCCTGCTGTCTCCTTGGTACAAGAGTGAAGATTGTTCTTGCTGCTTTCTGGCAGCGGGCGTTCTCCTGTGATTCAGGAGAATGCTTCACCCACCATCACGGGATGGTTAGACATGCTGCTTAGACTGTGCAAAATGGTTGTAAACAGATGATGGAAGATGCTGCCACACATACATACACGTATACATATGTACATATACAGGTATGCTTGACTTAAAACCACACATAAATATACATATATTTATATACGTCCACAGAGACAACCCCACTATAAAGCCTAAAACGACAATCATCACATTATGTGCACTGCATGGACACTAGACAGTCTCCTACAACAATTCCAGTAGTCCCATTACTATTATGTAGTGCAGTTCATGCTCACTGCTACAGTGAGTTTGCTAGTATTTTGAATAATGAATACTTACGAACAAGAATTATAGAACAGTAAATTGGTAGTTTTTTCGCATGCAGCCTTTTCCTCTTCATCAAACTAAAGCCCAGGCAGGATATTTGCTCTTCAGTATGCACACAGAAGTGCACTCTCTTTCCTTGACTATCCTGTCAAGAGCGAGGTCTTGAGCTCATTCAGGAAGTTTCAATGTTTTTAGTGCAACCACAATGTGTAGTTGTATGGATCCTTCAGGGACTGAGAGGACGAGTAGTATCTGACATGTTTCCCAGATACTTCAACAAGTTTGAAGTTCTTCAGAATTAAGAGCACCCAGCCTGTAAGTTAATCATTGATATGTCCTCAGCTGTTGGTGAAAACAAAAATCTGTTGTAAATTAAAGCACTTTTTTCAATGACTTTACGTGACTGTACCGCTATTCAGACTCTCTCTGATGTGAGTCTTCACATTGAGCTTTAGAGTATACTTTTGTGTATCTTTGTAACCAACTCTTTCATTCCACTTTCATTATATCTGACAGGGAAATAAATGACTGTTTCATCAAAGCCTGTGAAGTCAGCATTATTTTCCCCTAAATTTAACATAGGCAGTAACAAACCAGCTGAGATGTCAAACTAAACTTACTTTATCCTGCTTTTTTTCTTTTGGGAAGGTGGAGTGAGGTGAAGAGAACATGAGTTAGAGCTGAGTTTTCTATTTTACACCATGTTAAACTCCCAGTAACCTTTAAGTGAGAAAAATGTATATTTTCAATTGTATGTTCAGAAATGACTGTCTTGGATACACACGAATAATACAAATGAGCTGCTGAGAAAGGAATATATATGATCTTTCTTATTTTAACTTTGAATATCTTAGAAAAAGTCAAATTAATAAGAGCAACGAACACTGTCAATGTGGAAAGAGAATTTTCTGTCAGTAGTTTCTAATAATTTTTAACTTTTTTGTACCTTCATTTCTCCTCTTCCTTTTTGTGTTTTTCATGTGGGATTTTATAGGAAGGTTTAATCTGTAAATGCTGTAAGCTGTTATTTTTTGTCTGACTTTGCAAACATAAAAATAGGATCAAATTAATATTATCTGCATTGCTGTTTTAAAATATCCTTGTCACAGACATGTACCGTGTCTTACTATCTAGAAGAAAAAGAGTACTCTACTACTTGAAAAAATGTCCATTATAATGGTAGGACAACAAGCAAAAACAACACTCAAGAGATCAAGGAAATTATGCATCAGTGACAAGAATATCTCATTATACTGCTTCCCTATTTAGCACTAACTTTTTACACTGCTTGTCAGCAGAGAACAGGTTCTAGGAGAAATTTAGGGTATTATGAAGTGACCTTAAGGTGCTTACTGGCTTATTGCACAAATTGTGAGATGTGAGAAATAATGGATAAGTTGTAGGGAATAAATGCTGACTTTTCAGTAGCATTGCAGAAAAGATAGGTATGAGAAAAACTTTTACATAGTTTCTGCTTAAAACGAAAGGAAGAGAGGGCCCTTGACGGAGCAAATAGCAGAACAAGAAGCAAAGCAAGAACTGTTCCTTCAACAAAATGTGTTTGTGTACATCAGTCTTGACTTCTTGGCCTTAGGCCCTAATCGACAAAATGGTTGAACAGTATTTCTCTGCCCTATGGGAGTGCTGGGAGCATAAGTGACCATTAACACACCACTGTGTTCGCAATACCAGTTTATGTCAATGTTAGCAAAGTAAGGACACAAACACAGGCCCTAGTCATCAGTCATCCATACAGTTAAATTTTCAGAACTATTTTGTTGCAGATCATCTAAAAGTTTTCCAGAGCAATTCCTGGACCTAGTATTGGAGTTAAACCTGGCCCAACAACAATGCTGCATAGGCAGTTTGGATGCAGCCACCCTGTTTGGACAGAATGTTTAAGAGTATGGCCGTGGCGGGACAGAGCCAGCTGGCCTCAGGGCTAGAGAACATTGACCTGGCACAGGAAACAGGTCTGTGCTAGTTTAGTACCTCCATGCAACATTGGTGGGCCAAGTTCACTGCCTGCCTAGATCATCCTGGCACACTGAGCATTTGGGGGAAACACTGAGCTCGGCTTAATGTAAACATAAAAGGAGATAGGCAGCAAACTTGAGATCACCTGGGACCTGAAGTACCTTCTTGACACACCAACAAAATGGAGGTTAGAATGGCCTACATGCAAGAGTCTTGTTAGCAACGCTTCCTCAAGGAGCAGTGCAGCCATATGTCATAACCAGTACAGTACCATGCTGTATGCTCAGTCTTCTGTGTTTTCCCTGATTACTATACAGAGATATCTGTAACACACTCCAGTAGTAGATTTTATTTCTCTCTCTCTTTTCAAGAGAGGGAAATACCAAGATCTACACTAAGAACACTAGTAACAGATACAAAGTCTGAGGAGGAGGGGAAACTGTTGTGTAACAAAGAAATATTCTGTATCTTCACCACTCAGCTACTACATTGGGACAGAACTGTTTTTCAAATTGTCATGTAACATAATGCATATGGTACCTGGGACACTAAAGAAACAGATATGTCCCTGAATGACTATTACTTCGGCAGACAGGTAGGCTCAGGTTTGCTCTTCCTTAACCTTCCTCACTCCCTGCTGTCTCTTCAGTTCAGGAAGAGGCCCTCTAACGGTCTTAACATTCCAAATCAACATTAATGAAGTCTTATCCCACACTGACTCACTGATAGAATCATAGAATCATAGAATGGTAGGGGTTGGAAGGGACCTCTAGAGATCATCTAGTCCAACCCCCCTGCTAAAGCAGGTTAGCCTAGAGTAGGTTGCACAGGAACGCGTCCAGGCGGGTTTTGAGTATCTCCAGAGAAGGAGACTCCA
>VZSC01000672.1:33935-52108 GCA_013398225.1 Steatornis caripensis
AGTCCAACCCCCCTGCTAAAGCAGGTTAGCCTAGAGTAGGTTGCACAGGAACGCGTCCAGGCGGGTTTTGAATATCTCCAGAGAAGGAGACTCCACAACCTCCCTGGGCAGCCTGTTCCAGGGCTCTGTTACCCTCACAGTAAAGAAGTTCCTCCTCATGTTCAGGTGGAACTTCCTGTGCTCCAGTTTGTGCCCGTTGCCCCTTGTCCTGTCACTGGGCACCATTGAGAAGAGTCTGACCCCGTCCTCTTGACATCCACCCTTTAGATATTTGTGAGCATTGATCAGATCTCCTCTCAAAGGAGGATAGGCAAAGTGCTGATTGGGGTGACTTCCTGGAGAATGACAGATTTCTGATGGTGCATCCATGACTTCCCAGAGGATGAAGGCTATAAGAATGACTTAATCATGAGGGATACACTTGGCCTTAAGAGTAGTTTGAAGACAGTATCACTTCTACTTGAAGCAAATTGAGTTCAGATCATTTGGGATTTTTCCGCTGTCACATTTTGTGTCTCATGTCCCAAGGAAGAGGTCTTCAAGGTCTTCTCTGGAACATTTCAAATCCATCTTGTTCAATGGTCTAGTTCGAAGACAGACTTAAGGCCAAGCAATGAGAGGACCTCTAGGCAAACACGTCTTTGAGGATAAGGTTTAGGAAAACTGTCTATCCTTGTTTTCTTTTGGAGATAGATTTAAGGGATTAGTCTTCTTACTGTTGTTTTATTCAGGTCAGTTGCCTGAGCTACTCAGACAGGCACTCATAAATCTTAGAGTCAGCGTAAACTGTTAGATTGGGCTGTACCATCTGTACTGGAGTTCTCAGTTCAGTGGGCTTCTGTGATGGTCAGTAGTGGACAGGAATTGTCATGGAGGCTTCAGCTGAGGGCTGGGGCAGCCACAGCCTAGGTCACTGTTCTAAACTTCTTATTGCTGCCAGTGGCTTCTGAAGTACCACTGTGAATCCAGGTCTTCAGAAGCTGACTGCTGGATACTGTCCTTTGCCCACAGTATGAAGTAGCTAGGGAAGCAAAAGTGTTTGTCTTGGGCAACTGTGACAGCTTTGGTGGTTGCTGGGACAACATGTTGTCACTTAACAATTCATAACTTTGCCTCTGATTGAGTGCTCTAAGAATAGCCTTTAATTGCAAAATCTCCCCCCCTCCTCAATCACAATTTCTGCTGCGCGCGGGCTTGAGGCGGAGTCACTGTTTCTCCTGACAGTTTGAGTCACATCCCTGGATGCTGGTCAGCTCTGATTCCAAGCCAGGCCTTTGTGCTTCTTGCGAGGAGGAGAATATTTATAAACTTGGCTCACGAAAGGAACATGAAGGATAAATACATGTATATGTGTTCGTTGAGTGTCGAGTCCTGAAGGAGCAGCAAGGAGCAGCAAGGCAACCTGTCTGCACCAGGCAGATGTCTTGGTCAGCAGAGTCTTGCAGACTGCACCAACTGCCTGGGTCTATACAAGCTGCCGGGCTATAACAGACCAGTGAGAAATCTGTCACCAAGAGGTCTTGCCTCTTTGTCATTTTCAATGCTTTTCCCCTACCTGTTGCTCCCCTACATGATGGTACATAACAACTCAAGTTACATGCACAAATGTATGACCTGAGTTTATGAGTCTAGTGCTAGCCCCTACCAAGGGTGAAAAAGAAAACTGCTTGTGAGCTGAGTCATTCAATAGTGTAGTACTTTTCAGTCATTCTCATGCACCTCACCAGGATAACCCCTCAGGTTTCAAAAGTGTGTAGAAAATGAAGACAGATGCCTTTAGGATACAGAAGTTTAGTTTAAATCTCTGCTCTTCAAGAATATTTCAAATAAATATTCATCAGCTGGCACTCCTCCTTCTGGATATCTTTCATTTTGAATAAATTCTCATATGTACAGAGGAGGAGGCGGCAGTCAGAAGAACAGGGTCTGGCTGGTTGAAAAAACAGTTATCAAGGGTGTGGGAAACTGAGGCTGGAGGCCTCAAAGATCTGACTGAGCTAAAAGATGTAAATATTGGCAAGAGCAACTGACCACTTAAAACCAGGTTGTGAGGGTCAGAAGACAGATTGGCAGCGGTGCTGGGCAGTGCTTGAGTGAGAGCAGCAACTCGTACACAGGTATTGTGTGCATTTTACAGATGAAGTAGAAAAGGGCTGCGTGAGGATGTGGGAGCAAGAGAAGTGTGAGATGAAGGCGTATAAGCCCCCGTGAGAAATTTTCTTCGCTTTAGCTGGTATTTTTATTGTGTGTTTTGAATAAAGAAAGTTGGGTGAGGAGTACACTGGAAAAGGAATGAGCACTAAGTGTGGGGAACAGCTGGAGTATCTCTGACATACACTTCTTTTGCTTGCCACCCTATTTATGGATCTGTAGGAATGTGGAAGGAAAAAAAGTTTACTGCTTTAATATTTCTTGTGAGCAAAATCCATACAGGATCTATCTCGGAATGTGAGAGCAGAGAACAAAAGCATGTGTCTTCGTGCCAGTTTGTGATTATTAATTTGAGTACAAGGTTTGTCTATATTATGATTTAAAGTAGTTAGACTCTTTTCCCCTAGGTGTTCTTTATATATAGATGCACCTAGTTCTTCCACCCCAAACTTTAAATAGAACTTATAGAAGGAAAATGGCTATGTATTTATTTAAATGGATTGGGGTTTTATGTTCTTGTTTGTTTGCATTTTCAGGTAAATATTTATTTAGAATGCATTTTTATAGTGTTATGGTGAGAGTCAACAGATGGTCTGTTACAAATAGTTTTCCAAGTACAGTCTTTCTCCTGGCATATAAATGAGTATTCAGCAGAATGAAGGCTTGTTCTGCCGTGTTTGGTTGGGCAATGTAGGTAGAAATGTTTCCTTGATATCAGTAGACATGAGGGGAGCAGAGAAAAAAGGAGTCTCCTGCTCACAGACCTCTGTGGGATAATTCACAAATCATCTGCAAGTCCATCCTGCATCACAAGGCCATTTACAGCTTGGCGCATACTGAGACCACGTGCCTGTGTTTCAGCACATGAAGGGAGATTTGCAATTGAGTTAGAGAGAGAAGGAAGACAGGGGAAAAGATCCGTCTCAGATGAGGATGCAGATGGGGGAAAAATCCAGTTTTGGCACAGTGTCTCGCCTTTCTCCCTGTGTCTGATATGGGATCAAGATACAGGAGGAAACCTGATGCACTGTGAGGATACACCATGAGCCACACGGCTTGAGGAGTACAAGTTTTACACCAGAACACTGAAGACCATGAAGACCTCATGGTTAAACCATGCCTGCTGTGATGCTGACTGGGACTGAGAGATTCTGTTGAGAATGAATGCCTAAGAGGGAGCTTGAACTAGCAGTGGAATGACTTGGTCTCCAGTTAGTATAGTTTTTTGAGAGAGGGTCCCTCACCAGCTTTGCACCGGGGCTCCTCAAGGGAGAGGTCTGCCACCTCTTAATCAGTTCCACCAGATCTGGCAAAATGAACAAATAAAAGAAATTCTACCTTCATAAACAAAATGCAGCTTTGAGTCCTTGTCATTGATATCATAAGGGGATGCCGATGTCAGGAAATATGGCCATAAAATCTTAGGCTAGCCATAAAATTGTTATTCTGTCGAAGAGACAACTCCTGCTTTGATTCAGTAACTAGCTATAGAAACAATTTAAATTACTTCTATAAAGGATGTGATCAATTAGAAAAATAAATTCAGTCTGTTAGAGGGGTTTTTATTCACTGTTCTTGAATACTTGTGCAGTCACAGGTTTATGAAAAGCTAGTTTCAGTCCAGAAGCCACAGTTCATTTGTTCAAGAAAGAATTTTCATTTTGGGATTAAATTGTTGTAATTCTGAAGCACTGAAGCCAATAGCAATTTTCCAGATGATTTGAATGGGAACATGAAGAGGTCTTTCTGAAGATGTAGCATACAGTTTTGTGGCTGAATAATCATGAAAAAGACAAATCAGAAAGTTAAAATAGTAATTTCCTTATGTCAAGTAATTAAGCCATAAATTTTTGAACAAATCATAACTCAGATTGCAGAGAAAGAGATAATTTTTAAGAGCTAATAATTTAGGAAACATACTATAATTTGAATGGCTAAGATTAATCTTTTGAACACCAAATATTTGACTGAAATTATTTACAGACAATGCTTTTCCTAGCTCTGTATCTGATATGTCATCACAGAACGTAAATAAATGTAAATGTACAAACTTAATGCTTATCAGGTAACACACTTTCAACTCCAGTGCAGTATTTTAGAATGCAAGCAATAGGTGTACGTTAAAACAATATTACAACAGTTGTGATATTTTAGAAGTAGCCTTATTCTCAAATACAATTAATTTTACTCTTTATTTGCTCTTGGGAGAAAACATTTACAGTCAGAATTGAAGATTAACATAGTATAATAACACAAAATGGGGTAAAATATGGTATCAGTTTGTATAATAGCATGTTATATGCAGCTGTTTTGAATTATATTACCTTTTTATTGATGTGTCCAGAATTATTTTCTTGCAGCTTAGACATGTAGGGGCTTTTAAACCTACAAAGTATAGCAAATTGCAGATGAATTGGTCCATGAGGATAGTTAAAAAAAAAAAGTCTGAGGTATATTGTTGAAATTAGAACATGAAAAAATGGAGGTACTGGAGGAAACTTTGACCTACTGGAATTCCATTTAAACTACTGTAACGGTAGTCAGATTGTGAAATCAGACTCATGCAGCATTTGTTTCTTGATGAGACTTTTATTTAGACTACTTAGACAAGGCTAAGAAATAATTACATTAATTAGCTATTTAATGTAGATTTTCAAACAATAATTCAGACCTTGTCTTCAGTGCTAAAAATAATGATTTTTTTCACTTGGATTAACTAAAATACACATGCAACCTTGGAGTAAAAGCGAGCATTAAAGACAAGGTACTGACTGTTAGGTAAATAAAAATGTCCTGGGTATATACAGGTAAACTTTCCTGTACCCTTTAGTAGTAAATCATTTGTGTTTTACCTTGATGGTGTCAAAATGGTGGCCTGGCATTAGTTGCATTGAGATGTATCTTTTTCCTTGTACTAATAAAAGCAAATCTTCAGAAGAGGCAATATCTGACTTGCCTCCAAATTGGAAGCCTGCCCACTAAAATGCTGCAGTCATAGTTGCAGAACCATATAATTTACATTAATTGGTTTTCCTCTTTGGATTTTACTGGCAGCTGCTATTTTTCTGAAGCTTCATTTTCTATAGGAATTACACTGTTCTGTAATATGCTATATAAGTAAGATGTACAATATCAGTAGCAGAATTGCAAAGCTCCAGACATTTATTGCCAGTGCAAGTCAAAACTGATTTGTAGAGGGTCACAGATAATCCTTAACTTTACTATTGGTCTGATTTCAGGAAATGCTGTAGATACATTGGTACTTACATCACTATATTGGTTGTTGATGTTACAGGAATAGGAATTTCTGAGGGCTCATTCTGTTATGCACAAAGGAAAATAATTTACAGTATGAATAAAGGTGGCACACAAATTAACAAGATAGGAAGGGTTTTTAAGATCATACTTTTGCATTTTAAAGATAAAGATATGCATCTCATTTTTAAATTTTTTTTTAAATAAAGTCTACTAGTTTTTCAAAAATACTCTTTTCCATTATAAGTATTATGAAATAGCTGCAAAGATAATGCAATTTTTGCTTCTCTACCACTGTACATCCTTTCTGTGGATTTTTTTTTGTTCACTAGATCAATTTATTCCTTTTTTTTCACACAAGAAAAAAGAAAAAATTCTGCACTTTCAGAGGGGTCTGACTGTTTTCAGAGCCATCTGAAATTTCTAGTACAGAGGACACAAGAATATGAGTGTTCATTGGTTTTCCATCCATGTGAAATACCAGTGCTTTTTGTTCTGTCTCTCTAAAAATATTTCCACGAACTTTCAAAATGATAAGAACATTTCAAAGATGACCAACATAAAATACTCATAGTTTAACTGTCTGTATTTTGTTTGAACTTTGGCAAGAGCAGTTCAGAAAAATAAAACCGGTATATAGAGAACATATAACTGCATGAAATAAGAATATTTCAGATTTTTTCTATTAACATTACAGTTTGGGGAGGTGAAGAGATTTCTTTCCAAATTCATATGTTGAATTGACCACTTAAAAAAAAAATCAATAAAACCTATTTTGAACTTCTCTGAAATTTTACACAGCATGAGGCATGATCTAAAACAGACCAACAAATATAGGGTCATGCTCTTGCTACCACAGATATGCAAAGCACTGCTTTAATGGCTGATTGCACGTCCATCACATCGTATTTGGAAGTCTTTGAGATTGCTACCAGATTTCCAAATAAACTAATAGAAGAAGGAAAGAGACAAAAAGTCTGTCTAAAACATTCAGCAAAAAGCAAGGTAAAATGACCTACTGCCAGAGACTGAGCAACAATTTGATGTTAACTTTAACTCTGAACAAAGGTTTCATGCTTGCAAATACTGGTAGTGATCTGAAGCACTATGGGAAATACAGGAGAAAATGCATATTTCTGCCCTGTTGACCTTGATGCTCACAAAACTCTTGCATGAGACAAATTGGAAACATGCTCTGCATCAGTTGTCCAATTTCAACTTTGGGGATAATCAGTTACTGAGGAGGACAGGAACAACAGAAACATGAGGATTTATTGTGGCAGAACTTAAGATTTTCTCTGCTTGAATGTTCTCTGTAGAAACCACTGCAGTCACAAAGGTATGATTCTTGTTATTCTATAAGTTATTTGCAAAATCAGAATTGGAAAGAAATCATTGAAAGTACATATATATTGGGGAAAAAATCAATATATCTTTGATTTTGAACTAACAGTAGGAGCCTGATTTATATTTATCAGTCTGTGACTCCACTTCTGTGCTGCAGCAATGCCATTACTTAAAGTCAGTGAAAAATCTACAGTGACTAAAAGGCAAAGCAAACCTGATGCTTCTATGAACTTTAACAGACTGTTGTTCTCTCACAATCCCTCCTCTCCACCTGCTTATTTAGGCATTGTGTCTGAAGACACTTGCTGAGAGTCCTTAGATGCTTGAAATATTAGGTCCTTTCTCTCAACTCCTCTTCTAGCCACATGATATATGTGAGTAAAGAGATGTAGGCATCTCTGGATATTTTCATCTTTACTGAATCTGATATAGATGGGGAGAAGCTCACTTTGAAAGTTCTTTTCTCTCTGTCTTGAATATAGAGAGGAACTAGATGTCTAATCTAGGGTAGGGGTGTTGCTTTTAGACACTTAAAGATACATAAGATAAAATCTGCTTCTGGTTTACTCTAGACTCCCTCTCTGAGGTCACTTGAAGATCACTCTAGAAGTATAAAGACAGTATATTTGTATAACTCTAAAACAATGTAGAATTGGCAGTACAACATATCCAGGTCCTTGTTAGTCTAAGCTATCCCATTATCTTCACTACGTAATTTTACTGAGAAATCTGATTAGTTTCAGATTAGTCAAGAAGATGCATTTTTTTATTTAGATGTTTTAAAACTTCTTATTTCTACGTTTATTAGCCATCACCTAGAGTATCTTCTGAGTACTACAGTTCCAGCAATGGCGTAATGCAAGACACAGAGCCTTTTTGAATACAGCTTCTTGGGACGTTATTTTTTTTTCATATGAACATACTCACAGTAGGTACAGTATCTCAAGTACACCTCTGCCCCTTATAGTTATGGCAGATAAGAATGACCTGGAAGGCAATGTGGACAGCTAAATTTATTGAGACCACTATCCAACTGTAAAACATCTGCCTGAGGATCCCGCCAAAAATACATTGTTGGCTGGCTAGCTAACAATTACATGCAAGCATGCTGTACCTGTATGTCAAATATAAACCAGCTGTAAGATCACTAGTGCTGATTCATCTGCAGAACACACCATAAGCAATTCATTTGACTTACGATGAGATAGAGTTGAGTTGCGTGATGAAGAAACAAGAACAGTAAATCGGCTGCCATTCAGCTATGCATTTAAGTGAATGAATGTCCTTGGATAACACACACACACATGCTATTGAGCTATTACTTACCTACAGGAGCTTTGAAAGGGTGAAGGAAATAAACTACTGAAACTGTGCCGTGTCTTTCACACGGTTACCTGATCAGAAATTAGCTTTCCTAATGGTCAAGAAAAGCATATGTCTGCCGTAATGTTTGCAGACATCCACACAATTTTAATGCCAGCCATCGCGTCTCTTCGTGTTGGCAAACTCAGGTCCAGCTTGGTCTGAGCTCTTCTGGACTGCAACGTAAATGCCTCTATGCTCTTTGACTCTTTGGGAATAGAGGCTCACAAACCACAGATCAGAGGAGAGGTCAAAGCCACAGTACTTCATGGGTCTTTAGGAGCCTCAAAATCTCTAGTCCTACAGATTGTTCAAGTCATTCTGCATTAAAAGTTTGGAAAATACTCTTTCCACCTTTTTTTTTTTGTGCTCAGATGTTAAGTAGATTCTAACTAACAGCTATTAACTAAGTAATTGTATTCCACTAGAAATCAACACAGTAACCTTCAGCTCAAAACAGCTGTCAGTGACTCAAGGAGTTAGAATGGCAACTATTAAAAACATACCTTTTATTGCTAGAAGTTGTGGAAGAAAAGTGCAATATAATTATGTCTGTTCTAAATGAAGCCATCTGTCTAGTTTCTCTAGTACGAAGCAACACTACTTATGCTCAGCAACCAGTATGTATTGTATTTACATATCATGGGATCCTTATTAACTTCAAAGGATTTGGGTTTATGCCCTGAAAGTCCTAATCTATAAGACCTTTGCTATTTCCTTTGGGAAATACTCTTCAACTAAACAGAAAATGTTATTAGGAAGTTCTTTTTCTTTCACTCATCTTTCTCTTAAATTTATATTTTCCTAAACTAGTCTCTTTCTCTTTCTTCTTCTTTCCTTTTTCTTTCTTCTACTTTCTTTTTTCTTTCTTCCTTCCTTCCTTCCTTCCTTCCTTCCTTCCTTCCTTCCTTCCTTCCTTCCTTCCTTCCTTCCTTCCTTCCTTCCTTCCTTCCTTCCTTCCTTCCTTCCTTCCTTCCTTCCTTCCTTCCTTCCTTCCTTCCTTCCTTCCTTCCTTCCTTCCTTCCTTCCTTCCTTCCTTCCTTCCTTCCTTCCTTCCTTCCTTCCTTCCTTCCTTCCTTCCTTCCTTCCTTCCTTCCTTCCTTCCTTCCTTCCTTCCTTCCTTCCTTCCTTCCTTCCTTCCTTCCTTCCTTCCTTCCTTCCTTCCTTCCTTCCTTCCTTCCTTCCTTCCTTCCTTCCTTCCTTCCTTCCTTCCTTCCTTCCTTCCTTCCTTCCTTCCTTCCTTCCTTCCTTCCTTCCTTCCTTCCTTCCTTCCTTCCTTCCTTCCTTCCTTCCTTCCTTCCTTCCTTCCTTCCTTCCTTCCTTCCTTCCTTCCTTCCTTCCTTCCTTCCTTCCTTCCTTCCTTCCTTCCTTCCTTCCTTCCTTCCTTCCTTCCTTCCTTCCTTCCTTCCTTCCTTCCTTCCTTCCTTCCTTCCTTCCTTCCTTCCTTCCTTCCTTCCTTCCTTCCTTCCTTCCTTCCTTCCTTCCTTCCTTCCTTCCTTCCTTCCTTCCTTCCCTTTCCTCCACTAAATAACTCCTCTTTCATTAACTATGTTCATCCTTGAAATGGACTCCTCAGCCACTGCTTCCCTTCATTAGATATGTTAGGATTCTTAACATTTGAAAGGTTAACTTTTCCTTCCTCTTCTCCCCTTAATTTTCATGTTGTGCCTCTCTACACTACCAGGTTAAAGCCAGGGCTGGAACTAGAATTGTTGAAATACCGCAAGTATTTACGATCTGTCTGGAACTTTCTGAAATACTGTGAGAAAGCCCATTCTTGTGAGATTTCCAGCTTGGTCTTAAGATTCAGATAAGATCAGGATAACAATCCAGACTTTTTAGTGATGTTTATCCAAATCTTCTGAGATTTCTTCATCACTACTAAAAAGCACATATATACTATGTAGTATATGCACCACTCTGACACGTTTTGTCCTCCCATGTTTTCTCATCCTATGTCCTGCGCAGTTCAGGTCAATGTCCTTTAGCATCACTAATAAATTGAAACAACTTTAGTCTGTTGTTCTTGCCCACAAGATAACAAAACACATCAAAAGTTATAAGACAATGTTCAGACTCTCAAGGCACCCACTATACTTTCTGAGATGATGAGCAAGTCACTGTCTACACTGTCCCACCCTGACTTCCTACTCAATTCCTACTCTGCCATAGCTATTCTTCTGTAGCCCTGATATCTGAATTTCCCCCACTTAGTAACAGACAAGTACATAGTCCATAGAAATCAGTTCTATCAAACTTTGGCAGAAGGCCCACCAAAAAAGATGATTGCCTATAAAGTCCAACACAAAATGACCACCACCACCACTGCCCTCTAGCTCCCATGCAAGCCAATCTACAATGAAGGGACTGTGATCACCTTCCATTCTTTCCCACTGCACACGTCTGGATAAGCAATCATGAAAATCAGAATCATGAAAAGGTCCACAATTTTATGTGTGCTTAAGCTGTCACATCTCAACATTGTCATGCCTAGTACCATATCAATGTCAGATGCAATGGAAAACATAGGTGTTTTCATAAAAAGTACCCTTGTCTGTTGTAGCAAGTTTTGAGGGAAAAAAACCACACCTTGGAATAGAACATTTTGAAGAGGACTGACTATGAGACAAAATTATTTTTCAGTTGCATTTGCCATCATCACTGTGCCAGTGTCCTGTTGGGAGCTTGGCTGATGACCTTACCTTTGACTGTTATGAGCATTCTTTGTTGAACTATGTACTTATAGCAACCTGAGCGTCTTATGAAAGCCTCTATTTATTCTTGGCAGCTTCTCTTCATGCTGAAGAGAAAGGGAAAATTTTAGCATATTGAGTATCTTTTTGCATCTTGTTATACTATTTTGTACTCTATCTTATCTCAGCTTCTAAACCTGATAGGAGTTGTATACCCTGTGCTTTCTTTTAGCTACTAAAAATTATCAGAAGGACCTGGCCTTTGTATATGGGTGATATTTTTTCCACTGGTTTCCGTTAAAATACATTGTTCTTCATAAAGATTAATTAAATATGCAGAAATACCGGAGTCTAATTACAGCTGCATTTGTTTTCAGTGGTACACTATATTTGTCTGGTTGCAATAACATTCAATCGAATTTGAGTATTTGGTGATGAACGGTGGACCTCAAAATGTTTGAATGTTCATCTCAGATAAACACTCAGAAATCTGGCTGCCTGACATACCTGCTAAGTCTGTTTCAGTCTATAAAATAACACCAGTGGAAATTTAATGCTGACAATGTTTATATGAGATCTCTGGTACATTGCAATTCTAGCTGGATTAATGCAGTTCTTATTTTCTGCTCTTCATCTTTTCATGCCTTTTCTTTGTCTTCATCTTGGATTTAGCACTTTACAGTTGATTTTTTGGATGAAGGCTGATGAGAGGAGGGGCTTTTTTCTAGGCTCAATCCTTTAAATCTCAGGCCAGGCTGTGATCTTCAAATCTGTATGAGAAGAATCCCTTCTTTCAAATTCTTATTCATCCTAAGTAGAAGAGGAATTAACCTTTTTGGCAGAATCTTTGTTTTCTTCAGAAACCCCATTGATATAGAGTCTTTGTATGTTGTCATCTTATTATGAGATGTCATATGAACACACTAATTTTTATGTGGACCAATCCATTTTGGCATTAACTTGTTTCTAAGGCAGGTCTAAAACCAACTTCAGATGAAAAAAGTCCTTTGTAGTTCAGCACCACCAGAAGTTTAAATACCAGTCTGGAGATGTAGTGTCTTGTTAAAAGGTGATCTTTCTCAAATGTTCAAATGGAAAACCAAGGTTTGGACCATATCTGGAGAGAACAATTTGGATGCTGTTAATAATGGAGAAAACACGAAAAGGTTTTAAGAAAGATGTTGCAAACACATCGTGTATGCTTCTCCAAACCCTGGATAGACATTTTATTCACGAGCATGATATGAAGTTTCTATATCATTTTGCTGCTTAGGCTTGATTTCATCTTTCCACCCCTCACCCACCTTTTTTTTGTGACACATAGGAGTCCAGCCAGTAGAGTTGAAAAGGAGAACTTGACCTAGGTGAGAGAAGAATCATTCAGACTCCCTCTGAAGACTGCTCCAAAGGACTTCAGAGGAATAGGAACATTAACAGGACAATTCCAGAGGGATAGTGGAAACTTAGAAAATTTAAATGGGTTCACAGTTTCCAGAAATGAATTCCCTTTGCCATAAATCATTCAATGACATAGGCTCAGGTCTTGATTTAAAGGATGTTTTCTTTCTTTTTCTCAGGGGTTGCCAATGTTTTTTTACTCAAAGATTAAAATTTATCTGGTTTTGTATTTATTCAGAACAAGTACAAAAAGAGAGACTTCTTCTATAGCTGTGACAATATCTATATATCTTATTATATAGGAGAAATTGCATTAAAGGATGCAGAGTTCAAAGGCTAATTTACAATCTAGTAGTCTTGTGTCACAAAAAATTAATTGATCACTATTACTTATATAAAGAAGGAGTCCAAAATCTTCTGTCATACCTATGATATACTATGCTAGGCACATTTTTAAGCACATGAGGAAACATGACCCATAGTCCAAAGAAACAACAGAAAACAATGTATATATAATAAACGTAAGGAAAAATGGACAAATTACAGGAACAGTAAAATCATCCGCACTGTGGAGGAAACATCTAATAACTGTTCTGATCAATTGCATGCCAATGGGTTAGCTAGTCCTGTTTATTTAGCACATGTGTGCAAGTCAGCTACAAGTAAGGGAACAAGACAGAAAGACATGGAGTTTTACTAAAATGGGCACTAATATTTGGTATCATGCAGAATTGTCAATATCCTTATGGAATTATAATAGAAAAATGTGTTAATTGGATTTTTCTTGTTTTCTATGATACCTTTGTGTCAAAGCACTTTCTTTGGCATACTTTAAGTCATTCAGAACTGTCTTTTCCTTCATCTACAAGAGATTTGACACAATCTTGGTATCAACTGGCTATCAGCTATCAGCTGATTGGCTATCAGCTTCTGATCTGCTGAATGAATCAACGATTTGAAATAATCAACCACAATTTTATGACCTGACACCCAAAAAGAAGCAGTGATCTGGATACGTCATGAGAGAATTCTCTTCCAATTCAGGAGTCTCATGCTGATCATTTCTATATAGGATATACAGTTCTTTAATAAAAACTGAAAATAACAATTCCTCAGAAAAAAAAGGAATTATTTCTCTATTTCTGTTTTTACATTTTAGAAGCACACACTCATGTTTCATAGTTTACCCTTATTCCAAAATCTTTATTTCACATGCTTCAGTTTGAGGATAATTAAGTACAAGTCTATAGTGTCAAACCACTTCATGATTTAATACGTACATTCGCTTTTGTCTGACATGCCTTCAAATACAATCCACATATCAAATTATTCTACATAAAGTAGAAATACGTAGCTTAAGTTCTAACTCACACAACCTTTGTATAACCACCCACGTGAGTACTTACTTACACAGAGAAAATATAGTTTCTGATATATGGATGAATACCTTCTACTCAGAAACTTCCATATAAAACAGGGTAATAGCAAAGCATCTAAAGGATTTCTTGGACATTTGCTCTTCTCCCTTACTAGGATCTAGAGTTCTCTGTTGGAATGGGATTTAAAAAAAAAAAGTATAGTGGAGATGTGATTTATATTGTGCATGTAACACCAGTTATAGCAAAATTGTTATCAAAGAAGAAGGGATTCAAGGTTGGTTTTTTTTTCCAAAAGACAGTCAGATTCCAGATTCAATTAATCTTCTCTGCAAGTTTATGCAGCAACCAGATACACTCAACTAAATATACCCTGTCCTCAGGTCTTGTATGGTTCCTTCTGGGCTCCATTATGTGCCTGGCTTCTGAAAAGCACAACAGACTCGGCAGGTCCTTGATGAAAATGCAGTCTTAAATGAAGCTTAGACCTGGTTCATCACTAGNCCAGATACACTGAACTAAATATACCCTGTCCTCAGGTCTTGTATGGTTCCTTCTGGGCTCCATTATGTGCCTGGCTTCTGAAAAGCACAACAGACTCGGCAGGTCCTTGATGAAAATGCAGTCTTAAATGAAGCTTAGACCTGGTTCATCACTAGTTTGAAAGAAAGAAGTTACATCAGGAAATTGCAGAAAGGCTGTAATTCACACTGAAGATAACGCTTGATGTACAACATAAATAGGATTGAAAAGTTTGTGTTGTTTCAGCAGATTGGTCTATTAGTGTATGGCCAGCTGTATGTAAATATATATATATGCACATAGATATGTACATGCACACACCTGTTACAAATACTGCAGCTCTTAGAGTGACGGTCAATCTTGAAAGTCAAATCCAAATTAAAAAGAAGTATTTTTATCCAGCTTCCCAATGTAAAATACAAAGAAATATTGAAGGATTTTCTTTTGTTAGATTTTTTAAAAATAGTACATTTTGACCTGTTACTGGCTACTAGCTGTATCATTTTATCATAATCTCTTCTTATTCACTGTGTAAATATCCTTGTTAGATATTTACTCTAATAATAGGTGGAAGTCTGGGTGCTTTAAGGATAAATTCCTGGCCTTAAGGAACTGAGAGTTTCAAAAAGATTATTAAAATTGGAGAAGAAAATTGTTTACAAAGTAATGTTACGGTTATGCATAAAATGTTCACCTTTATGTTCCATCTGAACACTAACACCTCATTTGCCAGCACAGTCCCTGAACTGTTGCCTGAACTTTAATGAAATAAAAGCCAGACCAGACTCTGCAAAGGCAGAGCTTAACTCACAGTACAAATGTATAGTTAAATAAATACTTGCAAACAAGTTTCCCAACAAGGGATGAATGTGTGGTCCTTGATACTGGAAGTTTAATAAGTGTCTAAAAGCCACATTGTATAAGCTGGTAGGAAATGCTCACTTTAGACCTAATGGTTTTTCTCTAATTAAATTGTGCATAATTTATAGCAGATGAAAGCCCTGTTACTGACTGTCGTTTGCTGTGTGGTCAATCTCTACCTCGTATTTGTCCAAACATTCTTCTGAATTATCCAACTGTTAAACTATTTGGTGTCAAAATGTTTCTGGATTGGTACTTAGAGTTTTTATGTTTCTTGCTTAACTTTGGTCTGTAGTTTCTCCAAACATAAATACATCAACCTATATTAAAAACAGAGCCTTTATCTGCACAAGTTGCTTGGGGAGTAACTTTCCCTGGTCTATAAGACAAGAAAAATCATTGTTTTCTCCTTTGATTTAGGGAGTTGATTTATAAAGGTTTACTTTTAAAGCTTCTGTTTCAAATGTGCTAACTCTAGAGTTTTTATATATTGCCCAGATTTACTTACCCATGTTTAGGGTCTGATTTATAAACTGTGTGCCTTCTCACTCAGCAGGCATCTTTGATTTAGGACAACATATTACAAGTAAGTTTTTCAGTAGCTTAGTATTTAACTGAAATCAGAGAAATTACACATGAGCAAGTATAGTTCTTGATTCTGTTTTGGTTTGGTTTTCTATTTCAGAGTCTTTAATATAATGGAATATATAAGAAAAAAATCACTATAAGAGTGAGGGAATTTCAAAAAGTAAAGTTCACCAAAGCCCTTCAGTGATTAAAGTTTCTGGGTTTTTGAATGTCAGTGGAAGTAGGCTTCTAAATCACTTAACTATATTGGAAAGTCATAGAATCATAGAATGTTTTGGGTTGGAAAGGACCTTAAAGATCATCTAGTTCCAACAAAAATACTCCTTTTTACTTCTGGTACAGCCTTTTACTCTTGTATTCAAGCAGATTCACTGCTTATATTTCCAATATGCTTTTCAGCCATGAACACTTTGCAGACGATTTCTCCAACTGGGGTTAGATACACACCCTTATTTCTCATTATTGGCAAAAAAGGCCCTGTCAGAGATGTCTGGGATGTACATTTATGTTAACTGGTTTAGAAGAAACAGTAAAAAACTGCAAAGAATAGAGGTAATACCATGCTCTCTCTTTTTCTGCCTATTAACACAAAGATACAAGTATATTTATGCATTACATGAATTACCTGTTTCTTTTCCTGTTTACTAACTACAAACTTCAAAGCTCTAGAAACTGCTTGTAGGCTGATGTGGTCTGTAACAGGAACGGCCAAAACCAGATTTTGGGGAGTAAAGATTTCATTAACATCACACAAAACTTCTTATTTCTCAAACTTAAAAGCCACAATTTGAGTCACTGATATGTGGAGAGGAAAAAAAAACAAACCCCAACCCCTAAGAAAGTAGTCCCATTATTATATCAGTTACAGTGTGATTTTTAAACATTTTCTTTGTGTTCCTGATCTGTCCACATTCCCTTTGATGCATTTGTGGACTATCTCTGAGTGGGAATGAGTGGCCAGGAAAGCTGTACAGCTAACCAGAATAATTTTGTTGGATCCAGGAAATAGTGAAGGACTCAGAAAACCTAGAGGTATTAGAAAATGGGCCCTGTCCTTGACCTCTTCAGGCTGGTTGAGACTGTCATCACTATTTATTGCCTGAGTGCTGCGCGGGTTGCAGTGGTGGCAGTAGTTATAGCAGGATCCAAGAAAAGGGCAAGGGGAGCAAAACACTTTGCGCTGATGCCCATAGTGCTCCTAGATGCAAGGCGTCATAGGATGACAGCTGTAATTGTAATAGTTTTATATGGAGGTATCATAATTGCAATTATTCCTCACAGATACAGAAATTCAAAGAGAAAGCAGCTATGTGTGAATACTTGTGTCTTCTAGCAAAACTAATCAGACATGAATACAACCATGATTTTTAAGAATCATAACCTATTTTTGAATGTCAGTAATGAAATTTTTGAAAAAAAAAATTGATTCAGAAAATCAGTGGATCATGCAACATTTATTTTTAAAAAGATAATATGTATAGAAAATATTAAGTTTGTGTTTAAAAGTATTTGTTGTTTTGACTCAAAAGGCAATCTAAGAACCTGTTTTAACAACTTTTGCAACTCTTTGCAACAAGACCAGTTTTTTCTCCAGCTTCATCTGAACGGCATGTCTTCTCGATCTCTTCTTTGTTTTAGTTTCTAAATCAGCCTCTGTCCTTGCCATTATTTTGCACATTGATGAGGGTAGAAAGACAACAGGTACTCTCACTTTAGCACTGAATGCACACACCATACACCATTTAGGGTTGTTTCCTTAGGGATGAATGCATTCAAACACTCTGGAGCTGAAACTGCTTTGTGAATAAGAAGCATTGCTAAAGGCTCATACTCATGGTGTGACATAAGCTGAATAAATAATAGTCCGTTTTGTTAAAAAACAGTAGGAAAGCTCTAGATATTATTTCAATCTTTTCTCCCTATTCAAGCAACATCTATTCATTCCTTTCAGTCTAAACAACTGCATGCTAGACTTCATTAATTCTTATGTTCATTGTCATGTGCAAATATTTCAAGCATTTGAGGTGCGATTATATATGAAAATTACTTGATCTAATTTTCCTTTCTTAATGTGCAGTCATCAAAAATGAAAATACAGTAAGAAATTGCAGCACGTCTGTGAGGTCAACGTGAGAAAACACCTCCATCTAGTGGTGTTCGCAAGGTTTGGCCGACGTCGTGCCCGGGATTCTTGTGCCGTTGGGAAAGTAATTCAGTAATATCATAACAGTAACATAACCAGTTAGATTGCGGTAGTAACACCAGCATAACTGTGCTGATATAACTGGTAAGACTTTCTTGTCTAAGCAAAATCAATTTTAATGAATGGAAATCTCCCCTGATAAATCAGTCCATTGCGATGTGCCCCTCCAGGTGCTGTTCAGACTCACCCCAGAAACTGTGGAAATTTAACAAATTTAATCCTCATGCCCCACTGCTGACACACAAGTATTTTGATTGCCTCCAACAGACTTAGTACTCATTTCAGCCCCTGGAGGAAAGAAAGGCAGGTTTCCTCAAAAATACAGAGGTCACCATTTCAGAAACTGGCCCATCTCCCTCACTTAAACTGGAACAGTAGGAACTCAAAAGAATATCTGTTTAATAACAGGCTAGGTTC
>VZSC01000672.1:63135-92579 GCA_013398225.1 Steatornis caripensis
CGAAACAGCCCTCGCCTCTCCCCCTTCCCTCCCAAATGTTCCAGTTTATTGTGAAACAGATGATTAATTCTTATGGTCAGTCATAAATAGAGAAGAGATATGTAAATCATTTGCTAAGAAATGTTCTTAAGTCACAGATATACAAGACCAGTCAGCAAGTACAGGGCAGAGATTTAGTACTTTTTACCTAGTGTTCTCATTTCTTAGCTAAGACGTTAGCAAGGTGCTTGAAGATGGAGTCCAGTGGGGATTATAGGTCCAAATCTGTTCTGAACCACACTGATACAGAAAGCCCAGAACAACTTCAGACGTTTAGTTCTGTAGTGGTAGCATCAGAGAGCATGCTTTAGGAGTAGGAATAAAGTGTGGTTTCTAGTGAGAAATTATAGAAGAAATTGAAAGCAGAAAGACGATTTTACATCAGGGAAAAAAGCAGTAACTGAAGTGAAAGTAAAATAAAATGAGACGCTTAAGTGGAATCAGTCAAAAACCAGTGTAATGGAGGCTGTGAATTTCATGTGGGTTTGGCTGAGAAAGTTCAATTAAGGAAAGATGAATGCATTTTTCTGGTTTGTTATTTTTTTTCTATCAGAAATTGTTTTCTTTGCTAGGACTGTAGGGCTGACCTCCTTAGATTATGAAGAATCCTTCTCGTAGTAGTTCATTCTACCTGAAGAACTAAAATCTTCAGAGTCTTATACCAATGACAGTGTCTTCTGCGGTGGTCACAAATTACTGGTACTGGAAGGCAAGAGTAACAAGTATTTCATGTATCTCCACTAGAAGTCTTACTGAGGATGAATTTGGTTCCAGCTTGTCAGACAAGGCATTTTGAGATGTAAACTGTCCTACTGGCACTTCAATTTTCTACTCCTAGTAGGATACATTTGTTCCACGTGCATTTAGAGAATGAAATGTTTAAGGTAAAAGCAGAACTTGGCTACTGACTAACATTTATGAACAGTATGTACTTTTGCCTTTGATCATCTTGATACCGTGATTGTCACTGAGGTAATTTCACTGTCTAAGGGAAAGACTGCCAAAGCATTTATAACAAGAACAAGCAGGAAAGGGAAGAATATAGGAGCAGATATGATCCTTCTTCTGCTATAAGTATGTTCTTCCAGCCCAGCAGAAGGATGGAAAAGCATTAAGGGAACATCCTAATGGTTGAATATCAGTCTACTATATGGTTTCTTGTATATTTCAGCCACTCGTGACTTAATTCTGAATGTACAATTTAAATCTCTCATTGGAAAAGACATATAAGAGGCAGTAAATCAAGATGAGCAATCCAGAGTAAACCCAGGCTTCGGAGCAATCCAGCTGAACTCCAGTGTACGACCTCAGTTCTGCCTTCAGTTTCTAAGCTTCATTTAAATTGTTCACTTTTCTCTTGGCTGCTTCCTTCCCTCCCTCTTTTCATTATCTCATTCCCCTTTCCTCAGCTGCAGCCCCTCCAGAGGACCTGTTCTTTTCTTTTCTCTCTATGATCCTTGCCCACATCAATAGTAATGAAAGTGAGACTGGGAGTAATAAAAGTGCAGAATCATAGAATCATAGAATGGTAGGGGTTGGAAGGGACCTCTAGAGATCATCTAGTCCAACCCCCCTGCTAAAGCAGGTTAGCCTAGAGCAGGTTGCACAGGAATGCATCCAGGCGGGTTTTGAATATCTCCAGAGAAGGAGACTCCACAACCTCTCTGGGCAGCCTGTTCCAGTGCTCTGTCACCCTCACAGTAAAGAAGTTCCTCCTCATGTTCAGGTGGAACTTCCTGTGCTCCAGTTTGTGCCCATTGCCCCTTGTCCTGTCGCTGGGCACCACTGAGAAGACACCATTGGCTACATACCATAACCAAAATAATTTAGGTCAACACCAGCAATTATAGGTCCAGCAGTACAATTTAATGGTAGTTTTGATTTGATTACTGATTTTGCTCTAGAAATGGAGATTATACAGTTCTGTGCTGGATAAATCATGTGTTAGGTGTAGTCATTTTGAAATCTTAGCTCCTACTGAAAAATAAAAATGGAAGGGGAAAAGGAGTTCAAGAAAATATGAGCATTTTGTGGTAAAATATTGCAAAACCATAGTAATTGCTGTAGTGTTCAAGAAATGGCTGAAACAGTATGAAAAGCAGTGGGTATTCTGAGGGAAGCTCTCTGAGGGAGATATGACAAATAAAATGGCATAGAGAAATTCCAAAGGACATTAATGCCAGCAATTCTGGCACTGACTATGAATAAAGAAAATCTTTTAGCACATCTTAGATAGGTAGATAGTTGCACCAAGAAGTTCTGTGACAGCAGAATGCTGTAAGCAGTTAGTGAGTTGATCAATGTGAGCTACAAAATTTTCAATATTCAGGGTGCATTTTACTTAGGACAGAAGGTATGAAAGCCTCCAGATCTAGGCTAGCTATATTGGAATGAATTGAATGCCATTGTGTGTAGTGCTGTACATTTTTTCTTGTAGCTTTAGACAGTGTTTTATATTTTGAAACAAAGATCTTTAAAGCAAAACTTCACATCCAATGATCTATGGGCAAAATGTTGCAAGTAGGATTATGAATTACTAGTGCCTTGGGACACAAAAATAGTTTGAATTGAGGCTAAAGAGGATGGTAGCTCTTCACCCATTTCATCACTAAAGCAGGACCATAAGACGTGTCTACATTTCTACGTGACTTGAAATGATGACATCTGGCATGGGACATGACTGTTTCACTTGCAAGAAGTAAAATATTTGACTTTTAGTTGATATGGTATTAAAATACTGTTTCTCTATAAATACTGAACCATCTCTTTACAAGTAAGAGATTGTAGGATTGCACCTATGATGAAAGGAGGGCTCACTGGCAGGGCTGTTCAGTTCCAGTCTTTCACCAGTACTTAATTAATGACTTTTAATGCAGTTACTAGGTGGGATTTTATTCTGAAGCTTCCTACACTGGAGAGGTTTTATTTGATCTCTATTTACAGGATCATTGATTTGCATTTATAAAAGTGATGCTGCTTCTATTTTATAGAAAGTAATTTGATTTCTGTAAGGATGTTCCTTGAATGATTTGTAAGAGATGTAGGAATTTGGCATCTATTGTGATCTATCTGCAAAATATGTTCTACAAATTAAGTCACGCTACCTGTCTGTCTACTTCATTAGTAGTGTTGTCTTTCGAATTCTAATATAAATGTAGAACAAATACTTGAGCCTTCCACTATGATGCAGTCTAAACAGTGAGGGAAAAACTGATGACAGAATATTTCTCTCCTCTCCAGAGGGACTATTTCACAATAATTGACACTCTCCCAGTGAACATGCTGTTCAGGTGATATACTTTGACACGCACTGTAATTTTTTTATAGTAGAAGATGAAAGTAATTTATTACTTACCTCTGATACATAGATTAGAGCCCAAAATAAAATTACTTCTGTATTTTTCTTCCTTTTTTTTAATTAAAAGCAATAAATGTAGACAGGTAATGTTCAGAATGAATCAACAATTCTTGTGTTTTAAAAATAAAGTTGCATGAAAGAAATTAAGTGTTGGATGCTGTGTTTTGGACAACATTGTGTTCCTGAAGCTTCAGAATTTTAAAAAAGGAAGGGAGAGAGAAAGAAAAATGAATATATTTTCAATGCCCAGAAAATCCAACAAAATTGGGAAAGTTTTTAAAACTGTTCTATGCTACTTCTACAGATTTCTGGAAGACAAATAAACATGACTGCACCTATCGTCTCTGCACTCTTGCACCTGTCAGTGGGTGGAATGAAATTTGATTCCACAAAACCTGAACCACATGGATAAATGGCTTTAGGATAGAGCTGTATGTGATCCTCTACTAAGAAGGCTACTGAATGATGAAGGAGGCTTAGCTATATAGGAACACAGCGACAATTAGTTACACCATTTTGGAAAAAAATTCTTGTTAAGCTAGTACACTGGGTAAACAGGAGCCAAAATTGACTTCTGTTTTCTGTACCTTCATTTTGCTTGGATTTCACAATTTTAGGTCCTTTAACTGGACCCACTGTAGAGCAGCCATCCGCTGCTTTTGCATGTAAATTGTATTGCCTGTAACTCCCTACATGCATATAATATTGTGAAGACGACAAACTCTTCCAAAGCAATCAGAAAAATAGATTTTCTATTCCTTTCTGAATTAATTGTACTGCTCAGAACAAACATAATCAAGCAGCTTCATAATAGATATAGCAGAAGAGAAAGCAGCTCACAATGGCTAATTATTTGATTTACTATTATAAAAAAAATTTCAGAAAACAACTTGTAATGGGCTGTAGAATAACTTCCTAATGAACTAACTGTGCCTTACTGTTAATAATTAGATGATCCTTCAGTTTAGTTGAAGCATTAAGCAACTACTCCAAACCTTGAAGATAAATGCAAAAGAAGTTTTTACATTCAACACTCTGCATGTCTACCTACCTAGGTGAAGGACAGGCGAACACTATCATGTTAATTATGATTTGAGACATATTTTCTACTAGATGAAGGCAAAGCAATATGATAAAAGCAAAATTCAGTATGAAAGGGAAAAGGCAATCCACTGTAAATATAAAGTTGGTGAAAGAATTTCTGCAATGGAGGAAAACATGATAGTTAGGATATCATAAAAATGTTTAACAATAGCTAGTTAATTGGTGATGCTTTATTCCTGTAAAGCAGAATTTCTCCATTTTTCTCCTTGTATTTATGGCAGATTATATCCATTGATAATTTAGCTCATATTTCAGAATTAGGTTATAAACCATTTCTCGTGAAGTAGTCAATGTATCATTTTCCTAATTGCAAAGCCAAAATGATACAGTTATGCATTTTCTTGCCCTGGAGATTTGTGCAGTCTCCAAAACATCATCAAATGCAAAGTTTTTGAACAGTTGGAGTGTGTGCACTCAAACAAATCCTATTTGCAAGAGAAGTGCTGTCACCTTGTAAAAAAGCTTTTTTAATGGACAAGAGACAATACAGTTTCCTCTCAGTCAACTACCTTTTCTTCCAAGGGAAATGAGAAATTATAAAGGTGTGACTGAAACAAATAAAACAAAAAAAAGCCTGATACTTGGGGCCACATTCTGTCTGTCTGTCCTCCTGCGTCTATAATAGAGTCTGAACACTGCCTAGGCTGGTTCTCTGGCTCTGAAGCATTGTCTGAATATGTCTACGTTATCTTACACTCCTAGTCTTTGAAGCAGAGTAGAGGTGTCAAACTGCCAAATTATTACTGTTGTCTTCATGACCTTACTCTCTGTTCTGTGCAGATACGATTTCCTAATAAACTTAAAGCTGGACCAGCTAGTGAGTAGGAGGAGATTTGCACCTAGGAAGAATTGAGGTCTGGGTCAACAACTGGGTAAGGGGCCACGGGTCCAGGCATAGATACTGGATAGATTTAAAGTTCATACTAATACTTAAGGAGTCTGTGCACGGAGCCTTCACATCTCTTGAGCAAGGTTTTCCCTTAGGAGTGGATCCACTGCTGAATGGTGTGGGGGAGTCAGTGACAAAGGCCACTAAAAAGACCTATGCACTCATTACCTCATTTGCCTTGGTGTTTATCGAAGTCTGACAGGTACGCAGGAAGCAGAGTATGGGCAAGTGAGCTGTAACCCACCGAAGAAAAAGACTAAACTAAGGAAATTGGACAAAGGCTGGTCCATGGGATCACACAGATGCACCCAAGAGTACTAAGAGAGCCAGCCAGTGTCTCTCTGAGTCTGCTCTCATCAGTTTTGAAAAGTCACAATGAAGTGGAGATGTTCCTAATAACTAGTAAAAGTCATCACACCCATCCTCAGGACAGGCAACGGGGAAGACTTAGAGTATTACTTGCGCGTCTTCCTCATCTCAGTTCCTACGAGGATTATGGAATAAATACTCTTCAAGGCTCTTTCCATGAAAGATAAGGTGGTTAGGAAAAAACAGTATGGTTTTAGCAAGCATACTTGACTAAACTCATTACATTCTAAGATAAAAGTACCTGCTCTGTGAATAACAGGGGAAAGCAGTGGATACCTCTACTTCACCAAAGTTCTCAACATAGTTTGCTCCAAAATATCCTTTTAGTGAAATTTAAGAGATATATGTTGGATGGGACAGCAAAATGTGTGGAAAAGTAGCTGGACCTTGAGCCTCAAAAAACAGTGGTCAACAGTTAAATGTCTAAGTGAAGGATGGCTACTGGCAACATTCCTGAAGGGTCAATGATGCAACCAATGCTGTTCAGTGTTTTCATTGATAACTTGGATCTTAGAATGGTGTGCACTTTCCAGAAGTTTGTGGCTGTGACCAAAATGGGAGAACAGTCAGTAAACTTGAGAGAAATGGCTGCCATTTAGAGGAATTTGGGCAGGCTGGAGAAATGGGTTGTCAAGAATCTCATGAAGATCAATGAAAGCAAAAAGCAAAGGCTTGCATCCAGTATGGAGTAACTCCATGCAACAATACAGGCTGAGGGACAGGTGGATAGAAAGCAGGTTTGCAGAAGGGACCTGGGGATCCTGGTGGATTACAAGCTGAACATGACTCAGCAGTGGACCCTCACAGTGATCAAGGCCAACTGTACATGAGGCAACTTTTGCAGGAGAGTAGCTAGGAGTTCCGGGGAAGTGATTATTCCTCTATGTTTGGCACTTAGGAGGCCAAACCTGGAGGACTATGTCCCATTTTGTGCTCCCAAGCACAAAAAAATTATCAGCATACTGAAGGTACTCCAACAGAGTCCATCAACATGACCCAAGTTCTAAAGTATACAATGTACAGGGAGAAGCTGAGAGACAGAAGTTTGTTTAGCCTTAGGAAGAGAAAGCTGTGGGGTTATCTTGTTGCTGTTTACAGCTACTTACAAGATAGGTGGAAGAAGATGAAGCCAGATTGAGTGAAAGCATAAGAGGCAGCAAACAAAAGTTGCAGCCATTTGTGCCACTGAACCAGAGGCTTAGATACAATGTGGAACCTCCATCCCTGAAGATATTCATAGCTTGACGGGACAAGACACCCAGCAACTTGTTCTAATTTTGAAGTTATCCTTGATTTGAGCAGGGATGTTGGACAGGTTGATCTCCAAAGGTCCCTTTAAACCCAAATTATTCTATGATTTTACATATCTAAAGAAATCAAAACATTTGTGAAATGTTTTCCTTCCTGGAGATTTCCTCAGCCATTTAGAACTCTGAAAGATTTGAAGCTAATATTGCTTTATCTTTTTGATACTTATTTTTCCGGTCCCCCACAGCTTAGTTACAGATTATTTTAAAAGCCTTCATGAAAGCTGAAGGCCACATTGCTAAATCATTCAAAAAAGGAGCAATAAGTGTTCCTAGAGAATGCAAGAATTATTAAAGAGAAAAATTGAGCTGTTCTCTTTAACTTTAAGCAGAAAGTTCTTTTAGTTTTGCCAGAACCTGATCTGAAGGAAAATTTAAAACAACTCAGGATGAAAAAGCTAGTCCTCAGTATCCGCAGATCACTTGGACAAATAAAATGTCAGTTTCACAGGAAAAGCATATGTTTTTCCTGGTACTAGAAGATTTAATTTTTATTCCTGCTGCTTAATCATATTGTATCACTGCTAAGGCAAAAAAAGTCTGAAACTACCCATACAGGCCATGTTATGGTTGCTGTGTTGCAGGTTTGCTTCAGAGAAAGGGTGTAAATAGTGTGGGCAACCACATCTGGGCCTGAGGGTCAGAGCAGAAAGCACTCCGCAGGGAGACAGCAGACAAAGCTGAGCTTCTACGGTGTTCTTTGAGACTTGATTTCATGTTCTGAAAAGATTTTATATGCAAAATGTGAATTGAGTCCTATGGAAGACACCATTGAGTTAACACGAAAAATGTAGGTTTGCAAAGGACTTCAATCTTTTTTAATTAAGCTGTCACTTTTACAGACAGGATCTTAGCATTATAGGTAAAGGGTAGCTCAGGAGAACATTTTTCTATGGCATTTTTTTCTCTGGAATTTGTTATTGCCTCCTGCTGTCACTTGATTTATAAACTGGAAAGCATTAGCTGGCTAAACAGAATTATCATTCATTTAGCTATCAGAATTATGTTATTATGCATCTGACAATGCAGCATGAGAATTCAACTTTTTCATAGTGCAACAATGAAAGAGATATTTCTTGGTATTTTGGCTCCTTCTCAAATTCTATAACACATGTGAATTTTAGTGACATTGTGGTATATCGTAGTCATTCTTGTTTTAAATCAGAATCCTACTGTACAACTGTAAAGTCCATACCAACCCTATGGAATTAATAATATAAATCCTCTTTGCTCCTTCTTCATTAATGCTGTAACTGTAGAAAGCATAATTCCTAGAAATGTCAAAGAAAACTGCCTATGAAGGGAAAGTAGTATAACCCATGTTACCATTAGCACCAGAATCAGTACACTTAAGAAGTTTTATTCAACTCAGATTAGATGTACTGAGCACAGGAACTAAACATAGGGTATTAACATTTAAATATCAAAGTTAATAAAAAATCCAAAGAAAACCACTTCCTTTTTCTGGTCAAGTTTTCTGTCACCTCTCTTATCTGTGAGTGCTTTATATCTTTAGATGTTGAAATCGTCAGAGCAGAGGCTATGGTCCCATCTTCTAATACATTTGTGTTGCTGATGTTGGCAAAATGTACACAAGGGATGTAAGATGATATTTGTTACTTAATTGTAATAGCACCTTCAAAGCCCATCTGCGGTTGTAGTCTTACTGTGTTAGATACCACATAGACTACAAGCAAGAGTTTGCAATTGAATTTTTCTTATTAGGAAAAAGTGCCTGGAGGCAGATAAGTTTTCTTATTATAGTAGTCATGGCAGGGCTGGCTGGCAGCTATTGCAGAACTAATATAACAGCTGGTTTGCCTTGAGAAGAAAATGCATCAGGATACAAGTGGATCCAAACAAGACCGCTGTTTAATTGCTTTTATTGCAAGGCAGTGTTCACAAGACTAAAGAAATATAATCTGAGAAGTTTTTACTAAGAAGACAGTGGAAAAACAATATAATAATACATCAGAAGGGTTGGCATAGATTACTGCTGCTTCCTGTGACTGGAAACATTCTCAATTGCTTCACATCATGGTCAAAGGCCCATGGTGCTGTGTCTCACACAAGAAAGAACCAGAAACTTGGAATGCTAATTCATGAAATATGGCTACCGAAGTGCAAGAGCAGAAAATAAAGGAAAAAGATCCAGTGCTGCATGTCAAGGTCTGTACCTATGTATTGGTTACACTCCTACACAGCTGACTGTCTGTCTAAGAAAGAAATATTTGTGGTTCATTAGTGTTTTGTACTAGGGCAATGACATGAAGTTTATGTCTCCACCATCAATGGATCATTAGAACTGCTTCAGTTTATGTTGAGGTACCCGATAAATATTCTGTGGAATTTGATGGGTTCATAGTATCATCAATTCTGTACACAGAAATACTTTATATTTTGGATGGTTTTAATTTTCTTTGCATTTGCAGAAGTAAAAACAAAGCTTTAATTCTTAGCCAAATAACGCCATAGATTTTATAACCTGCACTGAAATGCACTACCAATGTTTTATAGATATAGAACAGTTACTTCTAATCTTCTACCACACCGTGTAGTGCTTTATCCTTCTCTTTCAAACAGTACCTCCTCTTTGCTTACTGAGTGCTCACTGCATGCAGATGTGCAGAGAAGTAAATGTTACATGTGCCAAAACTCAGAGAAGAAAAAAACTGCTGGTTTATTTATGACTGCCGGCTCAATTTCTGGTTCCCATCAGCTGTAGATACAGTGTCTGAAAGTACATTTTGAACAGAGAATCTTGTTTCCTGAGAAGTAAGGCACATAGTGCTGAGGTGACCACAGTAGTCAGCTCAAAAGGTTTCACAGAAATGAATGGAAACATGTCTAAAACTTCTACCTATATCCATACTTCACACCACCAGGGTGACCCGAAAAGCAGCTGGTTAAAGTCTCTGTGCTGTAAACCCAAATCCGTGATGATCTTTGGCTTGTGTTTATTGAATCTACACTGATTAATATGTACTGCTGGGGGCTGAGAACAAGAGACATTTTTGCAACCTGGGCTTCACCGTGGGGAGGGAGGGATTCCTCTCTGCCAGAATAGGGCCATGGCCATTCTCTCTGTCGAAGACAGCAGTGTGTCTTTGTCATGGTTTGAACCCAGCTGCCCACAAATAACCACCTGGACGTTCATTCACTTCTCCCCCATCCGTGCTGGGATGAGGAGAAAATGTAACAAAACCTGGTGAGTCGAGACAAGGACAGGGAGGGTTTACTCAGCCGTTCTGGTCATGGGCAGAAACAGATTCAACTCGGGGAAAAAAATATTCAATTTAATCAGTTATCAATCAAAGCAGAGTAGGATAAGGAGACACAAAAAGCCAGATTTTAAAGCACAAATAAATACCCTTCCCCCCCATCCCTCCCTCTTTCCTGGGCTCAAGTCCCCTCGCTCCTGATGTCTCTCCCTGCTCCTCCCCCCTCAGCAGCACAGGGGGATGGGGAATTGGGGGGATGCAGTCGTTCACCAAAGATTGGCCCTGCTGCTCCTTCCTCCTCAGGCGGGGAGGGCTCCTCACACACTTCCCCTGCTCCAGCGCGAGGTCTCTCCCATGGCAGACAGTCCCTCACGAACCCCTCCAACAGCAGTCCTTTCCATGCGGTGCAGCCCCTCAGGAATGCGCCGACCCAGCACGGGCTGCCCATACAGTTGTGGTCTGCTTTGGGAGGAGGCATCTCCCCTGGCATGGGGTCCTCCACAGGCTGCAGGTCCATCTCTGCCTTGTCATGGTCCTTCACGGGCTGCTCCACCGCTATCCTCCGTGGGCTGCAGCGGCACAGCCTGCCCTCTCCCCTGCAGGTTACAGGGGAATCTCCACTCCGGTGGCCTCCCTGCCCTCCTTCATCACTGACTCCTGGTATCTGCACAGGTGTTTCTCTCATATCCCCCTCCTCCCTCTGCTGCAGGTCTCAAGGACCGCTCCTTTGTCCCCTCCTTAAATCGTTATGGCAGAGGTGCATCTACTGTCTCTAAACGGCCCGACCTCAGCCCAAGGAGGGGCTGACTTGGAGCTGGGGGAGCTTTGAGCAGCTTCTTTCAGGGGCCACCCATGTAGCCTGTTCCCTGCTGCCAAAGCCCCGCCACACAGACCCAACACAGTCTTACACATCATTGTGTCTAAGATCTGCCTGTCCACCTGGAATTTTTTTAAAGTATGTGTTCCTGTATCTTAAAGACATCTAATACACCCTTTTTTAGCCAGAGACTGTGTATGGAGTTTTAAAAACCTTTGGCTTAGATGTGGCAGGACTTGGAAAAAGTTTTTCTCACAGTGTGGCAGAGACACTGAAATTACATTAGTTTAAAGGATGTATTCCACAATAATAATAATTTTTTTTTAAAAGCATTACATTTCAAAGCTTATATTTCTAGGACTGCTCTGCAAGGGAAATCAATTAATTTGTTCTCTGAGCTTAGCTGAAAGACTGAATCACTCTTTAAATGATACCTTTCTCAAAGGAGAGGACTATAAAACCGCTATAAAACTATTAAACATAAGCTGACCTTTGAATAACTTACAGGATCACGACCTACAGGAACAAAAACTCTTATCCAGAACTAGTCAGTAATGAACAATTTCTCACTAAATTACCTTTAATGAAATCTGAGAATTATATGGAGACTAAAATTCTCCATAGGCCTCAGAAATAGTATTGTAATTAATGTAAACTTTTTATCTTTGTAGTCTTTGTATCATGTCTTAAATTCACAGTTGACTTGAGCTGAAATTTATTGGTGGCTCGGAGAGTCTTAGGAGGAAACACTATACTTACTCTGTTCTTAGTCTTCCTCAGTCATCAACATATGCCTGCTGTCCAAGATAGGGTCCTGCAATAGAGACATACCTTATGTGTGGACCTCTGGACAGCTTTCAGATGTCTATCAATCAGTGCTGTCCAGAATGCAGTCATTAAAATAATGAATACCACTGTGAATACAATTAACTTGATTAAACTGTCAGGTTAAGAGTTTATGATCTCCATGCTTAGGTCTTCTGAATTATTATATTATCTAGTCTACTGAGCTATACCTTAACATAAGTACAGTCAGCTTGAGCAATAATCCTGAACTATATGTTGCTATATATTCTTATTCTTTCTGTATAACTTTATGTTCTAACTGCTTGATGTCGTTATTCCACATACCTACTCACTTTTTTATGATTATCATTATAAAACAAAATTCCATTCATAATCTTAAATGCTTCTCAAATGACAATGAAGTCAAGCAATCCACATAAAGGATACTGTAACATTATGCTGATGATGCAAAACACTGAAATATGTGTATGAATAATCTTTCTGTTAATAACTTTAGTAAAAATAAGGAAAACTTTAATATGGCTGGTGTCCTTTTCGTCATGCAATGACACCAGCTTAAGTACCCTCATGGAAATCTTTACTAGGTGGCTTTACCCAGCAGAACTTTCCCAATGTTCTGGTACGTAGGGGGACCTTTCTGAGGGTGAAAACAATCCAGTCAGTGCTTAGAGGGCACTTTATTATAAATTATCTCAAAAACAGGTAATAAAAGTGAGTTGTGGCTGAGGGTTATGCATTTTTGTGTTGCACAAAGGAAACTTCCACCACTGCTGTTGCCTGACCTGCCTTTGTGGATGAGTAGCCGACCACAGCTCCTGTTGCAGTTGCACAAATGAGAAATTTGACCGCTTATACTGAAGTGAGCCCTGTTTATACTATGTCAGAACAAACCCCACGGGGAGTGTAAACTGTTTGACTAAAGAATGCTTTATTTTTAATGCTTTCTGTCATTTCAGAATTTTCTGTACAAACATTGAAGATTATTTAGCTGGCCATTAATTAAAAGAACAAGACCTTGGCGTTTTTTACTTCACAACTGGAAAACTTCACATTTGTTATAGAAATTTTGTCTGTTCTTATCTAAAACATACATCCAGTCTATGACAATTCAGCCATTTGAGAATTTATTTCATCAGTTATGAAGATGCAGCAGCTGAGCACTTAAAGATCTTAATGGAGAAAATTGATTTTTTGTGTTTGACTAATCAACATAACTAAATAGAATTATCAAATCTTCAGATTCACAATGACTTATCCCAATGGTTTTGCTTTTTCTTTTAATGTTTCTTGAAAGGCAAAACTGTAACAGAATTTGAATTTTTATGATTGATGTATTATTATTGGGGTCAAATTATCGTTAGAGGAACCTCAAGATAACTCTTTACCTCTATGAAGTATCTTCAGTGTAGACAGTGTTGTCTGTTGCTTGTATTTCCCACTCTGGTATGACTAAACATAAACTTCAAGTGATTTTCTCTGTAGCTGATTAAAATTATCTGTTTTCCTGCTCACCATAAATTAAATGCTTTCAGTCAACAATAAAACTATTGGATAGTAGCAACAGCTTAATTAGAAATAGAAATCTGCTTTTCACTTCATATGAATAGTCTCCAAATAATGTAAAAGATAACAACTTTTAATGTCTAACCTGCAACTGCTCTGTGATTAGAAAAGAAGAAACCTGTAGAGTTAACTATCAATTTCATAACAGTTTCTCCCATTTCCCCTTTTAAAGGAGTTTCTCTTAGAAAGCAGAAGGAAAGAAAAAAAAAAATCTTTATTCTTTCACCAAGCAGTGTTACAGTCTTGGAAGATTTACTCATCAGAGAAAACTTTGTGGGTGGTCTAATACTAACATCTGTAAAACATGCCTGTCATAAAAATATTCACATAACATTCTTAATCAGAAGAATGTTATTTATTTATCTCAGGCCCTAAGAAATTATCTTATGAATAACCAAGACTGGACATTAAACTTGGGGAAAGTATTTTGCCCTTGATGAGGGGGATCCACGTATTTTGAGTGAAGAGTGCCTTCAGCATGTTTAGATACTCTTCTACTTAGCTCTGGGCTTAGACCAGTCAAAGGATTACTCTGGAAGAACAAGCCTAATGTTGCAATGAATATTTGTGTGGGGCATAAACTGGAAAAACTTTGGGGAGGGATAGTGTGGGGGGGATAGAGTTGCAGGCGTGGCCTTCAAAGCACATTTAAGCCAAAAGAAAGCATGTGTATGTCAAAAAAAGGGAACAACAAGATGACAGCAACAGCAGGGGCTGTGTTTTGGAGCTAGTGGCATCCCTCAAGAGACCGTGACCCATGGAGGAGCCACGCTAGAGCAGGGGAAACAAGGAATGAGCAATAAGCAGTGGAATAAAAGGGTAAAAAACAAAATGGCAGAAATAAACCATTATGCACTAAACACAACCTCCTGTGATTCCTCTCACCTCACCAATGGGCCTGAATGTAGCCTGAGGTGATGACAAGGGGCTAATAAATTGTTTATTTTAATTGACAATAGACAAAGTTAAATTCCCCAGGTTGACTCTATTTTGCCTGTGACAATATTTCTAATGTTATGGAGAGAAGGGTGATTTGCACTAGGATATTAAAAATTTGGCGCATGGAATCATTTATCAATGGCACTGGTAATTAATTTAATGTTGAGTTGGGAGTTTCAAAAGTGCTTACTATCCTGCAGTTTCTTTCGCTTCCCCTATCTATAAATCTGAATCCCTGGTACTGAACAGTGACAGAGCAGCAAGATATGAGCCAGAGCAGTATGAAGCATTTAGGGATGGATTCTGCCATAACTTCAGCTTACATAANGCAGTTTCTTTCGCTTTCCCTATCTATAAATCTGAATCCCTGGTACTGAACAGTGACAGAGCAGCAAGATATGAGCCAGAGCAGTATGAAGCATTTAGGGATGGATTCTGCCATAACTTCAGCTTACATAATTTCCTCAGCTATGATTCAGGCATATTTGTATACATCTGACAACTTAAATGTTGATAAAATTAAAAAATGATAAATTATGTGAGAGATTAACAAATATTTATCAGGTGAACTATTCCTAAATTCCTGAAAGTGCTGCTGAAAAGGATGGTTATGGGAAATCTAAATGCATATTACAACACCAGGTTAGCTACCTGTTGACTGGATGGATATGCATAATTTAAAAATATTTTGTTATTAATTTAACCAGTTTTGGAAATTGACATAATTCCTGCATTAGTGTTTTCCCTGTCTCTTTCTAAAATTGAAAGAAATTCTGAATTCAAGTTTCACACAAGAGAGTTGATGACTATCCTATCAGAATTTTTGTGATAGGATTAATTGGAGGGTGAAAACGAGATTTCTAGGATATATTTAAATATTCTTTGAAAGTTAAGTCTGAATTTAAAAAAATTCTATTCATAGAATCTGAACCGAACCGAACATAAAATTCATAGAACCATAGAATGATTTGGATTGGAAGTAACCTTAAAGATCTAGTTCCAACTCCCTGCCATGGGCAGGGACACCTTCCACTAGACCAGGTTGCTCAAAGCTCCATCCAGCTTGGCCTTGAACACTTCCAGTTAGGGGGCATCCACAACTTCCCTGGGCAACGTGTTTCAGTGTGCCACCACCCTCATTGTGAAGAATTTCTTCCTAATATCTAATCTAAATTTACTCTCTTTCTGTTTAAAGTTTCAATTAAGCATACAGTTGACTTACATTGAAAAAATAAATGTCAAAATAATTTTACTCTGTAATTCCTAAAAGTAAATGTCAAAATAATTTTACTGTGTAGTTCCACCCACAACTGGTGTTGCTTCATTTTGCTTCCCAGAATGCAGAGACTTCATTTTTCCTCCTTTTCTGTCACCGGCCCCCCCACCCCCATTTCTGTTCTTTGGATTATTCTGGATGGCAAATGTAGAGATAGTTACCCAAACGGAACATTAGGCAGTGAGTTGATCACTTGGTCAATAAAAAGCTTGGAAATTTGTCTTTGGTATTCTTTGTAATGAAAATAGCTAAATTTACAGTCTTTAATTATCCATTATACAACGAATTGGGAAGGTCTGTGCACTCATGATTTAACTCAGAAGAATGTGTGCATATATATATGTATATATGTTAACTGAAGGAATGCTGTGATGATATCACATAAAAACATAGTATCTGCATTTATATTTTCATAGAAATTGAAGACTTCATCCAAAGATTATGAAAAAGACATTAAAAATCAAGCCTTTATTAAAGAAGATCTGTAAGAAAACAGTTTTTCCAGTCTTTGAAGCATCATTCTTTTTGTTCTTTCAAATGAAGTGGAGACTGGTTTTCATGTGTGATGCAAGTAAAGATGTGTGAAAGAGACACTTATTTGGCATGAAAATCATCCAGGTTTAAGTCACTTATTTAATTTAGCACTGCAAAGTTCAAATCAGACTTGAGTGTCCTGTGGTCCTGTGTATAGGTCATTTTCCTGGGGTGGTTGCTAGCAGAGGGTAGCTCTCCTTATTACTGAAAAGAAATACAACCTTTCCGGTTGTGATGTGAAGTCCCTTCCAGAAAAAATGTGGCCAACCTGATTTGATACTGCAAAGTTTTGGCTTCTACTAGATTACAGTTGAGAAGGAAAAAACCCAATCAAACATAAAACCCTAAAACTACCGCCTAAAATCAAACAAGCAAGCAAAAATCAAAAATATGTTCTTCAACGTTTTCTAGTTACTCTCTTGATGAAAATCCTGGCCCGGGGGATCTTTATTGATATATTTATCAACAATCCAGGCAAGCAGATTAAGTGCACCCTCAGTAAGTTTGCAGGTGACATGAAGCTGGGCTGGAGCGTTGATCTACTTGAGAGTAGAAAGGTTCTACAGAGGGCTCTGGACAGGATGGTTTGATGTATTGAGGCTAATTGTATAAGATTCAACAAAGGTAAGTGACAGGCCCTTCACTTGGGTCACAATAACCCCAAGCAACTCTACAGGCTTGGGGAAGAATGGCTGAAAAGCTGCCCAGTGAAAAAGGACTTGGGGATGCTGGTCAACAGCTGGCTGAATATGAGACAGCAGTGTGCCCAGGTGGCTAAGAAGGCCAACAGCATCCTGGTTTGTATCAGAAATAGTGTGGCCATCAGGACTAGGGAAGCGATTCTCCCCCTGTACTCAGCAATGCTGAGGCCATACCTCGAATACTGTGTTCAGTTTTGGGCCCCTCACTACGAGAATGTTGCTGCAGTACTGGAGCATGTCCAAAGAAGGGGAAAGAAGCTGGTGAAGGGTGTGGAGCACGAGTCTTATGAGGAGCATCTGAGGGAACTGAGGTTGTTTAGCCTGAAGAAAAGGAAGCTGAGGGAAGATCTTACCGCTCTCTACAACTACCTGAAAGGAGGTTGTAATGAGGTGGGTGTTGGTCTCTTCTCCCAAGTAACAAGCTATAGGACAAGAGGAAACATCCTCAAGTTGCACCAGGAGAGGTTTACATTGGATATTAGGAAACATTTCTTCACTGAAAGGATTATCAAGCATTGGAAAAGGCTGCCCAGGGAAGTGGTTGCGTCACCATCCCTTGAGATATTTAAAAGACCTGTACCTGTGGTGCTCAGGAACATGGTGTAGTGGCGGACTTGACAATGCTGGGTTAATGCTTTGACTTGATGATCTTAAAGGTCTTTTCCAACCAAAATGATTCTATGGTTCTATGATTTAGGACACAGAGGGAAAAAACAATGAGGGTTTTGCTTAAGCAGTAGAATAATATAGACCAAAGTAAATCATACAAAGTCATCCATAAGAAGTGTATGACAATTTTTAGATATATGACTTTAATCTAAACTATAGCTCTTCAGACCTAGTACTGACCAGTTTCGCATTGATATCACAACTCTTTCTGAGGTATAGTTATGAGAAGTACATTTTGGAAATGACTGATACCTCGCTTCTTAGGAAATCTCTGGAACTAGCGACGGTCTGCAAATAGAACTGTCCAAGTGTTAAACCCTTTCCATTTATATTCATCTCCTTCTTTCAGAGCATGTCAAAAAATACCAATTTTCTCTATAAGTAAATGTTTCTCTAGTGACTTTTTACACAAAGCCTAAATAAAGATGCAGCCTTGAGGTGGTTTATCCTAAGATAAAATCCAAACAAAACTTACAGGCTAATGTAACTTACAGGCTAATTTACACTGATACTAAGAGTATTCCTAAAAAGTGTCCATGCTCTCTGCAGTGCATTAAGAAAACTCATGATTCTGCATAGGTAGTTGATGCTGTGGGTTAAGGACATCACTAGGAAACTTCCCAGCTTGGCACAGCCCTCAGACTATTACCCATTAGTGCTCTTCTATGTGGGTGGTGATGAAGCTGCAATACATAGTTCAAGGGCCATCAAAAGAGGCTTCAGGGCCTAAGGATAGTAGGTGAAGGAATCTGGAACACAGGTTATTTTTTTCTTTCTCCTCCCAGTTGTGGACAATGAGATTGGAAGAAACAGATGGACCTAGGCCATTAATACATGGCTCTATGTCTGGTATCACTGCCACAATTTTGGGGTTTTCAATAATGCGATAACCTATGCAGTGCCAGTCTTGCTGGAATTAGATGGGATTCACCTTTCTCAAAGAGCAAAGAGAGTCTTTGTTCAGGAGCCAGTAGGGCTCACTAACAGAGCTTTACACTAGAAAGATGAGGGACATAATAGCAGGCTTGCCTGTGATAAGCTGTGGGATGACACCTCAAGGTTAGATGGATGGGATGCTAGCGAGGGCCCTCAGCCTGCTGCTCTGAGACATGCTGTGTACACTGCAGCACACCTGAAGACACTTGAAGTCTTACGGAGATAAGCCAGGGGGTCCTGACATAATAGGAGCCAACATGAAAACACCAGTGAAATACCTCAATGGGATTAAATGGTGTTCCGCTAAGAAGGTGACACAGCTGACAGTTCAGCTGAAGTGCTTCTACACCAAAGAACAGGAAGAGCTGGAAGCCACTGTGCTGCTAGAAAGCTATGACCTATTTGCAATTACTGAAACTTGGTGGGATGAATCCCATGACGGGAATGTGGCTATTGATAGCTACAGACTGCTCAGAAGGGACAGGTGTGGAAGGAGTAGTGGAGGTATTGCCATATATATCAAGAAATGGATAGAGGGTGAAGAGCTGCCTCTGAAGAATAGCCACAAGCCTATTGAAAACTTATGGGTGAGAATTAGAGACAAGGCAACAAAGGAAATCTTGTGGTTGGTGTCTACTACAGGCCACCCAATCAAAAGGAGCTTATTAACAAGGATTTCTTAATCCAGTTACAGGAGGCATCGCACTTGCAGGCTCTCATCCTGCTGGGGGACTTCAACCACCCTGACATCTGCTGGAAATGTAGCATGACAAACTGTAGGTAATCCAGGGGACTACTGGAGTGCATTGAGGATAACTTCTTAAGCCAGGTAATAAACAACCCTACCAGAGGGTATGCAGTAGTGGCCCTGATGGTCACCAATGCAAGTGAGCTAATTGGTGACATCAAGACTGGAGGCAGCCGAGGCTGCAGTGATCACGCACTGGTGGAGTTGACAGTCCTGAAGGGTATGGGTTAGGCAAAGGGTAAATTCAGGATCCTGAATTTTAGGAAAGCAAAATTCCAGCTGTTCAAGGAATTAGTCAATAGGGCTCCCTAGGAAACTGCCCTTAGGGACAGGGGAGCAGAACAGAGGTGGCAGATATTCAATGATACTTTCCATAGAGTGCAAGAGCTCTCGATCCTCAGATGTAAGAAATCAGGCAAGGAAGGCAAGACGCCAGCATAGCTGAGTTGAGACCTGCAAGAGGAAATGCACAGTCAGTAGAAGTAGGGACAGGTATCCTGGGAAGAGCATAGGGATACTGTCTGGTTGTGTAGGGATGAGGTCAGGAAGGCCAAGGTGCAAATGGAGCTGAACTTGGCAAGGGGCACAAAGAATAATAAGGACTTCTACAGGTATGTCAACCAGAAAAAGAAGGTCAACGAAAGTGTAACCCCCTGATGAGTAAGACTGGCAAACTGGGAACAACGGACGACGAGAAGTTTTAGGTACTAAACAACTGTTTTGCCTTAGTCTTCATTGGCGACCTCCCTTCCCATCCCTCTCAAGTTGATGGTCCGTAAGACAGGTACTGGGGGAGCAAAGTCCCTTCCACTATAAGAGAAGATAAGGTTTGTGACCACCTGAGGAACCTGAACATACATGTCTATGGAACCTGATGAGATTCATCCCAGAGTCCTGAGGGAATTGGCTGATGTATTTGCCAAACCACTCTCTGTGATATTTGAAAAGTCATGGCAGTCAGGTGAAGTCCCTGGTGACTGGAAAAAGGAAAACTGTACCCATTTTCAAAAAGGGTAGAAAGGAGGATCGTGGGAAGAATTGACCTGTCAGCCTCACCTCTGTGCCTGGGAAGATCATGGAACAGATCATCCTAGAAGGTGTGCTAAGGCACATGGAGGACAGGAAGGTGATTTGAGACAGCCAGCATGGCTTCACCAAATGCAAGTCCTGCCTGACCAACCTAGTGGCCTTCTATGATGAAGTGACTACGTCAGTGAACAAGGGAAGATCTATGGATGTCATCTGCCTGGACTTCTGTAAGAACTTTGACATGGTCCCCCACAACATCCTTCTCTCTAAATTGGAGAGATGTGGATTTGATGGGTGGACTGTTCGATGGATGAGAAGTTGGTTAGTTGGTCTCATTGAGAGGGTGGTGATCAATGGCTCAATGTCCAGACAGAGATCGGTAACAAGTGGTGTCACTCGGGTGTCCGTATTGGGACCAGTACTGTTTAGTATCTTCATCGATGACATAGACAGTGGGTTGGAGTGCACCCTCAGAAAGTTTGCAGATGACGCCAAGCTGAGTGGTGTGGTTGACATGTCTGAGGGTCAGAATGCCATCCAGAGGGACCTGGACAAGCTTGAGAAGTGGGCCCGAGTGAACCTCATGAGGTTCAGCAAGGTCAAGCAAAAGGTTTTGCACCAGGCTCAGGGCAATCCTCAGTATCAATACAGGCTGGGAAATGAAGGGATTGAGAGCAGTCTTATGGATAAGGACTTGGAGGTCCTGGTGAATGGAAAGCTGGACATGAGTCGGTAATATGTGCTTGCAGACCAGAAGGTCAACCACGTCCTGGGCTGCATCAAAAGAAGCATGACCAGCAGGTTGATGGAGGTGATTCTGCCACTCTACTCCACCTGCAGTACTGCAACCAGCCCTGGAATCTTCAGCACAGGAAAGACATGGACCTCTTGGAGCAGCTCCAGAAGAGAGCAGCAAAAATGATCAGAGGGTTAGAACACTTCTCCTATGAGGAAAGGCTGAGAGAGTTGGGGTTGTTCAGCCTGGAGAAGAGAAGGCTCTGAGGAGACCTTATTGCAGCCTTTCAGTACTTAAAGGGGGCCTACAAGAGAGTTGAGAACAGACTTTATAGGAGGGCCTGTGGCAATAGGACAAGGAGTAATGGTTTTAAACTAAGAGAGGGTAGATTCAGACAACATACAAGTAAGAAATTTTTTACCATGAGGGTGATGAAACGCTAGAACAGGTTGCCCAGAGAGTTGGTAAATGCAACATTCAAGGTCAGGTTGGATGGGGCTCTGAGCAACCTGATCTAGCTGATGGTGTCCGTGCTGACTGCAGGGGGGTTGGACTAGATGACCTTTAAAGGTCCCTTCCAACCCAAACCATTCTATGATTCTGTGATAATATATGGAAGATATATTATATGAAACTTTTTGGTACATACTTATTGCATAGTCACCAGAGATTTCAATGGCCTGAATTTAGTCTTATATATCAAAGTAAATAATCTTTTTGATACCAAGTTACACAGTTCTAATAAGAATGTTGGACTGTATCAAGAAGTTTATATCTTCTTTTAGCTGATGCGGTGTGACCTAAAGAACATAGTATTATTCAATATCAAGTGCAACATAAAATGTATGTTCAGAGCAAAAATAAAAATAAAAGTTTCCTGGAATACAGGAACAAATAAGAGAACAACTTTGAGACAGCAAGTCAGAACAGTGTAAAAAACCCTCTACTAAATGCAAAGCTTATGCTCAAGAGACCAGATAAACTAGTGTGGCAATACTGAATTTACAGTGCAACACCTCTGTGAAATCTGTAAGCTGGTATCACATTGGGTTGTAGACAATGGAGATGTAGCTTTGAAGTCTCTGAAATGCATGATAAACAATTATACCAAACAGGACAATTAGAATTTGAAAGCATTCACAGTTAAATCATTACCTTAGAGGCATAAAGGTTTTACCTGATTACTAACGAGATTTTTATTTTGACAAGCCAAGTCAGTGGTAAGCATTTTACATTTTTTTTTGTGTGTGTGTGAATAGATGAGGAATTTGTGTTCCACTGCTAAATGTCAATTGTGCTTTAACTTGCACAAGCAAATCTACCTAACTCTCTATCTGTGAAGTATAGTCCTACAAGCAATTTCTGTACTGAATAGTTCCATCTGTCTATAAATGTTGTCCATAAGATCTGGAGATTGTAAGATTTCATCATGGAACTTGTGCCATTTCTACTAACTGCACTCAACATTACTTAGCAGAATACTGCCTAAGAGCACATTTATTCTTGTTCTTTGCCTTATACAACTCAAAACTGATAGCAGAGCAGTGTATCAATCCTTAAAACACAACTGCAGAGAGTCAGAGACTACGACTTTCCTAGTTGTGTTAATATTAAGAGCTTGTATAAAGCTGCTCAAAGGGTTACACCACCTCAGGCTCAGCATCTCCCACCTCCTGTTATGAAATCACATCACACTTTTGTGCTATAGTATAATAATACACTACTGGAATCACAGCACCCTGAATAGGTATCACATCACCTTGATGGAGTGGGGAGAATTCTGGAAAATTTGTGCTATAAATTTTTTTTGGGGAAGTAGTAGCCTTCTACAACATCATAGGAAAATTCATTTTTAAAGACACGAGTTTTTTCAGTGATATAGTAAGCACAAATTAGAAGAAGTGAGATCTTTACTATAAAAGTAGAGTGCAGAGAAGGATAAGTTGGCTGAAAACCAGCTCTTCTTTCCTTGAGATATTGTAGATTTCAAATATCTTTGCGTGTCACTATCCAAACAAACCAAGAACAATAAATGGGAGAGACACCAACAAAAGATACCTTTCTTTGCATAAATAATAAAGCACACAATGCACCAGGGACTAACTGCAGCAGACACAGGCTCTACAGTCCAGTAAGAATAGCAGTACTATGGAATCGATGAAATTGGTGCCCATATCTGTATTCCTAGGAAAACTCAATTATTTAAGAAACCAGGGGTTACAAATTATGCTTGCGCTACACTAGCCAATAGTTTGATAAACAGAATAGTGTTCTTAGATACTGTTTACTCAGGAGTCTGAGTTTGAATCAATGTCTATGACCAGTCTTTAAGACAGGGTAACCTAACATAAAGGAAGGAGCTAGGGTGTTGTTGCAGGAATGACCAAAAAAGTGGTCAAGCCAGAATATTAACCTGATGTCGTTCTTCTAGTTGGACCTTGAAAGGAATAGAAACTTTTGTATGGTATTATACCATCCCAAAATTTGGGAGAATGAAGACTCCAAAATTTTATTTGGATGAAGAAGATAAAGGACTTGCATTAGGTTTGAAGGGACCACCCATTCTCTTGTGACACTGGTTGTTATGGGAAAGTATTTCCTGTACTTCTGTGTCACGATGCTGATTGTCAGACTGGTGTGAAGTTTCCTATACAAAGTTTCATTTTCTACAAAGTAATATTTCCTTATGAAGAATTATTTCCTTGGGATTCTCTTATTTGCTAGCCAAATTATGGAATTTACACTGATGACACTTTTCCACTATTTAGTTTGAGTAACTGCCAAAATAAAACAAAATAAAAGAGACGAAGAGATAAGAAATGCCTTGTAACAGAGCTGGACAAACAGAAAACTAGGAGATGTTATAGTTTATAATTTTCTGTTCCATTTGCAACATATTCAGTGATATATATTCAGTTGCTTTCTGCTGATTAAATAACATCATGATAAGTATCTTAGATTAGATAGATAACATTGTTTATGAGAAATTTAATGCAGTAATTCACGTTGCCATATACTAAAGATCTACTTCCCTTACAGGAAGCTTTGTTAGCTTTCTCAATACCATGCCAGAAATCATTTATAAGTATAACTGTTCAGAAATTCTTTTCCTACATGTTATATCCAGTATTTCTACACTTGCTTTGTCTCAAAATAAAACGAATTGAAATATCAGTCTTTGAACTGACTGAACAGTTCTAAATACATTTCTGGAAGTCTTGCAAATTTTTGCCAAAGTGCAGTATTTCACTCAGATACACGACATTTTCATATTTTGAGTAGCTGTTATTTTTGTCTTGAAAAGTGAAGTAGCACAGACTTTTCAGTCAATTTTTATTTTTGGCAGCCTTTTCCCATATTCTAGTGTCAAAAAGAGAGGAGTGAGAGAAGAGAACAGCCAGCTGAATAATTTTGACCAGGAAGTGCATTTAAGAATTATATTTTAACATGCAATACATAGGGAAACCTTTCTTTCCAGTTATCTTTCGGAATGCTGTGAAAGCTATTTACTCACTGTGGGCAGTTATTTTGGATTATTTTATTTTTCATATTCAGAATTTCATGGTACACTTCCTCCTGTACAACTTTTCAAGTGAACCTGGTAAGAGGTACTGGAATATGCTATAGACATTTACTCACAGGTGGATAAATTATAACCTACAGCATTCACACAAAAGTTATTTGGGGTTAGAAGGACTAAAAATAAATAACTCATATCCCAGTAGCCCTTTATTTGTCTACAGATTTATATTGTAGGGAAGTAATAATGACAGCAGCTCCTCCCTGGGCAAAACTGAAGCTAGGTAGCCATAAGAAGACTATTACATGCAAAGATTCCCAAATACTCCACATTTGTTTCTCAAGACACTCTTCTATTCAAGGGCAAGAAATCTATGAATTTGCAAATAAGTGGTTTCTGAGAATAACCTTGACACAATGATTAAAGTCTTGTCCGAGTCAGAAAGGTTTTTTTTAGACATTCAAATGAGCTGAACAGAAAGGTAAGAACTTATAAAACCTTAAAAGATGGACAGAGAAACAATGCCTATGTAGATTAATTTGGATCCTTATAAATGCAATGCTATATTAATTTCAATTTTGGAGGTTATTTACCATAATTTTTGGTGAATTATTCCTTATACTACAGATTACTTTAAAATAAATTCTCTTACTCTTTAAATAATTTTCTGCAGTTCCCATACTTACATTGTAGCACAGTATGTGAAAAGACAGTTGAGTCAGAATATTCATTATATGCAAATAATCCTATAGGTAAACTTAAATAAAATAGTTTCCTTGGTTTAACAGTTACAGACAAGACCACCATTTTGATGAACTACCTAGGCAGGTTTCTTTGTGACCATGTGTTGCTGAGTATTAGACAAGGCAAAGTTGTCAAAACTAATTTTGTGCTTGTGGAAGACAATGCTAAAAAACTGTAGTTCTCAGCCATTTCTCCTTCTGCTTTCTGGGGCTGCATCCAATAAAGTGCTTTTTTACTGCAGCCTTGTTCTAAAAGTATTACTTTTCCCAGTGGTATAGGGCTGTCAGATGAATCTTAACCTCAATCTTTTGGTCTGTCTCTTTGATATCCTAATCTTTAGGGCAATTCAAAGGCAAAGACTGAGAATCCAAACATGCTAAAGATCTCTATAAGAAGTTGGAATAAAAATTGGGAAGGAACTTAATATCTAGTGTATTCTCGGTTCTTATAGCTTGACTGGGGAGTACATATTCTTCCTTCACAGAAATATACTGAAAATAAAAGACCTCAAGGATATGTATTGCTATGCAAATTTAGACAGTTAATAGTTAAAATATCTAATAAGCTCCTGCTGAAGTCAATGGCAAGAAACACCTTCCTGTAGAAGGTGTTTCAGACTGTCTCTGCTGGTCTCCTGCTCTTTTTAGAGTTGCATATTTTGCACTGTTGAGCACAGAGAATGTGGGAGATGAGCTGAGTAACCTTGTATAACAGAACCTGAATAGTATCCATCTCCTTGTTTTATACCCAGGTACATCAGAAGGCTGAGAGGTGATGAAAACATAAGTTATTAAGGCCAACAAGTTTTCAGCAGGAGTTAAATGGGGTTCTCTGTCCCACCACTGGCACAGGGGTGCAGCATTGCTGTATTGTAGCTTAGTGTCAGCACGAAATGCAGAAGTTTTCCTGCATACGCTGCATGGCCCAGGAATATCAAAGCATCAGAGCTGCTTTAGTTTCCTCATCACTGGTGTGACTTCTGCTTTTGCTGAGTTCAGCTTCTGTAAATATCTGTCAGCCACAAAAGTACCAGGTTATGTTGATAGGATCCATGTCGTAATTTTCAGGTGATATTTACTAGGAATTTGTGTGCCATTTACTTTTAATTGCCATTCTTCTCTGATTAATTTTTTCATAGTGTTTGCCTTCAAAATTGAAAAGGACAAGAGGGCTAATTTGCCACTGTGGAGCTCTAACACTGACATTCTGGAGATGCAGCTTCTCATGCACCCTCACAAATTTGCAGATGTCACCAAAGCATAGGATGCAGTCAATATACTTGAGGGTATGGCTATCACTTGGAAGGACCTAGGCAGGCTAGAAGGAACTTAATGAAATTCAGCGAATGAAGTTGTGTTGGTACAAGTTGGAGACCACGCAGCTAGGGTGCAAGTTTACTGACCAGGACCTGTGTATCTGAGGGACAGTTGGCAGTGATAAAGGCTACAGCATCCTTGACAGCAATAACAGGAGCATAGCCAGTAGATTGAGGGGAGCAATCACTCCACTTTATTTGATACTTGGTAGACCGCTTCTGGAATAGTGCATCCAGTTTTGGACCACCCAGAGCAAGAAGATTGTTGATGAAGTTGAGCAAGTTTAGAGGATGGTTGGGGGTTAGAACCCATGAAGTATGAAGAGAGGTTGAGGGAAAAAGGCTTTTTTAATCTTGAGAAAAAGCTTGGGGAGAGCCAAATAGCAGCCTTACAATACCTAAGAGGAGGTTACCAAGAAGATGGAGACAGGCTCTTTATGAAGGGGCATAGCAGGAAAATAAGAGACAGTGGCTATAAGTTAAAAACAGATGTGTGTCTGTATAGATATATGTATTTTTATATACATATGTATATATAATTCATGGAGGAAGAATGAAAAACAGTAGGTATAAATTGAATTAAGACTGGTTCTGACTGTAAATGAGGAATAACTTTTTCCCCATGAGGGCAGTCAGGCAGTGGAGCAGGCTGCCCAGTGGGGTTGTGAAGTCTCCATCCTTAGAGCTTTTCAACATCTGACTGAACAAAGCCCTGATAACTTGGTTTGAATTTAGTGTTGCCCTGCTTTAAGCAGGAGAATAAACTAGAGACCTCTGGAGTTCCCAACTGGAATGTTTGTGTGATTCAGTGATTCTATCACCCTGCTTTTCTAGGATTCTTTCTTTCATTACAAACTAAATCACTTTGTGTCATTCTCACATGAAAAGCCACAAAGTCCAAATCTATCTAAAGAGAAATCTTAGCTCAGTGCATTGGTAACAAGAAAGACAGTGTGATCTCCAGACAGCTTGTTCTGGATGTAGAACATAACCTTTAATTGTCTGAACTTGTAGCTGACATTAGGGTAGATACTGTGCAAGAGTTATCAAGATTAGGAAGTTTAACTCTGAGCAGGAACTGGCTATAAGCATCACTTCAGTAATCCATGTCTAGTATTGATTGCATGATTGTATGTTTGAAGAAAGAAGTTTCACTATGCTATTGCAGAAACTTTTCAAGGTGGCGAATACAGCATAGTCGAGAGCCTATAAAGATATTCCAAAGGTGTTTATGAGTGAGGGCACATCAAGTTCTGGGAAGGCAAAAGGTCTGCTGATCGCCAGGGATGGGCAGACCTGACAGCTGGTTTCAGAATGTTAAAAAAAAAAAAAAGTATGTCATCTATAAAAGTAAATGGAAGTAACAGTGGCATAATCCTCACTTTGCACCCTTCCATTTTTGATAAATGTGTCTTACTAATTTCCTTTTATAACACATTAGTTCATAGTTTATGGCACATAAATGTCACCAGCTGTGCAGTTGCTTTTTTTTGTTGGTGCAATACAACCATCATTTGTAACTTATGACAGAATTCAGAATGTGTTGTTTTAATAGGCAACTAGATGAAAGATGTTTGAAATATTAATCTATCCAAATAATACATAACAATGATATTAGCAATCTTGAAAAATAGAATGCAAGAAATAATAAATAATATTTGCAGCATAAATAGAAGAAAATAAAGTACCTTAATTCTTCAAACAAAATTATTAATATATCAAGATGCATGCATAATCTATATGTGCTCAAGTGTATACAATTTGACTTCATGATAAATTATTACAATGATATTATTGCACATCTTGGTTATGAATATGCTAAAAAGATCTAAACAGGAGTAATTGTTCATACTTAATGAACAGTCAGATTTTAAAAAGAAGTGACTTCTAATGGGCTCTCTTTTGCAAAATTGCCAGATGTCACCATCATGATTAAATTCATCTAAGTTAGACTAAGCCAGCAATAGCAAGAAAAGAATTTATCAAGTCCCCCTGCCAAGGCACTCATAACCTTGGCAAGACCATTAAAATCCAATAAATAAATAGTAATGGAAACCTCAAAAAATATACCATTAATAAACAAGACAGAAGACCATCTTGGATAAAGAAGTGTATGTTGTAAAAAGAGGTTATTTATATGGGCACAGTCATCTCCTATCTGCATTGTATGAACATAAAGCCATGCTCTGGCAAGGGATGACATGGTACCTTCAAGAAATATCAAAGGGGAGAACTTAAGCTTATGTAATTCCTTAAAAATGTCAAGACAACCATCTAGCCCTCCAGCTATCTGCAAATAGCCTAGCCCAGATACTTATATCCCATTTGTTCTCATGATAACACCTCCTAACCAGAAGTCCCATTCTACCCACTCCAAAATCAGATGGGATCTTTAGCTTTGCTTGAGGCTACAGAATAATGAGAGCTACAGCTAAACTACAATATTGGCATCCAGTATTGGAAAAGTCAGCACACTACATTGGTCTCACTTTCTATCCTAGTTCTTTCAGGTCTATTAGGTATAATTTTTAAAAAGAAAACTTCTAAAAGGGAGATCACTTCAAAATGAGACAGGCTGGGGATCAGCAGGAGAGAACAGGGAGTGTATGTGTATGACATAGGCCTGAAACCCTAAACAAAGAGTAACAATAGAGAGAAGATTTCTACTTTTATTTATGTTTGTTTAAATTTAGCAGAGATTATTTTTTCCGCTACAGAGAAGTCCTTGATTTTGTCGATGCATCCCATACTAATGTAACTCATGAAGTGAAGCCCAGCACTGATTGCTGATCTAATCATCCTTGACATGAATGGTTAGAGCAG
>VZSC01000672.1:92775-111275 GCA_013398225.1 Steatornis caripensis
GTTAGAGCAGACAGTACTAGAGGTCATAAAACTATGGCACTGAGAGAACAAACTAAACTGAGATTAGCAAAACTATTGACTTTGAAGAACGTAACTGTAAGTGTGGATTTTGAAAGGATGTTGTCTTATTCTCTAATTATTATCTTAGCTTAAATTATGGTGAATAACCCAATTGCTTTACTAGCATAATCAAGATGGCTAGTATTTTGGCTAAATATTGTCCATATCCTCATTCCTCTTTTCTTTTAAGGAATTAACTTTGCATCGTATGTGTTCAATATTATAATATAATTAATTGTAATAATTTCAGCTTTTTTTTTGGCAAAGATAGTCATTATAAGATCATAAGAGAGACTCAAAAGGTATACTCAGAAGACTACAGAAGACTACATCAAAAGTCACAAAATAATTTCCATTTGTCCTTCAACATGTTTATGCCACAGAAAGTTGTTCCTCAGTGTTGTCAGGAATATCTGCAATACCAGTTTTATACAATAAGAAGAAACAAGAGAAGGCTATATTCTGGACTTGTTTAAAACTTGGTCTAGAGACCATTTGCCAGTCCAGGGACAACTGGTATAGCAAGCACTATTCACATCCTCATGGCTTAACCCTCTCGTTCTGCCAAACCATTCCAAAATTGCTTTTTTGGGATGAATCTTACCCATCCTCTCCTAAGCATGCGTAGCCATTGCCTGGAAAAGTGCAAGCTGGCACAGACCAAATTTCTGTAAGTGTGCATCCTGAAAACTCGGTAGTGTCTGAAGCTTAGGGACAAATCTGGAACCCACAGCTTGGCCCCAGTTTACTTTCTGTTGCAAATGAAACTAGGAGTCTTGGGTCTTCACCTTAAATTTTATGGCCGAAACCCAGCTTTCATGTTTTACTCCTCTTATTCTGAGGAATAAAAGTATTCATCAATATAATAATTGCAAACACTTTAACTTTCCTTTCTGTTAATGAAATGCAAAATGTTCAACTTCATATATCTAGCCATTCTTCCTCTCATTACTATTTTGTCTTTCTTTCCTCAACCTGTCTAACCTGGTGATTCTTCCATCTAGGTTTCTTCATGATACTCCAAGACTATTTTGATTTTGTTTTCCATTTCTTCTCAACATAGAACTTGAGGACAAATGGAAGATGTTCAGAAGCGCAGATACTCAAGAGGGGCCAAAAGTGAGCAGGATCACATAAATAGATGGGCTCAGTGTGAACATCAGTTTCAAGATCCAGTTGTGATTTTCAGATTAATGCACTCATTATAGAAAAGAAACCATACTTTCTGCTTTTCCTAATCCTTTCAGCTTTCATATTACACAGCGCAGGATTTGCTGTGAGCTCTAAGAACTTATATTTCTTACATTGCAGCAACCAGTCCCTAGCACTGGAGGAAATCTCTTGGGAAATATTTTGCCCATTAGGAGGACAGCAGATGGCACTACAGCCACTTTGCCAAAAGCACAAGATCAGCACAAATGATGTGGTCTAGAAAGTGACAATCTCATTTAATTGCTGTTATTTTACAGGTGCTAATCAATCATCAAAGCTTCCTCCATCTATCGTGCTAAAACTCAGCCCTGGTTTCAGAAGATGGAGTCTTAGTAATGCTGAGCTATGTCCTGAGGCAAGCGAAACTGTGAAAAAAGGCATACAGATACAAACTACTGAAGGCCATGAAGGTTTATTAAACATCTATGGACTTAAGGAGAAAACTGCTTCTTTCAAAAAGGAAATTTTTATAGTTTTAAATAAAATGAAATGAGAGTGTGTGTATGTGTAGGTGTCAGTGGAGCCTGTTAATTTTCATTTATTTCTCTCTCATCAGAAGACTTCGAGTGAAAAGCATGTCAAAAGAATAGCTATTTGATACATCTTCCCTTGCAGAATGATCACTAATTTACTGATTATGTCCTTATCCAATGCTAAACTTTATCAGATAAAACTGATCAAGACTAGATTGATCCTTTCTGTTATTTCCAAACAATGCATAATCATAAACTTCATTGCTATTTCTGTCAGTGCATTGAGGAAAACATTTCTCTTTTTTCATGTAGACATCTAGTGACAGACATCATAAGAAATGGGGCAGAATTCTGCCAGAAGGAGACACTGCCCTGTACAGACATTTCTGCCTACTGAGAAGATTTGGACTCGATGATCTTAAGGGTCTTTTCCAACCTAAATGATTCTAAGATGAAAAAGGCAGTACAACACAAACTCTTCTCTGCCATTCCTGAATTTTGTCCTGTCCAAACCTAACCTCCTCCTTTTGAAATAATCTCTTAAATACTAAGGTTAACATGTCTGAACTACAGTGCTGCTTGTTTCTTTCACCATCATCTCTTCCCAGTCTTCTTGTTGATTCTTTCTTTAAAGTTATGTCAAAGCCAAGCACATTATTCAAAGACAAAACTCAAAAATAAGGTCTTTACTATGAATTTGTATGCAGATCTCTCCTCATATCACAACAGTTACTGCAACTGCCTTTTCTCTGGCAAAAGCCACTCTGTACCATTGTACCCATTCAAAATGTTCAGAGACAGCATTGTTCTGCTTTGAGCTCACAGTTTTTATGTTATTGTTTTCATGGAGAAGATTGTTACAAAAAAACATCCTTGGCAGTAGAGATTGGAGCCATAATTCAGCAAAAGAAACATGGTGAAAAATAGACAGACACAGCAATGGCGAGTGGGAGGTATATGGTAACAAAGAAAAATCTGTGTCTACTTATCAGTATCTTAAATTAGGATTAATGACTCATCTTCGTTATTTGCATCAACAAAAGGGTTGATGCTTTTTCATGACTTTACACATAGAAAAGGCACCTATAACTGCATGAAGAGTATGTAATATTCTTACTTGATAACATGAGCTGTGTTTTATTTATATGAGTGTTAGCGCACAGTGTTCACTTTGCACAGCAACTCACCACGCTGCAGCTGTGGTGTTGCCTGTTCTGACCAACACACTCAGCTCAGACTGATGTCTGCCAGAAAAAACGCAGCAACTGCAGCTTGACTTGAAGCTCCAGGGTGTTCCAGGGTCAGGATGTTGAGAAGTCAGGCTCATTGTCTCCAGTAACGTAACCAAAAAAAATCAGCCTTTGCAGTAATCAAGGATGACTAAGATTCTGCAACTATAAGGGAAGATAACTTTACTTTTCACTGCTTTTATTCACCACTCAGTGAAATTCCTGAGAATTTGGTTCTCATCAACCTGTAATTGCCTTTTTGGGGAAACAGGAGCTAATTTGCAACTAGAATCACAACAGCTTTGTAGTGATCATTGTTGTGGGTTCTAGTCTAGTTTTAACTGATTAAATCAATTTTCCAAACTTGTCCAAGTCATTTAGAACATGCTGACAGTACCAAACTGGTTCTCCAGTCTCATCTCAGCCTCTATGAGAAGCATACAGAAATAATCTGGAAACCGGCCACACTTACCCAGCTGTGAGTGTTGCTTGGACATGACAACTTTCAGCTTGTGGAAAGCTGATAAAAACTGTTTCCTGGCTGTTCTTGTGAATAGGCTCATGTTGACCTTCCAGCCTGCCCTAAACTATAGCAGGCTGAGAACCACATGATTTTGGCAGAAAACAGTGGTAAAAGTAACAGATTTGCAACATACACCAATGTAGCAGTGTGTAACAGGTAACCTAGTACAAACTCTGGATTTTAAATAAAAAATCTTCTTACTGAGCAACCTTTAATTTAGTTTTATTTGTTATTTTAATAGCAGTTTAAGAAAGTCTCATCATATAAAAATAACATCTAATTGGCATATGGTATGCTTTCAAGAAAAAAGTTCAAACAAAAATCTCCCAAGACATCTGATTCATGTTGGACATCAAATGCTTTGAGATCAGGGGCAGAAATCTTTCCAGTAATCTCATTCAGTTTAAACTTTACTTTTGTAGCATACAGGGAGTTACAGAATACCCAACTGATCAAATAAAAACTCTAAATTTGTTTTAATATGCAGAAGTAGTAAAATTTCTACTGAAAAATGGCATACACCTCCTCATTCTTATGTGTCAGAAAGTTGACACAAGACCAGCTTTATGTCTACATCTATGTACACGTACATGCAAATGCATATGCATATGCATATGTATATACACATATACATGTATATATCTTTAGATAAATAAATCACTTATTTAACTTGCTATCATGTCTTTAACACATGGGAAGTTATACATCAATAGTGAGTGAACAGGAGATCGCTAGTGCAAGTGCAGTTTTATACTTAGAAGTAGAAGCACTTCTGTCAACTCCACTTTGATGGTTTCAGACAATAATTACGGGCAAAGTCATTCAAAGAAACGAAATTGTATGGACAAACTGGGGCAAAAGATTCTTCTCTTTAATATATGCAAAAATCTAAATGTAGTTAAAAACAAGATGAGCTCTTGTCTTGAAAATCTTGTGTTTACAACTCTGTCCTAGAGTGAGATTGTTTGGATTCAAACACCAATAAAAGGACCTTGCCTAGACTTTTTACATTTTTTTTTCTCCTTTTAAAAGTTTTGTGCATATACTCACAGCTCATTGGCATGTTGATGAATCTGGATGTAGGAGGAGAAAATTATTAAAGCACTAGTTTTCTGACTTTAATTTTCCAAATGCATGTAGTTAAGTCCCTTGAGTGAAATAAACATGTTGATGGATGAAATAGATAAAATCTTCAACATTTTTCGCTGTTAATTCTACATACTCTTGAACTCCAACAGCTTTATATTTCTCAAGTAAAACTTACACCAGATGATTTACAATTTATCTAAACATGTTGAGTGGTAGTGATGATTTATTTGTAATACACAAAGAAGTTATTGTCATTCTGTGATTCTAACGGACTGAGGCATCAGAGCAGTGCTTATTTATGTCTGCCATAAACCAGACAGCTTTATTACATCAGACATTCAGTTCTGCAGCTGTGTTTAGAGGCAATTCTATTTAAAATGTGCCTATAACTCCCAAAGCCAAGACCAGTATATTTGTTTACTTTCTTGCTCAGTTTGCCAGCTAAAGGCTTTTTAGGCCAAATTGCACCTATACTTGGCCCTGTAATCTACCAAATAATGAGTTCTGAGTTTTCTGCTTCAGAGACGCGTATAATTGTAAATTAACTTTGAAGATTTGATTCATTAAATGTTAATTTCAAAATTATTTTTGACTCAAGAATTTGCGAGGTGGTGAATTTATTTGTTATTTATATTGTGTCAACTGTCTTGCTCAAAGAGACAACTGAACTGGGCAAAAATTAGAGGTCTGTGCTTTAGCTGTTCAAAGGTTTTGTGGCTTTGTATGTTGGGTTTTGTTGGGGTTTTTTTCCTAAACACCTAACAGCCATCCAGTTACTGACAATTGCATAAAGTGAACACAATGGAAAGAGAAGGCAAACACAAAAACATAAGACAAATTTCCCCTTGTGGGTACTGCTCACTGTAAGTGTAGCTTAGGCACCTGGTCTGGGTTATGTTCCTCTCTTTTGCATTAGGTGAATCACACGTGTGATACCAGGGAGGCAAGAACTGCGCTATCTGAAAAATACATGCAAGTCAGAAGCAGTTTGAATGTCTCTGAGTTAAGATTGACTTAGTCAAGTTTGAATTTACAAATACTTGCAAGGAAGCATGTCATAAGCTGAGGAAAATTTCTGGGCTAGCGTGCCCAGGCAGTTACAGGTCTCCCAAAACTAACAGACTTAAATCAACAGACATTAACCAAGGATATGGATCCCCATCCTGAAATATTAAGTTGATTTTGTCTGTTTCATTTTGTATCTGTATACCCAGTTCAGAATACAAGTTCTGCAGAAGGGTGAGGTGACCCCAATATTACCCTCAGGACATGGATATATATGCAGTAAACATTAGTGTTTAACACAGCTTGCAAAAGAGCTCTTATAGTGATTATGAAGACAATAATACATCTAAGAGTATATGGAGAAAACATGGTGTTAAATGCATGTGATTTGTATCTCCACTCAGGAACCATCTGGTTCCTTTGTTATTGAAAGTTGACTCAACTAAACAGACAACGGACCACAGCTGAAGATTACCAGTTAGACAGCGTGCCTTTTAGCCCTAAACCAGTTTAACACAGCCCAGAACAGGTATCATCTTTAAAGTACCTCTTCCACAAGTCAATAACTGTCAAGACTGAAAAAGAGTTTTAATCCAGTTTCTGTTTGGAAGACAATGGAAATACAAAATATAATCTCATGCAAAAGCAATTACTATTGGTTTTAGAAACAGAGGTAATCCCAATAGTTAATGAACCCACTTGTTAAAAAACCTTAAAAACTAATGAGTATTACATGTAAAATTCAATGAACGGGAAAGAATGGGAATGGAAATGTCAATCAAAAGTGGGATTTATTAAAGGGAAGTTAATTTAGGAAAGAAAAATTGTCAAGGTTCCAAAAATGAATAAAGTATACATGCAATATATCTTTATAAAAAGGAAGTGAAAGTGAAAATTAGAAATAAGTGTGTACAGAATATAGTTAGTTACATTAAAAAGAGTTGGGGAAAGGTAGTCAGAATAAATAAAAAATGACAAGCTGAAGGCATCAGTGAAAAATCTAGGTAAATTCATATTGCAGTGTCTTAGAAAGAAGGAGCTGAAGTGCATATGTAACTGAAAAGTAAGAAAAAAATTCTAATAATCATAGGGTTTTATTAGATAAAAATGATAAACTTGCTAGGGCTATCAAAAGGGGGAAAAAGTACTGCAATGTTCTTCTGTTTTAGACAAATAAAGACACAAATAGAAAAAAGGTACTTATAACTTTGTAATGCTTACAAATATTTCCAGGACATTAGTAACATATTAGCCATTATCTGCTACATTTAGACTAATTTGAAAGTTATCATACTCAATATAAATTATATTCAGAAGTTCTAACTGTGACTGCTTGGGAATCTCTGGTACTTAGCGTTTATTTTGACAAACTACACATTTTTGGAACTGTAACAAAAGGCTCAAAGTGTCTTGGCATTTTGCAATTCCTCAAAAGTGTCAAGCAGGATGACCTTACTAGTTATAAACTTAACATCAAACAGGAGGAAAATGCAAGAAGAATTTAGACTATGAAGAATAGAAGGTTGGTAGCTGGCAGGATTTTATAGAGACTATGGTTTCAAATAGGTTCATTTTCAGATGTTTTTGCTAGTTTTGTTAAGAACAGAGTGTTTATGTTAACATTTTTTATAAGGATTACAACTTTGAAGCAAATCAGCATCCAGCCTCATTTCATGGTTTTCATCTCACAGCAGTGCACAAACTGGATTCCTTCTGGACTAATGAAACCAAAGGGTGCTTGGGACTGGTTCCTACTGTGCCCCTACCAACCCCACATGCACCAGCCATGTCGAAGGTTCAATCTGCACTAAAACTAGCCTTAAGTGAAACCACTGAAATGCATGTAGTGTGGATGACAGGTCCTCAGAGCTGTAGCCTCTACAGAGTCACTCTTTTTACACCAAGCCACTTGATAGTGAGAAGTATTAAAAGCTTACAAAAAATATTCTAAAATAAGGAACACTTCTCAGTATTGAGTCTTTGGTGGGATGATTCATCTATAACTGCATAAATAGGAATCGATGTTTAATGTGGATGAAGTCCCCAGTGAATAGATTAAAAAATTATTAAGAGACCCCAAAGAGAAATTTTAATTAAAAAATTACAAAATAAAAATTTTTCCTTTGGGATCCTGGAGAGACTACTTCTGGCTTTAGGGATGTTCCATATGTTCAGCAAATAATCATAAAAACATAGATCATAAATCTAAAAAAGTCTGATGAAAGACTAAAATACTGACAAAAGACAATCAGACAGAGCAGTCTGGATTATTCAGTAAATTGGGTCAAATCAATCAAAATGCATTTTCATGTATGCAAGTTGAAGGGCATGTATGTAGGAAAACAATGCCGCCATATCTATCGGACGCAGTACTGTACCCTAGAAAGCAGTGACTATGAAGTGAGTTAGATATCAAAGTAGGGAGGTAACTGCTTTGAGCTTTTGTAGCTGGCTGCAGATATTACTAGGCGCAGTGAGATGATATTACTCACAGGCACAGATGAGATGGATGCTAAAATTTGCCACCATGCAAATAAGCAGTGCAAAACTCGGTGCAATACTAATACATAGTATTAATTTGATTTCTATTTTCTCAATTTTCCTTATTGTCTTAATGATGGAAGTAGATATGAGTGACTAATGATTTCTATGAGAAAGGTCTCTTCTGGAAGACTTGATCCAAGTGAAAGCTAGTCAGAAAAAAGAGAAAAAGTGTTAGTAACGTTGTTATTATTTGCCATTTTCATTCAAAAAGTACTTTCCTAACCCTTCATAAAACTGTAAAATTAGTCTATGATATTCTTACTGCATATTCCCATTCATTTCCACCAAATGTAGTAGAAAGAGCAGTAGCTATTCTCTCATTCTTTCTGTCAGACTTTTTAAGTAATCACAACTACTGTCAGATTTGCAGAACTTTATTTTTCCTCCTGTTACTTCTAACGGTTACAGTCTGGGGACTTTAGAATGACAAACCTGTTGCAGTCACCTGCTTGTTCGTGTTGCAGTTTGTGAGCAATTTGTTCAGCAGTTGTTAGGGTGTTGATCTTAATTTCACCAATATTAAGATTTGTAACCAGATTAAAAGCAGGCTATAAATCAAACACAGCTTGAGGCAATGCAGAGCATCACCCAATGATACTAAAGAAATTACCTTTTTAGCTAGTGGCAATTTTCACAAACTGTCCTGGTTTGAGCTGGGACAGAACCAATGATCTTTTTAGTAATTTTGCTTTTCAGTTAAGTCTCCTCTGACAGATTGCACTCTCTGAAATTAACTGCACGTTTTGCAGACACTGTCTGCTTCTAGGAGTGATAAGGCTCGATGTTTATATTAGTGCTGGAACATCAGTAGGAATGGTATGCAGAAAGGCTCTTGCTTACAGTTATTCCTATGGAGACCAAGGTCGATGCTTGGCTGTGGTTACTTTTTTATGTGCCAGAAAAGAAAAAGCAGAAAAAGGGTTACATCTGCAACCTTTGAGTGGCAAGGAAAGGTCTGGACAGATGACCTAAAACTGATGAAAAGGAGTATTCCACCCCATATGCATCATACTCAGTATAAAGCTGAGGGATCATGAGGGTTAAGTTCCTCTTCTTCTATGGCTGGCATCTGAAGAGGACCCTGTCCAATTCTTCTGCCTTTGATCCTGATCTGTGCATTCCTTAATCCAGTTCCCATCTGTTGCTGAGTCCATTCTGGAGCTTTCCTAGAGCTTGTCCTGCAGCTTCAAGGTAATGTTATGACCATTGGGGGTGGAGCTCGATATTGGTTTTGTATATATTTGTATATATTTCATTTTTCCCCGTTATTATTATTATAGTTAGATTAAAGATGGTTTCACTTTCCCAATCCATGAGTCTCTTCGCCTTTTCTCTTTCCCTTCCACTTTTGAGGAGGGAAGGGGTTAACAAGGAGCATCTGTCTTCTCTCTAATAGCCAGCCCAGCTTTAAATGGTGACACAAACATATACCCCTTTAGGTATTAACAAAGAGCTCCTCATCTATTTCTTAAAGTAACTATCATCAGCATTCGCTAATGATGCCTCTAAACATTTCAGAAGATTATTAACAAGCTGTTTTCCCATGATGAAAATATTCTCAGAAATAACCCAGTTTTTCTCATTTCAGATTCCAGGAAGGTACCATGTACTAATTAGGAATTTCAGTGCTCCCCAAAATGGCTAGCAAATGGGGAAACTTCTATCATTGCGATGTTTGGATATCACTCATCCCAAGTGGTGAAGGCTGTTGCACACCAAAGTTTCAGGACATGAAAAATGTTTCTCATAAAACCACAGATGTGTGATTTCCCCTTTATTCACACGTGAAATGAACCAAATTTAGAAAGTGAAGTATGTAAAATATTACTATGTAAATTTTTCTGAGACAGTTAAAAATATTTTCTTAATCCTGAATGTCAGCAAAAGTCTTCTGTCACCTAGTCTCTGCCTCTCCCTCTATGTGTAATTGCTGTTTGCTTTCCAGGGTATCTCAGTAAATTTCCAGCATCAGTGGTTGATAGCAACAGACTTAATCCACATCTTTGTTTCAAAGATACTAAGTTTTTATTTTCATACACTTAAAAAGGTGTCCAAAAGTCTGAGGTGTCTGTGACTCTCCTACATGAACTGTTCCAGAAGATATTTGGGGTAACAAGGATACTAAGGACATCATATTCTTCTTGGTTTCAAGACCAATTTTTGAGTATCTGGCTCTTCGGGATGCGTCAGTTAATGCCTAATATTCAGCCCAGAGCCCAGTTCTGACCCTACCACCATGGAGAAGGAAAGATGACTGACCTCTCTAGCCTGGGAGTTTCCCTGTAGTGTTGAGCCAACATGAAGTGATTAACTACTCTCCATGTACTGGGAGAAACAGCACAGCCAAGGCTTCCAAGGAAGGCTGGCTAACTGAAACACCAGTGAATTAGAAATCCCTTGTTGGATCATCGACCTTCAGGTGCTATGGCTAATAGAATATACTCTACAGTAGGCATGAAAGCACGAGTGTAGTCTTTGAAGCCAAAAGTAGTCAGTGTCTCACTCCTTCTTGTGTCTGACACAGAGAAAATGTGTTTGTTCCATTCGTGACTTCCTTAATCCACTGACTAAACCTCGTTTGAATAAGGACGTTCCTAATCAAGAACTAATCAAAAAATTTTGTTTATTTCTGTGAAAATGAGAGTGCATGTGTGTGACACAGTCAAACCCCTGTAGATTTATTTGTCTCTAAGCCATGGCAAGAAGAGGTGGAAAAGTAAATTTAAAAACCCATGATGGCACACTAAGTCAAACAGAAAATACTACAGAGAAAATGCAGAAACATTTTTTTACATTATTTGATAAAAAAGAACTTTTATTTGTGAAAAACAAATACTTATACAGTCTGAGTGATGCAAAAATCAGCTATACTCATTTCTCAAAAAAAAATCTATTTTTAAGAAGTATTAATATTATCTTTGAAGATCACTTTCCTTACAACTGTTAGCAGTCTTGCTTTTGATTTACTTAGTTATTCATTGCCTTCTCAACATACTTCCTGCTCTCTTCCCATATTAGTCTGAACTGCTTTTAGTTTGCGTTATGCAGCAAATGTATTTTGTATTATTTAGTAGGATTCTCCACTCCAAGGTACTGACTCTTGGAGCTTCTCTGCTCTCTGGAAGTTAGGAGTAAGAGAAACAACATGTTGTGTAAAGCCTGCAGCATTTCACAAGAAGCTTTTTTATTTTGTTTACAAGTTAATTCCTTGGAATACACAAAAGGTGTATAAAAAAAAGTGTTATAAAGCAATAATTTATATACTGATGTTAGGCATTAAAATGCTTGGGTTGATTAAATGCTAAAATGCTGACTGAAGGAAAAGCAATGGTTTCACATAGTGACCTGATTGAAAGTTTGCATCTTGAGACTGCAGTTCAGCTGAAAGAGGTGTCTAAGTACTAGAGCATAGCTGAATCGTCTCATATGGTGAAACCTTGACCAGATACATGAGGGCAAGGACTGTCTTCTTCCATGCCTTTGTATTGTGATTGGCCCAGTGGGGCCCTAGCAGAATTGAGGACTTCAAGTGTTATTGTAAGACCCACTTTGTTGCCACAGACTGAGAAATTCCATGTGAGAGTTTTTAATGCTAATAGATATTACACAGTTTAAGAAGTATTTCCTTAGGACTATGTCTTACTTAAGATTTCAGGTGAAAGTCCTCTTTCAGATCACTTGTTCTACAACCTTTCACTATCTTCTCTTATTCAAAGAGAAGTTTTTTTCCATATAAATTGCTGTAAACACATTGAAACAGACAACAGAATACACTCAAATGCTGAAGAACTTCCTATGGTGAAGGCAAGGATTAGACCAGCCTTTAGAGACCAAAAGTTTAGAGAGAAGTAACTTAATTGCTAACCATCAAAAGTACTCCTTTTCCTAGATTCTGTTCTTATGATCCCTAAAAATTCAGTCCTCGGGTTATTTTGCTATTTCTTTGCTGGGTCTTCTTTTATTTGCTTTATTTTTCATGTCTGTTCCTGGCCACATTACAATTATGTATTGCCACACTGAAGGGCATGGACTCTTGTCAACGGTGTGCCTGATGGCATCTGCTCTAAGAAGTAACAAAAAAAAACCCAAACTCCTTGGAAGCTCCAAAGACTCCAGAAGGAAAAAAATAAGATCCTCCAATCATGTAATGAAGCATTAAATAATTAGAAGACGACATGATATAAAACTCATCTGGGCAACAGGAGTTTCAGCAGGGTTTGAAGGAAGAAATAGAAATAACCTCACAGGTTTTGCTGAGGTTATGAAGCAGCTTTACAGTCCTCCCAACCACTATTCCAGACTTAATTCTGTAACAGCAAAAGCAGTTCCTCAGCAGTGCCTGTTCAATCATATAAGTCCCAGGTGTGCTTCATGTTGTGAATGCAAATATCAAAGGTTACTTAATTTCATTATGCTATGAATACTACAGAGCTTGCTGTGGTGTCTGGAAAATCCCAGTCTCAATGCCCAGTGGAATTTTAACGGAAGATATGCACCTGTCAGGTCTGTATATAACTGCTCTACACAGCTGACCCGTAAAATTTGTCTTTAAATATTGACATGAAATAATCTGTCTATTCTATTCCAAATAGAATACTAAACCAAAAACAATCAAAAAAATCCCCAGGTAATTTGTATTATTTCTTACTTATTTAAGTAACATTCTGAAATCCTGGCTAAGAGTAAGGCACCACAAAAAACTTAACAGTGGAAAAATGAAAAAGGCTAATGGTAAGCACAAACGACACATCAAAAGTTTTTCCATTACATACATTATTTAAATAGGTAATTTTCTCTCATAGCCTAGAAGCAGAATGCAGTGGCTAATATAATTTATGACAGATTTTCTTCTTAAGTATAGTAATGTGCTTCCTTGCTGCTATTTTTCTCATTAATGCATGTTATGTCTTATATATAAATTTTACAATACCTGATCTAATCTGATTTATGATGAAATAACTCTGTGATATACAATTACTTTACCAATCTCTTAAAATGTCAACATTCATTATGAAGTACTGGCAAGAGAGAGAGTTCTTTATAAAAAATTCCATATATGAAAGGTAATATTTTCAACTTCCACTGTGATGTCAGCCTGAAAACTGACTTTAAAAAGTCATGCTTATAAGATCTGCGGACTTCATGGAGAAACACAAAGTTTTATTGCTTTGATTTAGATTTGTTACATTGAAGAACTGAGATAGAGAAGAAAGCAAGAAGGATACCTACTTTCCTTTCTTGGGTGTTATGTCAACCGCTTAGGTCTTTGCTTGTAAAATCCCACCCAAGTCCTTGCTAAGTGTGCTTTTTAACAACTGTGTTTTGGTTCCCTTTCTGCTTAAACTGTGTAAGCACTAGTAAAACATAATGAATGAATCTCTGGGATTTTAATGATTGTTTTGGAAATTCCTAGATAATAAACGAGATTTCAGAAGCCTAGAAAATAAAGAATACAGTGCCTGATCTTAAAACTATAACCAAAGGTATTAGAGATAACTCGGTATAACTTCTTATTCTGGAAAAAATACAGGAAAAAATAAACAATACATTAGAAATCACCTAAAAGAAATTGGTAAGTAATAAGATGGATTTGTAAAGAACAAATCATGTCAGATTAACCAGTGACATGACTGTTTCCTCTGTATCAGGAAATAGTCCTTGGAGATGCAAAAGACACAACAGATGGCATTTATTCAGTGCTGAGTAAGAATTTGGCAAAGTTCTTGTAGGGAAGCTAGGGGAATACAGTCTTGATAAGACCACTTCAAAATGGTTACACCCACTTTAGCAGGCGTGTTGGACTAGATGATCTCCAGAGGTCCCTTCCAACACCTACCATTCTGTGTGTGAATCTGTGATTCTGTGAACAGGGCTGGAAAACTCTGCTCAGAGAGTATCCTTCAATATTTCATTGTTAAATTGGGTTAACTGCTACGTGGAGATTCTGCAGTGGCCTTTACTAGGTCTCTAGCATACATTTCATCCATAATTTTGTAGATGAAACAAGTAATATATATGTTCAAGTTTTCAGATGATTGTACATAAACACATTTTGGAGGATAGTGAAAATTTTTTAAAATTCTTAAAAAAACCTAGATAACAATCTTGGAAAAATCCTTGGATACAAATAAGCAAGGAGGAAAGCAGAGTTCCAATGTGTCTACATGCAGTTTCTACTGAGTGTTAAGATAGAGAACAACTACTGTGCTTGTATATAGAGTTCATATGTGCATTAATGGATCACAATCTAATAGTAAGTTTGCAATGATCAACTTTTTTACACGAACAGTCACTCCTGTTAGAGACAGAAAGGCTTCAGATAGAATGTTTCAGGAAAGACAGAAAAGAAATGGAAGCTCCAGGAATGAGTAAAATGTATTTGGTCTATATAGATAATACAGAATATGTGTTCCTATACTTTTCTTCCGTGATTTACTATGTAAAAAATAATCTCAATGGAAATTAACTGTTCTTTTGGTCATGTATTATACAGTTTAAATTGCAGTTAAATAAATTTAGGTGAGTTATGAGTAAAACCTTTCAAACAATAATGATAGTCATCTGCTGGATAAGCAGCTCAGATATGAGATATAATATTTTTATCCCTTGCAGTTTTTCATGAATAAGGCCTCTGTCAGAAAAAGTTCAGTAGTTAACCCTGCCTTGAGACAACCAAGAGAATAGTTGATTCTTTTCCATCTCATCCATTCCACTTTCCAAGTTCTGAACAATATGCTGTAACTTGATTAACAATTTCATACAATGAACTCATGACTATGATTCTTATTTAAACAAAAGCTGCACAGTACTGTTCTTGTAATGCAAAGCATCCTTTAAGTTACAGTATTTATAGCCTCTGTAGTTTCTGATTGAAATGGCAGGAAGTTTCCCTTCTGTGAGGACTGGATAAGCAACTGTGACCAGATGCTTTGCCCTATGTTTCAGTGTATATGACAGAAAAATAACTGTAGGACTCAAATCCATTAAAAGAGACTCTCTACTGCTTTATTTTCAGCAATACTCAGGGAATATCTCCTCAGACACAAACTGATAGTCCTTCTGACTTCCAGGGACACAAATACCACTGTGTTACCATCTGTCTCTTGGGATTTTAATTTTNTTGTTCCTCCCCAGGTGCAAGACCCTACACTTGCCCTTGTTGAACTTCATCAGGTTCCTCTCCGCCCAACTCTCCAGCCTGTCCAGGTCACGCTGAATGGCAGCACAGCCTTCCGGTGAGTCAGCTGCTCCCCCCAGCTTTGTAAATGCATTTTGAATGGTCAAACACTGTCAATAAACTCAGGTGGTGTTAGCTCCCATGCTGGCAATCCTCAGAGTTTGAGTGATCTTAGAGAAATGTTCCTCACAGTCTCTGCCACAGAAATTCAGTCATTTACCAGCACCTTCAGATAACTGTTAGACTTAATTGATTTAAGGCCATCCTTGAGATATTGAGAGGCGTGATAGATAGAAAGCAAGTGTCATCTGTCCATCTCAAAGAGAGAAGACAATATTATGTCTACCATTGCAAGAGGAGTACAAAAAAGACTGCAAAATCTCTGATCAAGCCCATAGTTATTTTTGCATTCAGGTGCCTAAATATTCTATTGCCTATGCCTACGAAAAATCCAGAGATTCTGTAATAGAGATACAACACAATGTTCAGCAAAAAAAATAAATCTCCAAAACCCCGAAACAAACAAAGCCCAGACCCAAATCATCAAAACAAAAAACCCAAGGACAAAAAAACAGGGAGTCAATAATCAATTTTGGTGCTGAAGCGTACTAATGATTTAATCATTGTATTAATAAAACATTGCCCTATGCCGAGAAACAGCACAACCTCTCTATTTCTGATTAATATTGTTCTCCATTGCATTTTATCTCTTAGAATAAAAAAGACACACTTTCTTATGACAAACTCAGAAATGGTGAGGAAAGTACAAAAAAAATCTCAACAAAAATGAATGACAATTGAAGTACATTATTTATTGGCACTTCTGTGAAATAATCCAAACTTTGTAAGAAGCCTTCGAAACAAACTAGCATTGGTTAGAGAGATTTTCCTCCTGAAGGTATGTAAAATGAATTTCTGGAAGACCAATGGCGGCACAGATGGTTCAGGAGCTCAGTATGTCAGCTTCCCTCTCAACACAGAGCAGTGAAATGCAACTTTCACAGGAATTGTATTCTGTGCCGATAAAAAGAGTGATGGATAGACTGAAGTGCTATTCTAAAATGTATCGACATTGAGAGATACATCCAGCTATACACTTAAACGTTTGAATCCCCCTCTCTCAATCCTCCTCCATGCCCGATCTCATGAAAACATACTAAGAAAACTGGGAAAACAGAATATTGAGGCTACTAAAGGTCAACTTCTGTCTCAGACATAGGCTTTCATTTGTAATATTTTCAGCAATTTTAATCTTTATGGCTCACAAAATTCACGGATTCACTTTTGTTCTTCACTGAATGGAAGAGGATAAAAAAAAAAGTGTCTAGGCTAACAGCATTTCAAGCCAAAACTCCCAGATGCTGAAGTGATGGTTTTTAAAAATCCAAGTATCTAGAAATTGCTCAAAAGATCACGCTGAGTAGCTAACTTGTGCTAAACATCTATTTTGCATTTAAGATCAATATATGAAGCAATATTCAAAAACCTAATTACCAAACCGAACATTGCAATAATATCACAATACTGAAAGAGCAAAGAGTTTACAAGCCACAAAATGGACACTAATGCAAGGAGGAATTATATCACTCATCAGTCCTTGATTTTTCATTCAACTACTTAGTTTTATGGTCTTTGCATTCCAACATGAATTGAATTAGTTTTAGAGTTTCACAGGGAAAAAATGGTACCTTTGTATTAGCCATAGAAAGTGTTCAGAATTTACTTAAAGTAATGAAGCAATATAATTAAGAGTTGCTAAGGAAAATACTATAAAACATGATTGCATTTTTCTACCCTTTATTGCTTTCAAATTATTAACTTAGACTTCAAGAGCAAGTGCAGATGGCTTCACAAATTAAAAAAGGGTATATCGTTAACGGTTTTCAGTAGATTCCTTTTTTGAAAAAAAAGTTGTTTCTACTGTGAAATCACTGCAGAAGTCTCCTCTTTTAGAAAAAAAAACACCTGCTCAGTCTTTTGGTTCACTAGTATCTGGATGCGTCCATTACTCCACAGTAGATGCTTGTCCTAGCTTATATGCGTTTCTATAATCAACACGAAGCATGACTACTGGACAAAAAGGCAAATTTCATTCGTTTAGATGGAGAATGCATTTTTGTGACTTCATCAGGTAGTGAAAGTAGTGAAACTGTCCATTTAGTGCCTTATCCTCTCTGTAGCATGCAATTAGAGAGATTTACATGCTGGTAGATTGTTTAGGAAATTTAATTAAAGTTCTTCAATAATGTTTTTCTTCTACTTTCTCATGATGCAATATCAAAAATGACTAGCTTTCTCCCTGCTGTAGAATTTCTTCCCTGACATAAGGATGATTTTTCAACTAATGTATATCTCAAGGGATAGCTATAGAAAGCTCTGTAGGAAGTTAGCTAAGGGTAATATTTATAGAACAAGATAAATATAGCTGCATTCATAATGCAAAGAATTTAATTAATGCTTAACAATAACTCATCCTGACCTTGATTTTGTCATATGGTATAGATTAATCACTAGCTATTACCAGATAGTCATCATTCTGAGAACAAAGCTAGAATCACTCAACAATTCTTCCTTTTTTATCTTTTCAAGATACAGGCCAATATTTTATCATATCTACCAAATCTCTTCTATTTTGCAGCATAAGTTTCTGTTGTCACCCAGATAGTATTAAGAAAATCTTAGCCATGTTTAAGATTTTATATCCTTCAAAATAAGAAGTGCATGTTCATTACCTGAATAATCACCTATACAATTGAATTTGATTTTATATTTACTAAAAAAAATATTTGCTTGATCTAGAAAGCACTAAGCAAAAACTGATTTTTAAAGGACTAATTCCTATTATAAATCTATGCTATAACAAAAACCTGATCTGATACTATTTTATAGTCGCTAAAATAAGTTTATCATGTTTTATGTTAAGTGTTAGGGATTTACCTACAGAAGTTCTTCAATGATTTGTGAGCAAATATGTGGGAAGACAACAGACATGTTGTGAGCAATCCAGACCTGATTGACTTAGAGGCCACGTGGCTCTAAGTCGGATGTAAAAGCAACCAAATAAGAGACACATGTGCACAGCTGTTTGTAGTTAAATGAGCTTGTGCGATTGGGTGGAACGATGTATATAAGCCGAGCTATTTGGGAATAAAGTTGGCATTTGCTTGATCACATTGATCGTGTAGCGT
>VZSC01000672.1:114630-165091 GCA_013398225.1 Steatornis caripensis
AAAACCATAAAAGGTGTCTGGATTGCTCAAAAACAAAGTGGGAATTGTGGGAAGACAACAGACATGTTGTGAGCAATCCAGACCTGATTGACTTAGAGGCCATGTGGCTCTAAGTTGGATGTAAAAGCAACCAAATAAGAGACACATGTGTGCACAGCTGTTTGTAGTTAAACGAGCTTGCACGATTGGGTGGAACGATGTATATAAGCAGAGCTATTCGGGAAATGAAGTTGGCATTTGCTTGATTACATTGATTGTGTAGCGTTTGTCCAGGAACCCGCATGCAACACATATACTAGCAAAATTGACTGGGACTGTTTGTCAGGCTTTTAGATATTCTTGGAATTCCTTCTTCTACAGATCTGTGTTAAACACTTATATATGATCCATTTTCATAGTATAATTATCTGCACTACAAAAGCCACTAAATGGTCTTTTTCACTCAGTAGCCTTCTTCTCAGGAAGAATGAGTGTGGAGAGAATTAGCTCAGTGTGGAAAACTACCTAGTTGCTGTCTCTATACTACCCTTACTTTTTTTTATTTTTCTAGAAAAAAAAAAAATTCACAGCAGCCATGTTGTTCAAAATTTACCATTATTGTCTTTTGCACATTGGTCTATTTATAAATCTATTTCTATGACATGCTTCTTGGGACATGAATTCCATATTCTAACAACAAATTATTCTCAATTTGTAAGTAATAACGATAAACCTTGTTCACTTTTAGTCAAACAACTGTCACAAGTGCAGCCCCTAAAAATCTACAAATCTGTTATAGCTGTGTATACACATTCATATAGAAAGCTACGTATATGCAAACATAAGCTGAAATAATACTTTAAAAATTGTAAAAAGATAGGATGATTCAAGACTATCTTCCTTTGTACTTTTTCTGTGGTATTTTTTCTGTAATAAAAAAATATTCATTTTCCTTTTCCTAGATGTAATGCAGTTCAATGTTTTGAAATGACATACAGCTCAAAACAGCAATTTTATATGTTTTTAAAATGTCTTTTTAAATATGTCATCTGTTTTTTGCTTTTGACTTTCAACAGAATTAATGGGGAATAAGTGTCAATTTGACACTCAAGGTGAAAACTGAGGTCATACCAGTAATCATATTTATGATTTACTCCTTCTGTCTAAGTCTTCATAGCAATGTGAACAATAGCTTCCCATTTTGTTGTTTTTATGCACAGGGTTTTTTTCATGACAACTGTACCTCTGTGATTGACACACAAAAATCGAGAAAAATAAATTGAAAACTTGAGCTAGCTGTTCTGATGTGGAGTTGTATTGGCTTTTTCTTTTTCAAACCAAATTAGCACTGATAATATATAACAACTCAATAGTAAGGCACCAATATGTCATACTATAAACAAATCAAGAAAGACACACCTTAAGGAATCCTGAAATTTAACAACCCGTCTTACATTAAGCAAAAGGAAACAATTCAGCTTTTAATATGTTTCTTCAGCATGTGTTGTAGATATGCCTAATCTCAATGCATCTGTGAGTTGTCTCTAACAAACAGTAAAGATGAGCTGCATAAGTAAAAAGGCATTAATATCTTCATTAGCCGTTGTCATTTTGCAGGTAGAAAACTGAAACAATTAACCACGCATGCAGTCATTCAGTATAAAATGTCTCAGAACTGTTGATCTCCCTGATGTCTTAATGAAGGTGTTGAGATATTACTTTCTAATTTCTTCTTGTAGCTTTTAGCTTTGACAGGAAATTCAAATCTTAATGAGAATATGTCCTTGTCCTTGGAAATAAACTGTTTGATAAAAAGAATGATACCTCTAAGGTTTCAAAATCACCAGTGATCATCTTAACCAACTGCCTTAGCCTTATCTAAGAACAAGGTCACCACTGATCTTAATTAGTCACCATTAAAAAATCATAACTTACCCATCTTCAGGACACTATTTCAGAGCTATGAGCAGGGTATTGCAAAACATCTTACTTATAAGTTGATATTTTTTGTTTCAACATTTATGTTTTCCCATTTTTATTCTCTTTTGATTCAAATACTCTTTGGGACAAGCATAATTTTAAAAGTGTGTTTGACCAAACAGATGCTCCTATCTGTGGTTACCTTCATACATTAGTTATAGTTCAAAGAACTTAGTCAAAAGATTACTGAAATCAGTACTTGTAACATAATTTCTAGTATTTTGAATAAAGCCTGGATTTCACCTAATCAGATACTTCCATTAGGTGGAAATGGCATTTTGTTTATATATACAATTTTCTATTTGTAAGGCCTGTTAACTAGATCCTAGGTGATGTTTGAGCAGCTCTCAGGGATTCCTTCTTTTGCTGCCTGTAGTAATGATGGATATTCTGATCATTTTACTAAAATTCTACTAAAAATTCTTTTTTACCTTTTTTTTCTCTGTGACACTGAGTAAAGTCTCATGTTAAATCAAAAGTCACCTGGCTGCAAGCATATGCACCACTGGAGATTTGTTTTGAGGACTAAGTGGGTAGCACAGGCTGTCTACATTGCAATGATTTTTTCCACTTGCTACTGAACTTCCATTGACCTTTGGCTGTTCTCCTGCCCCCTGACTCCCTGGGAAGCCAGCCAGCTTACACTCGGCACCGTGCGACAGAACACAGGCAGCAGAGAATTCGGCCCATTGACTTTACAGTTTCTGTAGCTCTATTGGTGCCAGTGCTATAATCTTTAAAACTCCCACTGCTTCTGGAGCACATTTTCCACCCAATTACTAGGAGAGAAAAGGACTGACTATACAGACTTGCTGCCTTGAGAAAAGGTCCCAGCAACATCATGCAATCCTCTGAAGAGTTCTTTGTAAATACACTATGGACAGTTTGCCATTTAGCCTTGATCTAAGCTTACTGATTAGCTAGGTATCTGTCTAAACACTCCTATTTCTTACCTAGCCTGGCCAGTTTTCATATTGGTATAAATATTTTGTTGAAAGATAGGATCTTCTACCAAAAAGCCAAATTCCATTTCCAGTCCCACCCTCTCCATGTCCTGATACACAAACACATAAAATGTAGATGCAAAATCAGTTTAACAGTGCCTTATTCTAGTGTGCCTTACTCTTTTTTCTGATGTAGGAAGAAGATACACTTGCTTAAATTTCATTAAATGGAATTAATGATAGTGGAGCTGCCCTAGTTTAATCATAATGAAGTGCAGCAATTTCGGTGTTGAAACAAGTTTCAAGACTAATGAATGTAATGCTGAAATTGCTGATACTGAATCTGTCCTGGGATAAATGCAGCTTCACTGCTTTCCACAATGAGTGAACATTTTTCAGCCCATTCCTCACTACAGATAAGGTTGATGGGAATTCTGCCACCACTTTCAACGAGGCCAGAAGTTCACCTTGGGTAAACAGGCTTTCAGAAGAAAATCTATTTACAGAGCTGTGAACCTCCCCTTTCTGCTATTACTTTATCTCATGTCACTGCAGAGCTAAGATAAATTACTGTGTGCTTTAAGGTAAGCTAATAGAGTGGGGCTCTTTGATACCTTTTATGGGCTAGGTCTTCCACTGAGATTTATGCCTTTGCCCCAACAGGGCTGGTTGTTTACTTCATGCAGATGAGGTTTATTCCTTTCAATACAGAGACTGACTGCTTAGGTCTCATGCACCGTGACCTGTCTTAACTGTTGCAGAACTTCTCCTGGCAGTTTAAAATACTATATGAATGTCCTAAATTAAATACAGTCAAAAAAGATTAAAAAAACTTAGGTTTTGTGGGAAGAGTTTAGAGTAGTCAGTAAATATAATGTTCATTCAGGGTTTAAAAAAAAAAAAGAAAGAAAAGAGAAGTAAACTGTTGCTTTACCAATAAAATGACCAAACCAAAAGAATAAAAAAGTTGTATAGATAATCTCACATTCACACAATGTCAACATTTAAGTGAAAATCATTAATTTCATTTCAATTGAGCTACCACACTTCTGATTACTAAAAAAAGGTTCCTTTGAAAGCGAAGAAGATTATATTTTAAAATTAAAATCAAAATAATTGTTTACAAAATGTCTGTAGTCAATGCTTCTGTTCTTTAAAAGTTTTTTTTAGTTGAGAAGAGTCATGATTTATGAAGAGTTCAGGTAAACCCAATTTTTAATATTTTTTTTTTTAGTAAAAATAGTAATAATGAATATTTTTGTATTGAACCATGAATGTTCATAGCATATTTTGGACATGTTAATTAATACAAAAAATTCAGAGGGCTGTATATAATGTAAAAATAATGTATTTGTAGTCCTCTGCATTTCTGTATCTTACGTAACGTGCAAATAATACATGCAGCTGGATGAAAACTCTGCCATCATTTCAGTGAAATTCAACAGTCATTCAGTGATTAAAGGATTGTAATTACCTGATAAATTTCCATCCTTCTCACTATGATGCAAAATTCAAGCTGCCTTTTGTTTTCTGCTAAACTATATTTTCCATCCAAGCATGGCATACTGACAGGAATGGACTAAAATCATGAAGTTAAAAGTATGTGAAATTCTTTTAACATATCTTGATATCTCCAGAACAATTTTGCATCTTGTTGCTACCATTGAGGGAATGGGATAAAAGAATTTTAAATAAAAATAAGTCTTTGTCTTGAATAATAATCAAAACAGATACATATTTTAGGAAAGAAGTCTATGGAAAATTCAATTACCATCGTTAAAAACATGTATTACCTGATCTTATCCCCTGTGTCTTTAGTAAAACTAATTAACTCCAGCAAAGCGCTAATAAAGATTTCTCCCGATGGTGTTTGCTAATTGATTTTTCAAAATAAGATTGTACAAAAATATTTGGAACTCATGTAATTTCTCTGCTTACCCCTTCTATTCATTTTAATCTGGATATTGGTTTCAGTATACTAAATGTTTAATGTTCAGACATCTGCACTAAATCAAGTTCATAGCAAGGAACAGGTCAGGTGCAATTTAATTAGCACTAATTGTCTTGCATTGACTTGAGACAGAAGGAAACTCTACTGTCCCATCATTGTCAATGAAAGCCTGTTTTCCTGGTGTCACAGCTAATCACCTAAATACAAAGTCACGTTTCAAATTTTAAGAAAATAACTGTGTGGTTTTTTGCCTTTTAGCCCAAGAGGATGACACTCTTGAAGGTCAGTTTTCATGTATTTTGTATTTTGTGCTGCTGACCTGTGGTGTCATGGGCGAAAAAAAATCTTTTAATACCGTTACTCAGGGCTGTCCAAATAGCAAAAGCTCCCTCCCCACACCGGCCCAGTTGCTCTTCAAAGGTTGAAAACAAAGTTTAGAAAAACAAACAATTCAGTAAAGATACTTATGAAATATCACAAATAATTCAGTTTCATACTTGATCTACTAGCAGAGCTCAGAAAGGTGCCAAAGCAACAGAATGGGCTATTTGTGCCAAGATGTTAACAAATCTGCTCGTATTATTTGTGAAAAACCTAATTCCCCTTAAATGTAATCTTTTAACTTCAACTACATTTACAATTCGTCCTCTTTTTTATTTTTTATCACCTCCCATGTTTACAGTCAACATTTTAAAATGCCCTAACTAGTGATGATTAAGCAAAAAATGAGGAAGATCTTGTAGAAAGACAGTATATTTCTGCCTCTTTCTCACCACACTTATGACAGTTCTTTGAGCGTAAGCCTCTACCTTAAAGATAATTATTGCATACAATCATCCTATCCAACCAACTGCCTTTTTCCTACATGATCTTTGTGCTGCCCGGTGACTACTGGTAAATGTAATCCTAAAATCTCAACACAATTCGAGCCCCAACTAAGAAATTTGCTAGGCGCTGTGCAAACACAGACTACTACCTTGAATTGGCTCTAAAGACCTTAAAAACTAAAATACTGGTCTGAAAGAACTACAGGGTGTAAAGAAGGCAGCAGGGATACAGGACAGGATGGAGAGGGCAAAGCTGCTACATGGTGAAGGTGGGAAAAGGAAGGTTCTTGAGAAAAATGACACAAACCAAATGTAACCCAGTCCTATTATTTCTCCTGAACAGATTATTTACTTGTTTCTAAGACCACTTAGGGGATCTTAGATGCAGGGGTCGCATGATATTTTTTCTGTCCAGCCACTTATCTGAATTGTGGAGACTTTTCTAGGGGAAAGTATGAAGGTCCTATTATTGTCCCAGAAATGTTTAATTTCAGAAAAGTAAATAGGCAAATTAAGTCTGCCCGAAAAAACATTGCACTGGCTAACTATACTCTGGCCAAAACTTAATTTCATATGTTTCATAAGGTGTATTGGGAAACTTGTATTGCCACCTTCAGTCATCATGGCATCTTTCCTTTAGCATGTTTCAAATTAGAAAAAGTTGAACGTAGGTTTCAAATGCGTATTGCATGCCATAATGCAGCTCAACAGTCACTTGCAGAATTTCTTGTCCACTGTTAAAAAAGATTAACAGCTGGAAGAAATGTATTATTATTCAAATCTAACATAAAGGATACATTTTATAAGCACTCGGAGACATGCTTCAATTTTATCCCGTGTGTTTTATAGTAAGCTGATAATTCAATAATTCAAATCATGTATTAATTTGACAAGTAAAAAAGAAACCATAAATCTAAATGGATAAAAAGGTAAAAGACATTGTAAAAGGAAAAAGGAAACAAATTACATAATATCAAGAAAATCATCATATATTGAAGAAAGATCAAGACTGACTATAAGTCATCTGTCTTCTAGACTTCAGGACAGACAGTAAAGCTACATAAGGGTAGATTTAGACTAGATAAATGGAAGACATTTTATATGCTGTGGTTGGTGAAACACAGGAACAGGTTGCCTAGAGAGGTGGTAGATGCTCCATCCCTGGCAACATTCAAGGTCAGGTTGGACGTGGCTCTGAGCAATCTGATCCAGCTGAAGATGTCCCTGCTTATTGCAGGGAGGTTGGACTAGATGAACTTTAAAGGTCACTTCCAACCTAAACCATTCTATGATGAAGAATCACAACCTAGAAGGAACCATTAGATTTCCAAAAGCACAATGTGCTTCCACCTCTGGGATTTGAGCGGTAACACAAATACAGTATTTTGATGACTCCTAGAGGAATATGAAAGAGAAACACTGAAAAGATTGAAGCTATTCAGGAAACAGTTGAATGTAAGTAAAAAAGATAAAAGCAGAATTGACACACATATTAAAAGAAAAAGGCAAAAACCCCTAAAACAAAACTGCCAAGGCCCCTCCAAAACCCAAAATGAAAAGAAAAAATCCCACTCTGTACTATACAAATATTGGAAATTAAAAACATAAAAATTAATGACTCAAAATAATAATTAAGCCACACTTCAGTGGTACATAAGAAGTTTAACTGTCTGCCTTCCTGCAATGTGATGACTTTCACACTTAAGATAACTTGTTGGTCTTCACACCGGGAGCTTTCATCAGAGCCTGGAAACTCTGGTTTTGTTCAAAGGGGCAGGGTGCACAGCTGGGGGAATTACCCTGCTGCAAAATAGAGGTGGAAGCAAAAACCAGCCTTTACACATCAACTCCAGCTTTTTATCCTTCAACACAAGTACCTCACGAAACCAGCGTACTGATAGCTGGGAGGCTAAAACTCCTGTCAGTACAAATACTGCTCAGGTCACAGCTATTCACAGGTCACAGGGAAACTGTGGACTGAGAAAATGGAATAACTAAGGAAAGAATATGCATACAGTTATTTTTAAAGTTTCTTTTTAAATCAGCAAAATTTCAGTGCACATATCAAACACAAAACTGATAAACTCTCAGAGATGCATGATTTCAAAAAGAAACAATATACTGGCGTGCATCAATATAATTTATTATGATGTTCCAGGTTTCACAATTTAATTTAATTAGTAGAATAAGAATTATTACTATATAATATTTTTGAGAAACTTTCCATATTTTCAAGCTATATTTCCAGTGGGGTAGATTAAATATGAAGTTGATACACGCGTAGTGCTAGTTTTAGCAGGTTTTCTTGGATTTCATATAGTTTCATATCTTTAGTAAGCCTTCATTTACTATCAGACAACAACGTAAATCATTACAAGTGAAGAAAAGAAAAAAACACACAAGATCTATAGAGATACACTTATTAGATCTGTGTGTATCTTTTCTCTTTCAAATTGCAGTCTTTACAACTAAACCCAGGATAAGTAGTTTCAGTCTACAAGCTGCCAGTACAGATGAAAAAATTGTATGAACTGACAAACCAATGTCCTTCATTCCCCTATATTTTATATGGCACTCTCTCTTTTTTGTACTTAGACCTCTTTTTAAAATGTTCCACATATTTCCTTTTAATTCTGGAATTCATATCTCTGATATCAGATGAAGATAAATTCTTTGGCACTCTAGAAGTGTTCTGCTGAACATTATAAATGGTGGGGAGGTGTATTCTGTAGTTTTGTTGATTGATAAATCAGTGACATTTTAAATAATGCATTTTTGACATTTAGAAAGATATTTTTCAGAAGGTATCCAGTCCTGGGGTTTTGGTCTGGGTTTTTTTTTTCATTAAGGAAGAACTTCTTAAGAATTAATAAAAAATGAAACAAAGAAAGAAATGTCAACAACCCAGTGCTGAAAAATGAAAGTTGATAAAAAAATTTATTTTTACATTCTCTTTTTTCTTATTTTGTTCCCTTCACTGTTTTCTTGCTTCTGAAAACTGTATCATAATATTAATGAAAACAGAGAGTCAGGTTTTTACCTTTATCTTGATGTGAACTTTTTTCCATTTTCTAAGTTTCTGTATCTTGGAAAATTTTGGAGTGGAAATCAAAACACAGTCAAATGAAGCAGGGGGTTCCCCAACATTGGACACTTTTAAGATACAGCTGGACAGAGTGCTGGACCATCTGTCTAGACCGTGGTTTTGCCAAGAAAGGTTGCACCAGATGATCCTTGAGGTTCCTTCCAGCTTGGTATTCTATGATTCTATGAATTGTCTTTTTGGCTGAATTATCTCCTTGGATGGGGAGACATGATTGGAGAGTATTTTGAAAGACTCACTTGAAAAGTTATTGTCCACTAGTGACAGGACAAATGCAAATGAGAGCAAATATCATTTGCTTCTAACATATTCATGTGCAGTAACACTTTCCTGACACATGGACTGGTTTTAATTGAGAAAAGCTCTGCCTTTATGATGACGGAGATTTTCAGAAAAAGCTGACACCTGGTAATAAAACCATATGTATGTGAATGACAGCACTAAATTATAATTATTTAATTACTTTCTCTTCATTCAGTGAATTCATTAAGGAGTTCATTTCACATTCAGTAACAGTTTAATATTTGACCTTGGGTTTTCTTACTTTTCCCTTTTGAGTTCAAACAGACATATGCTGTAACTTGTCAAAAAAGCCTTGTGAGCTTCCCATCTTCCATATGTGGCACACACACTTATCTCCCCACAATAAATCACTGCAAAAGCCAGCAAACTGGACCCACGGGCTTTGTGAACTCAGATATCTTCTCCAGTAACAATGATAATCCTACTGAAGTTGTGTGACATAAACAAAAATCATAGTAAATTACAGTCGTAAAGAATGAGCAATAAATCCTGTTGTCTGGAAAATGTTGATTTGAACTACTAAATAACACTAAATAATCAAAGAACTTCACAGCATATATAGTTTGTCTCACATCAATGTCATACTTATTAAATTCCTCTACAATATTGAATCCCATGCTAAACACAACTTTTGAAGTATAATTCCTCTGATCGTTTTATCAGGTACTTTAGTTTATCTCTTTACTGAAAAATTGTCCTTTATTATCNATCAAAGAACTTCACATGTGTTTGTCTCACATCAATGTCATACTTATTAAATTCTTCTACAATATTGAATCCCATGCTAAACACAACTTTTGAAGTATAATTCCTCTGATCGTTTTATCAGGTACTTTAGTTTATCTCTTTACTGAAAAATTGTCCTTTATTATCAATTTCCTTTGATTATCAATAAATAAATAAATGCTGGCATTTGAGCTCTGCTTCTGCTTCCATGTGTTTATTTCCTTGTGACTACTCTCTCTTTAATGTATAATTGCATGAATTGCAATGAATTGTGTGAAATGTATTTATTACCAAATCTTAACAGACTGTTCTCAAATCCTGATAGTGTGGATAAACAGCCTGTTCACAATTTTGCAGTTTACTGGTTTGATAAATGTGTGAGGACAACGAAGAAATTAAAAAAATGAAGTCATTTTTGGTCCAAATGAGACAGTTCCTCAGCTAATAAATTATAATTTTAGGTTAAAATAGTCGATAAGTTTGTATAAAAACTCAAGCAAAATTTTTTGCATTTTTAAATATTCAGTAAAGGATAAGAAAAAGTTAACAACTGCGGAAATATACATTTATCATCTTTTGTTATTTGGATCATGCAGAGATGCATTTTGGTTTCAGCTAAGTCACTGTATAGCTAGATCATGAGAAATTCAAAGATATGGAAAGTATAGTTGACTGTTTATGATGCCTGAAAAAGAATGAATATCAGATTTATTTTTTTTTATTACGACAGTTACATATTATTTAATATAAAGCAGATAATGTTCTGGGTCATGGGACTCTAAGACCTGTCATTATAACTGTCTTATGACAGTTTAAATGAAAAAATGCAATACCACTACGAAAGTTTCTGACTGATTTGAATAAAGCTAAAGGAAAATATAGATCCAACCACACAGACTGGGAAATAGAAATAGCTGACCTAGTTAGGAACTGCATGAAGTATCTTCCTGGTTAATTTATATTGCTGACAGAAGGTTAAAAGTGACTTTTTTTAAGATGTTAGGATGGTTCATTTCCATTCAGCACATTACATGAGAGTTTTATAGGCAGTTTTGGTATGATAGAAACTTAAGCATGTACTTAAGTGCTTTACTGAATGATGTACTCTGGTGCCGTTCTCATTTCATGGCACGGGAAGATTTAAATGTTTTGCATAGGGACAATTAAATTAATGATCTATTTTCATCAGGTTTATCTTGCAGACATATGGGACACGGCTGGGTTTAGTGGCTGGTGCTACCCAAAAAGACTTCAGCATACCAAGGCCTGTTACGGTCTGCTAAGAAGTTTGAGATCTTTTAGTACTGTGAGTTCTGCCTTGATGTCCTTGGCCATTTTCCCCTTCCAAATGTCCATCTTGCCCAATGTGTTGACGTTACTTCCTTGAATCCTTCAGAGATGGCTGAGGTTCAGTAGTGTTGCACACCTAGAAGTTCTGTCAAGGTGGGGTGAGCAAGTGACAGGGTGGAAGTTACATCAGCTTCACATTTTAGAAGGCACTCTGGGGTCCTTGCAGATGGAAAGTCCCATGAAATGATGCTGAACAACACCCAGACAGTCTGGATGTCTGGATATCAGTTCAACACCATAAACCTTGCACTTCTCATGTTTTAAAATATAAGTGTAATGAATACTGAGAACATTTAAAGATATATGTTAGACATTAATATCCTAGTCTGTTTTCTTGGTATGGACTTAAGCACTAGGTTTGTGGAAAAAACAAGTACCTTATTACTTTTTTTTAATAAATTGAAAAAGATCATCTGTTTGTATATGTTCTTTCACATGGCTAGCTTGCAGGTGCAAAAAAGTGCAAATGTATTTGGTTGATTATCTTAGTTAAGACAGTTATTTATATATCACTCCACAAAAAAGCCCTATAAATGTCAAGTCTGTTTGAGTAGTTTTATTAACGCATTTTTACTATGCTATTAGGGAGTTTAAAAATATTTCTTTATGAAGAAAGTTTACTTACATATTTACTTTATGAGTTTGTTAAAGTCTTGCCTTCTCAACAGCCTGTTCTACCTTTTTTGATAGACCTTTATACCTGAATCTGTCATTGAAAACGTCTTGTGAATATCAGAACCAACATGTGAAAAAGTTATCTAATGTGAATTAAAAAAGCTGAATTGGATGCCTTATGAACAATTCTTTACTAATAGCAAAAAATCTCATTATTTCCAAGCATAACTCCTCAATTAATTCACTATTTATTTGCCTGCTCTCTTTCAGCTTTCCATTACCACAAGAAATATTTAATAATCTGTGTCATGTAAAGTGTTGATTTATCTAAAGGTATAGAAAAAGAGACTCAGTCCAGGTGACTGAGCAGTTGGGATTGCCTCTGTAAAGAATAAAAGATTTTGTTGAAGAAAACCAAAATGGTACTCAGAGGCTGTTGAACTCAGACCTGCTGTGGGTCAGACAACAGCCTCACACTGAGCACCCATGTTTTACCTGCACTGCCATTGCTGAACCACCAGCTGTGCCAGCACTGACACTGCCTATACAGTGACTGCTTCTCCAGGGCTTCTCACACCACCTTGGATAGGTGACTTTGGTTCAGAAGATAAAAACTATTCCAGTATCTGAAGTAACGCTTAAGGAGCTCAAGTCCAAAACTGTACGGTAAAACACCTCTTCTAAAGCAGATGCCTAAATTTAGAAGTAAATAAAAAAACCTTTCAGCACTACCACAGCTGACCTTAACCTTATAAAGTAGTTTTGCAAACCACTGGTTTTACCAGAACTAACTGATACTGCAATAATTGGCTACAAATGTGTTATAAAGATAGATAGAAATAGTGAAGACAGAGATTAAAGGGATGGGTCTTTCTGTCTGAAAAAGTCTTCTAGAATACCTGTTTTATATAATAGTCTAGATTTCCCAAGCAAGAGAGAGACACAGAGAGAGGGAAACGCAGACCTTCTGCAACTGACAGGAGGGTAACTTTAATCACATCTTTCCAGAATTCCCAAGGCTGGGAAGAGAGACAGACAAATCAATATCTAGGATCAGTGCTTAGGTTTCTCAGTTAAGATGTGGGGAGTTCTGGTTTCCCATCCATGTTCCCAAGACCCTCCTTTTTATTCTGCTACTGTCTAGTGATGAAGTACTCAATATCTAGGTAAGCACGATCAGGTATAAAATATAGTGCAGAAAATGAGTGTCTGAATATCACTTCTTGAGCTGTTCCTAAACATAATTACTTCAAGCTACTCTTCCTTCAATAAAGGCATTCAATGAGCAGAAAAAGTTGCCAAAGTCAAAGGATACGGGGAGCCCAAGAGATGCACCAGAGACTCGAAGGGTTGCAAGAGGCCTGGAAAAGCCTCTTTAATATCTTACCTTAACTGAATGGACTAGACTGATCAAACTGCACTTCCATAGGCTGAGATTTCTGTCCTTCAGCAACAACCCCCAGTCTCAGCACAGAAGATGCTTTACTCTCTGTTATTTAGTGAAAGATGAGGATTGCTTGCTATTAATCATATAGTATAAGTAGAAACACTGGGGTTAAATGTGTTTCAATATGGAATTCGATGGATTTCGTGCCACTCCAAGACTCAGTCACCAGTCAGAGAACACAAACAAGGGGGTTTTGCATGAGAAAACCTTCATCTGTCTATGTTTCAGACTTCAGTGACTTGTTTTCAAATAAACAAATTTGAATTCTTTGACATCAGTGCTGCTGCCAATATAACGTAACATAATTAATTGAGAGCTTCATGTCAAAAAAATCTATGCAACCGAAGTAATAAACTTTCTCCAAATAGGAAATAGCTGAGTATTTTGCCATAATGTTGCTAACAGTGTATCATTTTTATTACATGAGGGTTTAACTCAAACACCCAGGCATGAGGATGGACAGGAATGTGGCTACATCCTTGTTCTCAGTGTTCACCTACAGCTGTAGATGGTTCCTGGCTTTTTGTATAGGACTTCCAGACTGTCAATTTTCACCCTGTATGAGGAGCTGAACTACAATTCAGTTCTAGTTCTGCAGGTAACTTTGCAATTCATTTCACTGCAAGCCACTGAGCCACAAGTTAGATGCTCCAATGCTTAAAATCATTATTTGGCCTGGGCTAAAAATGTTGTTGTTTTTTTTAAATGTTATGCAATATTACTTAAGGATCTTTATTTGAAACTGTGTTTACATGTCTGCTGAGCAAGAATAGCCTACTAAGTGCAGGCCAACATGAATCAAACCAGCTTCAAATATAATTTGAAAATTGCTGTGCCACTGATGAGTAAACATTACTATTTAGCCATGTTTACATAAATAAACCATGCCTGATAAAATTTTATGGGAACAGGATGTACACTGAGTTAATTTAGAGACATAGCTGATAGAATCTGGGCATGTATGATTAGGCCATCAGTGGGATTTGATAAACTGAAAAAAAGATCTTATAAAAATTAATATAATTACATGGTATTTCCCCATTACCAGAATTACGATTTCAACATGCAAGGATCAAATCCAAAGTTAGATCCTCTAAAAAAAATAAAAGAGTATTTTTATGCTTTTGGCACAAGCAAAGCTGCAGTCTACCCTGGCTGGCTTGTTGAGTGCCACTCATGTAAGTAGGTCTCTCACTTCTGTAAGTGCTGCTCCATGGAAGGCTTTTGTTCATATGTCCCACAGTCAGTGATTCACCAGACAGCACAGCTCCATCCACAGCAAATAATTAAATATGCTTCCACATATGTGCTCAGAGGGCAAATCCTGTGACCAAAGTGACCATTTCAGGTGGCTGTGCATGTCTTTAGTTGCTACACTTTTGTTCAATGCTGGCAGTGAAGTCAATAAGAACTATAATGCAGACTTTAACGAGAGTAGACTTGCTCCCAAGTTAAAGCCTGTTAATATTGAATATTTACAGTTTATATTTTTATTGATATTCCTCACTGTTCTTTTAAGAATGCTGAATCAATTGCTCACTTCATTGTAGGACACTCATTTAGTATATGTTGTAACACTATGAACCGAAAGTGTCCAATTACTGCCTCTTTATAGAACAAAATCATTCAAACATTTTAAAGGAAATCAAATACAAGTATGCTATAAAAATAAATAATTTGTTTTACTCTTCATGGAATCATAGAAATAGAGGTCATACAGATCCGCCTTCTGCTTGAGGCAGGACCATTGCCAAAACTAGATCAGGTCAGCTGTGGCTCTGCTTAGCCAAATCTTGAAAATCTTCTAAGGATAAAGACTCCACAGTCTCTCTGGGAAATCTGTTCCAGGACTGAACAATTCTCCCAGTGGAAAAGCTTTTCCTGAAATTCCTCAGCCTCCCTATCTGTAGTTTGGATCCATTGACACTTGTCATAGCATTGGACACTACCAAGAAGAGTATTTTTTTTTACCAATAGCAATACAATTAACAAATTGTATTTTTTCAATGCCTTCTGTAGACAGTCTGTATCACAGGAAAAGAATGCGTTTCTTTTGGGCAAGGTCATGCTTCAAAAATGTCATGAGTTGAGGTCAGTAGTTACAACCTGTAGTCCCAATATTTCTGACAGTTCCTGGATGTCTTCCAGGCATTTTAAAAGTAAATAAACAACAATAATAATAAAAAATCCTGCAGTCTTTGGCCCACCATGCAAAGTTCGAATTTCCATTAAAAAAAAAGAGTAGAGAGCTCTGCTAAGTGAATCAAAATTTATTAGAAAGTATGTTTCAGTGGTTTGGACTGGTGAGATCTACTCCAGTTCTCAGTCTTACTAATCTTTCTTGCTAGATCATAAGAAAATCAACTGAATTCTATGGGAATCACACTTCATTGTAAAATTAAGCTACAGCACTTGAAAGTGTGAAGAAAAGATTTCTTTTAAAAAGTCTCATAAAAAACCTCAGAGATTTCAAAGATGGAGACAAGTAACAACTTCAGCAAGATAGGTAGAACCTCTTTGAAAATATCTTAAAGACAAAGAATCTGGGCTTTTGTTTCTTTGGGGGATTTGGGGGGTTTTTTTCCTGGTTTTTCTCCTGTAGGCAGTAGGAGTTTCACATTTAACTTCACTAGGAACAATTGAAACTTCACTGGGAACAATTGAACGATGGAGTAGAACAGCACAGTGAGTCATGTGTTTCAGTGGGAAAGTAGTGGATAAAGGTTAGCATTTGGAAAGCAGAGGGGCACATCTCCTCCTTTCTTGTGACGTGAGAAACAGCATTGAGCAAACCACTTCTCTGTCTTTTCCCTCATCTTACCCCCAAAATGGAATAATATTACTCACTTCATATAAAGTACTGTGTGGAGGACAAGTGTGCTGTAAAAGCTAACAGTATAACAATATGACAAAACCACTAAACATAAACACAGGCAATGGCATTGAAACAGATTTATTCAGTCTGTTTATTTTTTTTCTTGAATGACGTGTGGGATAATGAGTACAAGTTTTCTTGTCCAGTAAATTGAAATTTCTGTATAAGGAGGCGAAAGGATATTGTCATTAGAGGTTTTGCTTTTCCAAGTATTTCAGGAAGGATTTGATGGACAGATCACTGACGTTCACTTGGAACATTGGAAAACACAAAAACTAAAAATATTGGGTTTATCTTAAGATTTCATTATGATATACTGTTCAAAGGGACATTATAGAACATTTTGGACACAAAATATCTGTGGTATTTTGCTAAGTCCAGAACAATATATATGTATAATCCATTACTGAAAAATAGAATTACTGGATATTTAGTCAGGATTGCGCTAAATATTCATATAGGTTTCCTAGGATGCTTTTTTGTATTTCTGATTGTCAGGAGGAAAGAATAATTTTCTGTGCTTCCATTTTTTCCTCTGAGGAAAATTTATATGGATTTCCTTTCTTATCTAAGTGTATATCAGTCATAAACCTTTCTAAAATGTTTCTTTTACATCACCAAATAGCACTCAGATGGCATACCTCTTCCATAAAAAGATAATCAAACTCTGAGGATAATACTCATCGCATAGAATAGAAGGAAATAGTAGTATCCATCCTGAGTACTTAGACCCCCATTTCTTCACAAATTTTGAAGAAAAAATGAAATGGTTTTATCTGGTACTCATAGGCATACTGAAAGCCATCTTCACCTTCTTAAAAAAAATGGTGTATTTTAAATAGACTTATAGTCTGTTAACTTTACTCTTTCTGAATAATTCCTTTAGCTGATGCCATAAAGAAAGTTAACTGTGATGAGTAACTCTTCTAGGCTACATACATGAAACAATAAAATTACAATTTTGCGTCTGCCTTTATGTTCATGTTCGCCCAAAAGTAATTCAGAATTTTTCGTCAGGCAGACGTAAAGCAAGATCACAGAACAGCAGTAAAATGTGCACTTTGGTCTGATTGTAATGTGTTCTGCGAAGCCCAACAGGACTGCACCAGAGCATTTTTGGTCTTGAATGAAAATCTTGCTGGCTGCATCAGACTAAAGCAACTCAGAAGCTGTGGAGGACAGGAAAAGAAACCTTTGTAATCAAAGAGATGGGAGATGAAACTGAAGCATGTAATCTTTCAAATTAGAAAGGCTTTATATATAAGGTTTATTTCTTTTTAATTGACCTCTGCAATAGCACATACCTTGACTCCCCAATATGTCTGAGTTGTTTAAATCTGATTTTTGTAAGATTTTTTTAATATATTATCTGTATTTGCCTGTGTGTCTTTTATTCCCCCTAAAGCTCTTGAATCCAGCAGACAATTTGAACAAAATAGTGAAAAAGGTATGTCAAAGATAAGAAAATCCTGCTACAGAAGAGTAGACAATAAGGAGGCCATTTATTTCTTGTCTAGCTGACAGACTGCATATCTTTTTTGGTATCTGTCATGGTTTAATCCAGGCTAGCAGTTCGGCCCCAAACAGGCACTCGCTCACTCCCCCCTGGTGAGATGGGGATAGAACCGGAAAGGTAAAATTGATAAAACTCATGGTTTGAAGTAAAGACGTTGTAATAGATAAAGCAAAAGCTGTGCATGCAAGCAAAGCAAAACAAGGAATTCATTCACCGCTTCCCATGGGCAGGCAGGTGCTCAGCCACCTCCAGGAAAGCAGGGCTCCATTACACATAGCAGTTACTTGGGAAGACAAGCACCATCGCTGTGAACATCCCACCCTTCCTTCTTCTTCCACTAGCTTTATACGCTGAGCATGATGCCATACAGTGTGGGATATCCCTTGGGTCAGTTGGGGTCAGCTGTCCCGGCTGTGTCCTCTTCCAGTTCCCTGTGCACCCCCAGCCCCCTTGTTGGTGGGGTGGTGTGAGGAGCAGAAAAGGCCTTGGCTCTGTGTAAGCACTGCTCAGCAACAGCTAAAACATCCCTGCATTACCAATGCTGTTGCCAGCACAAATCCAATACATAGCCCTACTATGAGGAAATTTAACTCTATCCCAGACAAAACCATTACAGTATCAAAAAATCCAGACTGGTATATATCATATTGCAAACCCATAACTTAGGCATAGCTTCATACCAGTCCTCATTAACANCCTGCATTACCAATGCTGTTGCCAACACAAATCCAATACATAGCCCTACTATGAGGAAATTTAACTCTATCCCAGACAAAACCATTACAGTATCAAAAAATCCAGACTGGTATATATCATATTGCAAACCCATAACTTAGGCATAGCTTCATACCAGTCCTCATTAACATATTTCTGACAGAGGGATGATGCACTGTTGAATTTATTTTATTTGCTGGTGTAGAGGAAATGTTAATGCTCAGAGAAGTCAAATTGTAAAACGATTTGTATCTTTTATTAAACAATCTGAAATTTGGAAATTATGTACCTTGATCACTGAGTTAGAGGAAAAAGATACTATTTTATCACGTCTTCTCCCTGAAAATCTAACAAAAATCAAAATTTTCTGTTTCAGGAATGTTAAAGTTTAATCTGTAACTGTTCCTAATTTAGAGCTGGAAGGGCACTGTTAATCCAAGTCTTCCTAAATTCCCAGTTATTTTTGCCTATCTGCTTTTCTGGTGCATGGAAGATTTGCCAGCAAAACCAAAAATAATATTCAACTCTAATTCAAAATATTTCTTCACTTTAAGGACTGGTTTAGAGCAAAGGACAAATTTGAACTAAGTGGTGCAGGAATTCATGGGATCTTCCAGTACTGAGCTTAATTCAGTTTTAGAGACTGCCTAAACTCTGTCATAAATCAGAATTGATTGTTTTGAGATCCCTAAATTGAAGCTCTGTGTGTGCAAGGATGTTTGTTATGCAAGAGATTAAACATTTACAGAGCAGTAGCTATATTCTCAAAGTTAGGTCAACACTGAACAACACAAAGTTAAGGCAATTTAATAATTTCTAGTCTTTCAGTCTTCTCTTGGAATATGGAATTGTAGCGTCTTAGCTGGCCAGGTCTTCTTGTTCATGTTGAATATTATAGATTGATTATTGTGTATAAAATGTTATCCAATTGTACAAAAACTATGGTTTATTGCCTAGATTGGCCTATAAAAACAAACATATGTATGAAATTAACCTTTAAGTTATCATGAAAATCAAGTCATTTTAAAATGGAGATTTGTCCTCTCCCATCCCTACTGATTTTAGTGTGATAAACAATTAATTGTGAGTAACTGCCGCAGAATCTGGTTCCTCGTTAATTCTCCTGTTGGGCAATTTTCTCACATCTTCCCATGCATTATATAGGGTAAATGGCACTTTTGAGGTGTGCATTTTCAACGTGTGCAGGTACTTACCATTAGATAGTAATGTTAAATAGTGTGACTTTACTCAGATGATGGGCCTATACCCTGCTAATTCCTGCTCCCACCAGAGTAAGAATATAGATGTTTAGCTGCTCAACTCCAGCAGATAGATTCAAATGCTGTTCCCATTGCAATTCTTACTGCTAATGTCAAAGTAACTCATGTTTTCAATGAGATTCATTGTAACAAAGAACATAAGTAAGTGAAATAAAATTGCATCCAGGAAAATCCACAAGCCAATCTTCAGACCAGAGTGTTTGGCGTTGCATTACATACAAAACAATTTTTTTTTCTTGTGAAGATTTTTTAACAAAATATTATTATTTCTTTTTTTCTTAAAAGTATGAATCCTATGGGCCATTCTTTTTACTACGGACTTTTTTCTCAGCCCCAGGCATCTAGTGCTCCTTACGTGAAGGAAGAGAATTTAAAATTAAATTAAAAGTCTTAGCCAGTGGCAATGAAACAGGTATAACTCAGTTAAGTTTACCATGACAATTTCTGACTGTAAATCATGTACTTTGCTAAGTGAAATTTTATTGAACTTGAATCTACGCATTCCTTGTGGCAAGGAAATGTCATGAATCACCAAAAAGGGATGATGGAGGACTGAATTAATTGAGTTTATTTCCAAAGCTGAACGACAACCTCCAGATTAATATTTTACTTTTTAAAATCTGTGAAATTTCCTAGTTATGATTACTTTTTTGTCAAGGTGCTAACAGTCCCCCAGGCTTAGGATATGAAAAACTTAACCAAAGTGATAATTAATTTCAGATCCAGATTCTTTGCTTCATTCATGATAAAAATGAGGTGACTGCTTGAACAGTCTCACTGAAACCCACAGGGATGCTACAAGAAGGAAACATTGCTAAATTGTTAATGGCACTACTAGCTGATATCTATGTTTCACTTAAAGAACTTGTGGATTTCCACCAGCCACCTTGGAATCAAAAATCTCACTTCCCATTGCCAAACTTCCACAATAATACTGTAGCTGTGTTAGTCTTGTGTTTAATGAGCGGGATGTGGGCTCAGATATGTTGATTATTTAGATCACTTTTAGCAATTTAATCTTCACTCATTTGCACCATAAATGAAACTCTTGTGTGAGCACAGGGGAAAAACTTAATTTACATTCCAGCTGCAATAATGTCTGTAAAGACTATAAATTTGACATTTGCAATCATCAGATGAGCAGCTGCATTAAGAAAGAAGCATGTGTGAATATATCAGGATAGCTGAGAAATATAAATTAAAAAGTGTCTAAAACTCTCCGTTCTCACTCATTTTAATTTATTTATTCGGCAAGAATAAAAATTCTAGTCATGTATGGACTAATTCCTGATCTCATCAAAGTCTGAGAAGCCAAAATAACTCCAGCTTTTATCCCTGGCAGAGTGATGTAATTGGAAGCTGGAATTGGTCCATAGTCTCAGTTTTGCAGCTGTTAGTTCATGAACGCAGCAGCCCAGATATCCTAACAGATGACTTTGGTAAGTTATGTCACACCAGTTAACAAGTAGTAATGTTTCATGTACATATTGTTAGCTCTTAGCATCTGCAAGGCTTAGCTTAGTGTGCAAGGTTTTGATAAAGCTGTACTACAGCATATACCCTCAGGTTAAGAGCATGTCTATGAAGAGTTACCAAAGTTCAGCTGATGGACAGAAACTTTGCAAATGGTGGCGTTTCCTCATGTGTGTAAGCAGCTCTAGAGTTATGTTACCTGACTTCACTTCCTTCAGTTAACTGTGTCCCTGTTCTCTGCTATATGCGAAATATGTATAACAAAGCTGTAACTATAACTGTATGTGATAAAATAATTTGAAGATTTGGACTACATATCTTTTATATGCCTGGAGACATTTCAGGAATGCTGAACATTAGAATGAACTTTCAATTACCGATGAGTAATTCATTTTCATGGTTCAAAAAAATGAGCCCCAGTTTTATACCCTGTATTAATTATCCCCCAGTTGTGCAGTCAAAAAGAATCTCTCCTTGTTCAAGCTACAATGGTACTACATTGATCTATCACATTTTACTGAAGCAAAATCAAATAATCAACTCAGATAACCCAATATTTGTCTCAGATGGTGCCAAAATTATTGGAATGGTTTGTTCCATTCATCAGATAAGAAGAGAAGAAAAACGTTCCTCTTCTGTAAAGATACGACTCATCACGGATGGAATTCATACTTTGCAGAATAGTGTGGTCTTTCAGCTACTGATTCAGTCTTAGCTAAGCTCAGGTTAAAGGGTTGAAGGGACACATATGTTTACGCAATTATGTGACATTAAATCTATGAACAATTCCAGTTGTTCTTTTTCTTTAAAAAAAATCACTAAGGGACATGCCTTTGAGATGTTACTTTGTGGTTTGAGTGTGTTTTAATTCATCTTCATGACATTAGTTATGAAGTTTCTGGTGTAAAGGATTAATTCAAATTCAGACTGGCAAAGGCTTTTAGACTACCAGACACACCTGTGTAGTTCTGCTGGTATTTCCAAAGTCTAAAAGGTCTTGATGTATAATTATAATGCCAGAGCCAAATGGAAGCAGGCTAGTAAAGTTTAAACAGGGTGCAAAAATGTGAGCTCATTTTAGACCATTCTGCCAAATATCATTGGTTTTTATTAAAGCTAGTTTTCTTCTCGTCATCAAACCTATATGAAAATAAGCTAAGTGTTCCACATACTCAGCACTGCAGCTTGGCTGATTCTACTTAGTCCCATTCAATCTATTCTATGGTAAGATATTCCTGGCAAATAAAAAGAGTACATTTTCTGCCATTTGAAAAATGCCATTACATCAGTAAGCTTTCTACCGTCTCCACATGCTTTTGTAACTCTCTGAAATAGATCTGAAGGATAAGACATTATTTCATACACAGTTTATCATGGCAAAGTTTCAGAGTGGGATTCGGCTTAATTTTAGACTAAACTTGAGGTTAGGTTATTTTTACCTTCTCCCTATCTAATCAGATAGGAGACATTATCTGTGCAAGACTTCTCTCTCATACATACTCATGGACATGTATGCACCAGGTCACAAGAGGTGCATTTAGATGCCCTGCGTTATTTCTTCTCTGACAATCCGACAACAGAAATAGTGCAAATTATTAACTTAGACTAGAAATCTAACTTCAGGGAAATAAAGTTACAGGAGATAAATCTGACTCTCCATATCTATTTTCAGTCAATAGGCGTAAGCAGTAACACTCATAAATTTTGCTTTGCAGGAATATAGGTAATTAACGTGTTTAGTATTCCTACTGCATCTTGCTTCAAAATAAAAGTTACACTTTGTTTATATTGATTGGTTCAGACTCAACTCTATGTACAAAGCAACTATTCATTTTTCTCATTTGGAATTATATTTGTTTGCCAGTGTAAGATCTTTGCTTATGTCCAAACCAAAACATTGTATTTGTTACATTTCTCTTCAGAATATATACAAAAAATACAATAGAATATTTCTATTGGAAAGGATTTATAAGAGTCATCTAGTCCAAGTGCCTGACCAATTCGTGGATGACTGAAAGTTAAAGAAAGTTACTAAGGGCATTGTCACAATGCCTCTTTATCACTGACAGGCTTGGGACATCGATCTCCTCTCTAGGATGCCTATTCCAGTGTTTGACCACCATCTCAGAAAATAAATGCTTCCTAATGTCCAGTCTAAACCTCCCCTGATGCAGCTTTGAACCATTCCCACACATCCTGTCACTGGATCTCAGGCTGATCAGCACCTCGCTCTCCGCTTCCCCTCCTCAGGAAACCGTAGAGAGCAATGAAGTCGCCCTTCAGCCTCCTTTTCTCCAAACTAGACAAGCCCAGAGTCCTTAGCCGCTCCTCACAGGACATGCCTGCCCGCTCTTTCACCAGCTTTGTTGCCCTCCTCCAGGCACATTCAAGGACCTTCACGTCCTTCTTAAACTGTGGGGCCCGGAACTGCACACAGTACTCAAGGTGAGGCCACACCAACACTGATTAAGTTGAACATGCATGAATATCACTGTTGGAGTAATCTCTTCTTTTACTTTTTGTCTTTTCAATATTAAATGAACTCAGGATCAATTTGTGCCCAGCTACAGAAGATACATATTTGAGGTTCATATATAAACAAGCATTTATATATCTGCTAACAGCAGTACTCAGTAGCAGGCCAAGACTGTGGTTGGATCACCATTCAGTCTGCTATGGGAGCTCTGTGAGTCAACGTCTGTCTGTCGACACATCCTTTGCAATTTGGACTGTCCCCAGTGCTTCGGAGGGACCAAGCTGAAGCAATAGACCAAAATCTAGTTCTCAGAAGAGGCAGATACAAGAAATATTTTCTGTAGCTAATATCACTGCTAGCAAGAGATAACTAGGAGGTTACATTGTGACAAAGCTGTAAAATACAATGTATGGGAGCTAAACTAGACATCCAGCTATCTTGGTAAGTTAGGAGAAGCTTTCCAAATTTTCTGTCATCCTTGGATGTTACTTTCCTACCAGAGCAATAATCCACAGACACCTTCTATTCCCTTCCACCACCTCTTCTGTGCCCATCTCCCAACTGCATGTCCTAAATACAATCACTTCCCTTTCTGGAGCACAAGAACAAAGCAGCACTGTCAGTCCCAGATCACACCCCAGTGCAGGGGAGCCATGCTACTTACTTCCAAGCAGCCATGGGCTGGACACTTCAGAGTTTTCTTACCATGCACAAAATAGAAATCATACTCCTGAAAAAAAAAAAAAAACCCAACAAAAACAAACCAAAGACTATTCACTGTGAATGGACAAAGCTGACGTCTTGATTTTTAATATTACAGAATTCATATATGTTTTTTTTCTTTGGTCAGACAATATTCTGAATGCTTTAAGGTACTTACAGTAATCAATATAAATACATATAGCCAGATACTAGAGGATTTTAACTAGAACTGGATCTAAATTAATACATGAACCTTTATAGGATACAAGGAAGACAATTATAAAAATAAATCTCAAACTACTGGATATAAAGTCAACAACAAGTTTCCTGTTGCCCTCTAATCTTTGCAATGGAGAGAGCTGAGTTAACGTAAAACCTGAAAGATAAATTATAAATCTGAACCTCATGGCATATCTTTGGAGGTTTTTATTAAAGGCGCAGTCTTTAACAGAAGGAAAGAGGTTTGAAGGATGTGCTTCATCAGGAGCGTGTGGGCTGGGAACATACTTTTTCCCCACCACACATGTGGAAACATCATCTTTTTCACTTAACATGGTGCTTTCCCTCAACTAATAAAGCACAAGAAATCACAGGTTAAGTGTGATTGTACCAGAAGAGTATGTACAGACAGTAACTAGAACTTAAGCACTGACAGAACAGGAATGTAGCACATAGCATTGCAAGACTAATTACACTTTTCAGAGCACTTCCACTTACCCTGTTTGCCAGCAGATGGGGGTAAGGGACAGGTTACTTTTCCTTCAGTACATCACAATGGAGTAGGTAAAGCAGCCTTCAGAGACCTCTGAAGCATTGCACTCAGCAGTCATACCTGTGTGCTGGACCACTACTTTGTACCACCTCACCTGATAGCTTAATGATAATTAGTGTCATTGTCAAAAAACCCAAACATATAGGTGTTCAATTTCCCTCCAGCCAGATAATTAATTAAGTCTTATTGGTAGATTTATACATAAGGAGTTACAGGTTGTTTGCTCTTCAGAATACGAAGGTAAAAATGTCTCTGTAAAAGTTTTGATTATTTTTTGTGTACATACAGTTAGAAGACAGATTCAAGTAATCAGAAAATATTGACACATGTATCTTACACATATTCATGTGCATAACTGGATGCACAGAGGAAATCAAATGTTATGTGGCCTGGGTTTTCGAAAAGGTTTTTGCTATTCTGTTGAGTGGTGAAGGAAGGTTTCTCCCTGTTCAAGCTTAACATTGGCTTACAAATACAGAACTAAAAGTTCCATGGCTTTGTCCTTTCTACTGACTCCATAGAGATCATTTGTCCAGTCCCATAACAAAATATGGAATAGGGAATGGCAAACATAATGCATTAGGCGTAGACTGTAGAAAAATAATCTAGGAAAAACATTGTGTGCCTTCATTCATAGGAGGTTAAAAAGAGAAGAAAATGTTTGCTTGATTGGTTCCCAGAGGTTTAACCAAGCTGTTCTATGAGGACAGGTCCTGAGAGCTCAGCCGGCTCAGCACTGCTGGGACTAATGCCAGGAAGGCACTTACAGCAGAGCCAGAGCATATGTATAGGTCTGTGTCACTCCTACCAGAGTAGAGTAAACCATCACATTCTGCATGGTCAGCTTTTCCAGGAATCCCTTTGTAGACAAACCAGTGCTTTATTTTGAGGGGGAAAAAACAATAATCTGAATGTAGCAGTGGTGAAATGTCTCGTGTGTTTTACTGCAGCAACAAAGACTTCATGCTATTTGTATTTTGTAATGTATTATTTTGTATAAAAAACTACAAACAAAGAATGAGTGCCCCATTAAAAATTAGTTACTAGGAGAGGGCAGCAGCGCAGAGCTGAAGGTATTAAGCTGTATGGAGAATAGATAGCCTGATAAAAACTTTTTGGCAGAAAAGTGGTTCAGGCGTTTTGCATGTCACCTTCGGTTTTAATTTTGACTAATGAACAGAAAGTAAAGTTTTTTAATCTTTTTATCACTAGCTAGAAAAGCCTATTTACGTTCTTTTCACTGAATAAGGAAAGAAAAATCTTACATCCTGGTTCCAAGATTCTCCTTCTCATCTCTCATTAAAAGAAGGCAAGACAAAATATGTGTTCTTAAGTCAATTTTGTGATTTTCTGCATGGCTTTAAATTACACTCAGTCCTAGCAACTTTATCATGTCCTGCAGGAATTTACTAGGTATTATCATGGCATCAAAACCATTGATGTTAAGCAGGAAATTGAATGAATCAGGTCCTCAAAAATTATGTGGTGCTATTTAAGGTAGCCTAGAATAACCAAGATCCTTGAAGCAGAGCTCCCAGAAGAAATGCTGGAGACCCTTGGGGATACTCCAGCCCTCTGTAAAGTCACCTGGAGGCCAGCAAGGATATTCTAGGGCATCAGTTAGGCACCCAAATTCCACTCAAAATATATTCACCTTTGTAAAGTAAGATAGAGGTTCAGACTGTGCTAGATAAATGAAACAGATGCTATAGTGAAAATACGCAATGAGATTGCCACGTAACCTTAATATTCCAATGGAAAAAGCTGCTGAATCTATTGTGATTATTGAATTTCATAAGACGGTTCGTTACGAAGCTTGGGATGAACACAAGGGCTACTTCTGCTTTACAGAAGAGAAAATGTCAACAACATTCTTTTCTTGTACTTAGATTTCTAAGTTTTACCTTTCAAAAGAGTGGTCAGAGTTACTCTATTTTGGCAAAGGAGAGAGAAGGTTCTCCCTTGTGTTCAGTAAATCGCTGGGTAACCCATCCACTCAGGATGAATTTTTATCCTTCAGGATGAGTCTCATAGTTTCATGGGTTTCATGGTTCATCAGCCTGAAGAGGCTACAAATGTGTTTTCTACCTTCTTGGATAATATAGCTGGCTGTTTCACAATATGAGTACCATCTGCTCCAGCAATTCTGCTTTGCAAAAAGAAACTGAGGTTTACTGGGCTGAGAGTACAAGTATCTAGAGATAACAAATGGGAAGATCTGGATTCTAGCTTTTGTCATGAGGACGCCTATACCTTTTTTCCCCCATATAGTATGCACAAGCAGTCTTTCAAGTAGAGATCAGAACCTATAATTCCCTGGTCAGATCCTAAATTACCACTTAGAGCATTGGCAGGATTTCTACACTGGGCACAGAGTGTGTCATAGAATAATTTATTGGATAATTTAATGGACTTGCCTAAAATTGACTTGAATATCTTGTAGAATTTCTTTCTAAAACTGTCCAGCATTTTTAATTTGAGCTTTCTTACATATTAATACATTCTAAAGATAGTCTTAATCTTATGTTGCTCTCTGGCATAGTATTTCTTTTATTGCTTTCAAGCTTAAAATAACACAAAGAACAAATGGACACAAACACAGAGTGAATATCAGCCCATTAATTGGTTAAATAACTCCTAAAAATATGACAGAACATTGACTTTTATGAGTTTTGGGAGGAGATTAGTTATAATTGGATATGTTGGCTACTATATGTTTGCAAAAGGAAGATGGATAAAAGTATACCACAGCCATAATACACCACTTCTAAATTAAATTATTATTTTTTAAAAAAATTATGTTGTATCCAAATTTTATACACTACATATGATTTTGTATGTGTATACTTGCATAATGCATTAATATATTATCATAAATTTCATATATGGTTATAGTTCCTGCTAATGAAGTATAATCCTTAACCCATAGCTCACACTTATCAATTTAGGATGTATAGGCTGTAAGTCAAGTTTATCAAGTTTTATCAGCATAACAATGGAACAATGTGATGCAGTTAATAATAAAATCTTTAGATTAGGGTAATTTTTATCCCCACATAATTTTGTAAGAGTTTTACTCTTTTCTTTTTTCAACACATTTAAATACTTTGATTCTGCATATGAGTCTTGAATCTACTGCATACTTGTAATTACTGTCCTAAAAACTATGCTAAGGCACATGGAAAATAAGGAGGTGATTGGTGACAGCCAATATGGCTTCAGTAAGGGCAAATTGTGCCTGACAAATGTGGTGGTTTTCTATGATGAGGTTACAGTGCTGGTGGACAACTGATGTCATCTACCTGGACTTGTGCAAAGCATTTGACACAGTTCCACATGACATTCTTGTCTCCAAATTAGAGAGACATGGACTTGACAGATGGACCACTCGCTGGATAAGGAATTGGCTGGATTGTCGCACTCAAAGAGTTGTGGTCAATGTCTTGATGTCCAAGTGGAGACCAGTGACAAGTGGTGTTCCTCAGGAGCTGGTGTTGTGACTGGTGCTGTTTAACATCTTTGTCAGTGACACGGACAGTGGGATTGAGTGCACCCTCAGCAAGTTTGCTGATGACACCAAGCTGTGTGGTGTGGTAGACACACTGGAGGAATGGGAAGCCATCCAGAGAGACCTTGACAGGCTTGAGAGGTGGGCCCGTGTGAACTGCATGAAGTTCAAAAAGGCCAAGTGCAAGGTCCTGCACAGGGGTTAGGGCAATCCCAAGCACAGATACAGGCAGGGTGGAGAACTGATTGAGAGCAGCCCTGAGGAGAAGGACTTGGGGGTGTTGGTTGATGAGAAGCTCAACATGAGTCCCCTATGTGCGCTCGCAGCCCAGAAGGCCAACAGTATCCTGGGCTGCATCAAAAGAAGAGTGGCCAGCAGGTCAAGGGAGGTGATTCCTATCCTCTACTCGGCTTTTGTGGGACCCCAACATAAGAAGGACATGGACCTCTTGGAGTAATTTCATGGGAGGGACATGAAGATGATCAGGGAGCTGGAGAACCTCTCCCATGAAGAAAGGCTGAGAGAGTTGGGGTGGTTCAGCCTGGAGAAGAGAAAAAGGCTCCGGGGAGACCTTATAGCAGCTTTCCAGTACCTAAAGGGGCCTACAAGAGAACTGGAGAGGGACTCATTATAAAGGCATGTAGTGACAAGATGGGGATAAAAATTTTAAACTGAAAGAGGATAGATTTGTATTAGATATTAGGAAGAAATTCTTTATGACACTGGAGCAGGTTCCCAGAGGAGTTGTGGAGGCCCTCTCCCTGGAAGTGTTCAAGGCCAGGTTAGATGGGGCTTTGAGCAACCTGGTCTAGTGGAAGGTGTGGCTGCCCATGGCAGGGGGGTTGGAACTAGGTTATCTTTAAGGTCCCTTCCAACCCAAACCATTATATGCTTCTATGATTCTATGAATTCTTTCTAACCACCTACTAAAGTTAACTGCTTCCTCAAGAACAATTGGGAAATTGTCCTCAGGACAAAGAAGAAGAAAGGTATGACTTCATGGTTCCTTTGCTCTATCTTCCACACCTATAACAAACCTCCACCTTGACTTCAGGTAACAACACGGCTAGAGATGCTTATATGTAACGGTAAAACCTAGCAGTGTTAAAGCTTTTGCTAAAGAAAAGTTACTGGCTTTGATCAGAAAATCAAAACTTAACACACAAGGAGAAGACAGAAGTGTCTATTTAGTGGCTTAGGATGGTGAATGGAAGAAGGGTTGAAAACAAATATTTCTGGGCCAACACCCTGAATTCATTTGTTCCCTCCCTAAACAAAGTCTTATTTATGTGCTTAAAGGTATATCAGGCCATTAACAGGCAGCATGACACTGAGCAAATGTCCAGATTTGCTACCTGATTCCCTAAGTTTCAGGAAAAGTAACTCCTAAACTGCACAAACTCTTCTAGACATCCAATGTCGTTCTTCCTTTCTTCCACATTAAATGGTGAATCAGATGCTGTTAATCAACTGAGTGACTTCTGTTTCGCACTACCAATTAACTCTGAGTGAGCTTCTGACTTGTTTTTTAGACCACTGTAATTTTTCCCTTCTTAACAGGGACTGAACTGTTAGTACTGCTGTTTTTGAAAGCAGTGCTTCAGCTGTACTGAAGAATTATTGTCAGTCTTAAGCAATTGGACAGAGAACATATTCTCTTTCCCTGTTGATTCATATCATCTGGGCTCAGCAAAAGCAGAACTGCCTGCTGTACATATGATCCCAGGATCACTGACTGTTTTGTCTTGAAAAATAAACAAACAAACAAACAAGCAAACAAGACTTCTTTACTGTGAGGGTAACAGAGCCCTGGAACAGGCTCTGAGAGTTAGTGGAGTCTCCTCCTCCAGAGATATTTGAAAACCCCCTGGACGTGTTCCTGTGCACCCTGCCCTGGGGGCACCTGATTTAGCAGGGGGGTTGGACTACATGAACTCCAGAGGTCCCTTCCAACCCCTACCATTCTGTGATTCTGTGATTCTGTGATTCTGTGAATCCTAAATTAAAATTAAGAAAAAACAGAAAACCTGTAAGTGTGCTTTCTCTTCATTTTTCATGCTTACTTAGAAGAGAAATAGCATCTCTTGAGGGAATACAGGTGCCCAGCCTGAGAGACAATCTTCGGTGGAAGGCATTCTTTTGCAATTAATGCATAACATGCTCTCAGATTCAAACCACAGATTTCCATAGAGAACACTTCCTCCAGAAGACCAATGCATCACATAGTATAGTCACCACACACTGTAACTTGTGCACATATATATGCATATATATGATTTTCTTTCTTGGTTCTGGAGTAAGTATAGTACAAATCTTTTGATTCTTTGCATACATTTCTACCTTAAGATGAAATATTGCCTCTTCTTTTATGTGTGTTTTTGATTTTAATTTACTCCTTTCCAAGGAAATGGACTCCTATCCACAACAAATTTTGAAACAAGCGACCTGAATAAGGTAAGTAAATTACTGTAATTTAAATGAAAAAGAATGTTATTTTGACAGTCACAGAAACGTAAGGAGAACGAGGATTAAATTTGGAGCTTCTTAGGCTTTAATAAAATATAGTGTTATTGTTCAAAAGTGAACTCTGCTTTTGATGATAATCATCCTCTTACTGGTTTGGTAACACCCCATCAGAATTTAGGGTGACCGTTAGTCTCTGCCAGAGTTCTAGATGTTTCTCCTGGCTGTCGACTCTGTGCTAAGCCAGTGTCTGATCTCAGTCACACCAGTGCCAAACAGAAATAATTCCACTGAACAGAGCCAGGTGACACCAAGCAACTGTAAACATCAACTCATCTCTGTGTGCTATTCCTTCAGGTATAAACATCTCCACACCTAATAATATCACAGACGTAAACATCTTCTACCTGGTCGTTTGCACTCTTGGGACATGCCTACAGTGAGCAGAGATGAGTGATCCTAGACTTGCTTTGCGTGTCCTCCAGACTAGGCAAAAATGAGCCAGGTCTGGAAGCAGTGAGCCAAACTAGTTCAGTGCTGCATCCAAGCTGCTACAGGCGGTGGCACGATGTCACCCCAATGTAGCGTGCTTCTTTCCACAGGGGCTTTCAGACCCTAAAATGCTGGCAGAGCTTGTGCATACAGTTGCCTGTACAGATAGGTCCCAAGGCTCTTCAGGTGCGTAAATTAAAGAGAGACTGGGCAGAGGGGTGAGAGCAGCAATTTGGCCACTGCATTTTGACACTGACAGAGCAGTTCCTTCACTGTTTTGAGATGGGCAGTCCCTCAAATGACCCCTACATACAATTTGGGAAAATACACAGACCAAAGACCATTCCTAAAGGCAATTTGTGAGGAGTTCCCCTGCCTTAAGACCCAAGACAGTCTAGTAATATACAGTCTGACCATNTGACAGAGCAGTTCCTGCACTGTTTTGAGATGGGCAGTCCCTCAAATGACCCCTACATACAATTTGGGAAAATACACAGACCAAAGACCATTCCTAAAGGCAATTTGTGAGGAGTTCCCCTGCCTTAAGACCCAAGACAGTCTAGTAATATACAGTCTGACCATACCACCTCTGGTCACAGAACCAGAAAGCTTACTCTAGCACTGTTTCAGTTTAGAAGAGATTTAGCTCTTGATACCACTCTGCCCATAAATTATAAGTCTTGAAGCAGTCTCATGCAGAAGATACATTTGTCCGCCAAAGTTGCAACATGGTCTGAGATTGACTACACAACAATCAATTTATACAGTTGAATTCAATTTAAGGCTCAGAATCAGGCTATTGCACTCAGTGCTGATTTAAGAAGCTGATGTAGCTCTCACTGAAGTCAATGGAAAGATTTTCACAGATTTCATAAGGGAATCATGTCCCAGATAGCACACAAAGGTGTAAGGCCCAAGGAGTTCTCCAGAGGAAATACTTCTGCCACTGACTCCAGTAGGACAAAACAAGGCCTTGTTATATATTTATAATAAATCAAGGTCTAAATATGCACACGATTAATTGGATGCTTCAGTTTGCAGATCAATATATTGGCAGAAAATTTTTCATCTCTAGTCTAGTTCAGAACATAGCAATAATAGTTTTTTTTTCCATTTTAAACTTTTCTGTCCTAACCACAAATCTTTCCAGCTAAGTAAAGTGAACTGATAAATCTGTCTCTATCGTTATTATACTCGATTGATTAGTTCTGCTTCATCTCACAAGGGATGTACATGAAGAAATACCTTTTTGATAACTAGGTGTAGTATATTGCAGATTGAAAATAATAGTGAGTGAAAATGTAAAATATTTATTGCATTTATTTCAAAAGTACAATAAATGATACTTTCCAGGTGCAGATACAGTCATCGCCATTAGGAAATGACTTCTCATTGTTCAACATGTCTTTTAAGCTTTCATACAGTTTTTGCAATGTTAAGGGTTGAACATGGTTTTTTACAGTTGACATCAAAGCCAATTGAATCATAAACACATCCTAGGTGGGATGATGATTAGGACTCAGTAAGTAAGCTAGAACAATAATGGATTCAGTGACAGGGCAATTCTTTATCTGTAATATAGACAAAATTGTGCTTTTCCATGATAACTTCCAGCTGGATATTTGATAAACTGAGGCATATGAGAACTGATGTCAGCAAAAAGACTCGTGCAACAGCTCTATTTTGTATGGCAGAACTTTCCTCGCAGCAATGCCACAACCTTAGAATTTGCTCCTATCTGGAAATCAAGTACTGTGAATGAGATATTCTTCAGGACATGCTACAAAACCCATTTTATCACCAGACATTTCCACTGAGGAAGGTTTTGAATGCACTAAAGACAACTGTAAGCATTATAGTAAAGAATTACTGTTGGGGTGAGGAAAGGAAGGGGATGAAGTTTGTGATGGATTACCTGAAATTCCTTCACTTTGACTGTAATTGTGTATTCCTGTGGAAGCATGGAGACATGGGCCTTTTCAGAGGCCTTTATAAAATCAAAGCAAACACAGAGAAATAAAACCATGGATGGGATAGATTTTTATTGCAAATATTTGCATTTGAAAAGCCAAACTCAAGTTCTGTGATGAAAACTGGCCCTACTTCACTCTCAGTTTTCCATCTGCATTATTCACAGTGCCACTTATCAAAGCCTCCCAAACACACAGTTGCAGAAGCTGCTGTTTTGAACATACTAAAAGACTTTAAAACCTCAGCTGAGGACCCTCAAAGAAGCAGATAAAAGAACGAGCCATTTACCAACCAATGTAGCCTTCAGGTAATTCCTGTCCTGGGGCTGCTCTGAGTTACTCCAACCTATAATGGGATCCTAAAGTCAGAAAGTTCAAACTAATATTGTCAAGCACAGAGACATCCCAAGCCTTCTCTGTTCAGCAGTACAGCCATGATTGTGAGACATAACCTGTCCCATAATCAACAGTAACTGCTGTGTGGAAACACCTAATCAGGACTGAAATTATTTTTCTTTCTATCTTTGCTCATGAACTAGTGTGTGGGTGTAAAGGACAGAGAAGTCACCCTAGGGCTTATATGGCTCTTCCGTGGATTATTGCCTTATCAGCACAAAACGCATAAAAAGAAATTAGTTTGGTTCTCATTCCTTTGTTGAATGAGCATATCAATCTCCTGATGCATGGATTTAGGTGGAAGATTGCCTGTCGCCAGAATGAGATTTGCATTTCTTTTGCCATTGGAGTCCCCACACATCCACTGTCAGCAGCATCCATCTCAGCCCTCAGCAGCAGCCCCCATAAGCAGTGTGGGAAGCCTACCTCTCAGTCATAATGATCATCTCAGCCCTCTGGAGCCTCCTGCATGTGAGGTGTGCAGCGCTCACACTGTGCTGGCATCACACAGTTGGCATCTACAGCACCATTTTGTTCAGATTAGGAATGCATTTTTAAAGTTGTGGTGGGTTGACCTTACCTGGACACCAGATGCCCACCAAAGCCCCTCTATCACTCCCCTTCCTCCATTAGAGAGGGAGAGAAAATCTAACAAAATACTCATGGGTTGAGACAAGGACAGGGAGATCACCTATCAGGTCATCAGCACTGTGCCTCTCCAGATCTACTCCTATTGTTCTGTAATCCTTGCTAATGCCAGGAACCAGCCCTTGCCAACAGGCATCCCCTGGTTTTCTGGCTCTATCCCTTCTCTTTTTACAAACCCACAAATCTAAGCAGGACAACATCATCCCTAACCCCTCCTGTCATTCACAGAGGACCTTTTCTTCTGCTGAAATCAGAGATGAGATATGGGCATTTTTATTCCAGAACAGATTTCACCGAAAGATATGTTTTTTCTCAAGATTGCTATGTTTCATAAGAAACATCATGTTTTGGAAGGAAAGCTTAATTCTGCCGATTTTTTTTTTATTATTTAAATGGTAAAATTGAAAAGAGTTAAAATATTTTCATTCTGCTGTTTTATGTATTTCATTTTTATATATTAAAACACTGCTTTTGCAAGTCAGGGATATTACAAACATCATTTTAAAACATGAAGAGAAATCACATAACAAAACCCAAAATTTTACAAACTTACTGAAATGAATTGTTTCCTTTGCCATTTCATATGTAAAGAGTTAAAATTAGTTTCAGTTAAAACTATGTGTTTCTTATCCAAAACACTTTATTTTCAGAGAACAGAAATTTGTATTCTTTTAATTCTAAATACACTAAATAAGTCCTTTCATTTCACCTAATTTCATTAATTTAATTTTCTTACTATTTCAAATAAATTTAGAAAATCTTAACTCTCATCACCTCCCTAAAGTGTTTATTTTTCCCTATGCCCTTCCTACTGAGCAACAAATGCACCATTCCATTTCCTTTACCCAATCCATCATTTTCACTATTTCTTCATCACCTTCGTGCTAGTATTATTCCTGGCTACCACTGACACAACATGAAATTATGTTTAAATTAAAAAAAGGCTGAATTATGAATATCTGAAATGTAATTTAGTGGGTTTTAATGTTTAATAAAGTTGAGTTTTTATTATTTTACTGTTTTTCTGTCAGAACTTCCATAAAGCTGAGGCCATTAGGCAAGAATAAATGTCATTTAAATCATGCCTTTTGCAAAAAAAATTGTGGTTTAATGATAATTTTCCTCTCTTCTCTCACCTAATATAATCTTTGTTGATTTTTCAAGGCTAAGTGAACTTCTTGAAATGAGTATTAAAACCACAGGACTTCAAGAGAGAATCCCTCCTATGAGGCAATAAAATAAACAGATGCTGACCATTTCTGAACATCTGTCTTTTCTACGGTTGCCTAATTGGATGTTGAGATGCTTTGTGGATGCTGAGAAGAGCTGTCAGGTAGAAGACAGTTTTATTTGCAACAACTTTCAAGGTCAAAACATTTGTTAAATTCTACATTAGAACTAACCCAAAACTGTAGATGCAGGTTTGTGAAACAAAAGTGTGTTTCTATATCTGTTTCCACAATGTACAGCTCAGATTTACAACATTTTGGGTTTTGTAACTTGGCAGTGGTGGTACTTGCTGCTGTGCTGAACAAAGATAAGGATCTCATTTTAATTTCTAATATTCGGGCTAATATTTGAACATTTATTCTTTGATAGTCAAGAGACAGTATCCTTTTTTTTTAAAATGCAAGATTTTTGTGCATTTAAATTATATTAAACTTTGGGATTCGCCTAACTTCCAAGTATCACATTTGGAAAAGAGGAACCTAAAGTAAGAAATAACACGTTTAATGTCTCCCAGACAAAGTCTATGACTCTTATTTACATTGTCAAATCTAATGTAGTTGCTCTTTCCAGGGTTTATGACTACTATTCCTCTATTGCTGACTTTGACTTCCTGTCATATACAATACAATACAATGTCAAATACAATACAATACAAAACAACCAACCAAACAAACAAAAAAAATCCACTCATTAGAAATACTAATATTTATATTTTAGGATACTGAAGGCATTTACAGTGTGCTCATTTGTATTAGATTCTTATTGATACAAGTATTCAGCAGAAACTTTGCCAAAGAGGAGAAACCTAACACAAGGCTCTTAGTTTCATCCAACCCAAATTTCCTTTCAGTCCTTTTCATTGTCATCCAACCTTAAGCCACATGCCCAGACTTTCTAATGGTCATATAACATAAGTCTGAGTACTTGTCAAGACTTCTAGATGACTGTTGAGATATATGTTGTTGTATATTGATACATTAAGAAGCTGTACAGATTTTGGAGATAGGAATAGGAAACGTATAGGAAATCAAGAGACCAAATTCATTGCCACTAACATTAGACAGTTCAAAGACATGCCAAGGTGGGCATTTTGGCATATTGACAATAGGTCTGTCATCCTCAGTAAAAGGGAAGGAGGTACTACTAATTTTTAAATGTCATGATACATATTTAGCTCTCTTCATGGTCTGTACAGAGATCCTTAAGCATCTAAGCTCCTAAATTAACCCTAGGTTAGGTCTAAAATGGGAGTGACAATAAACTTCTAAAGCTTTCTGAGACTTGGTGATGCAGTGTAGCCTCACACACCAGACAAGAAACTGAGACTTCCCTACAGGAAGAATGAGTCCCAAACCTGAAGTCCCTTCCAGCTCAGGGTTTAGCAATGCCTTTATCCTTCCAGAAAATTGTCACTACCTTCAGAATTGTCCTCTTTTCCTGTATCTTACTAGACATGGGAGATTTGCATTCTGGCTGGAGAGGTATCATCTCTGGAGTTAAAATCTGTTTTAACTTCTAGGTTATTCTGTTATTGTACCAGCATTTTGGAATCAAATCAATGATGTTGGCATTTTGTTCCTTGCATTACATGCATGTTTACCAGAAGAGGTCTCTTCAGGGACACAGGTTGAATGTGGATCTCTCTCCTCCAAACTCTAAAATGTAGTGGAATTTAGGCAGGATATTTCTCTCTCTAGTCAAGACATGTACATAGTAGATAATTTTAGGTATATAGACAATTTTAAGACTGATAAAGCAAGTATCCAAAACATGTAGACAGTTATGAAAAGAGAACACCAATAGCAGATGTCTGGCCAATCTAAATCTCTGCCTTAGAATCAAGGATTCTTTGTACTAAAAGATATAGTCCTTCTTGTCAACGCGATCCTCTTACAACATGGATATTTATCCTGCCAACCCTTTGATTAACCTTAAGTCTTGTAGAACAGAAAGTTTTGACCTCCGGCTCATTATTCTCTTAGTTTACATTTTGTCTTGCAGAAAGATTCTTCAGGTTGCCTGCTTTGTTCACCTTTTTATCCATACACAATGTTAGTCTTGTCATCTGGTCTGTCTCTTACTCCTCTCCATAATTTCCCCTGCTCCTCTGTAGACTTTTTCTTAGGAGAGCTTACAGATGAATACTGAATGAATAGAAGCTTACCTACAGCCAGTGATCAGTGTCAGAAATTGCTTGTGAATCTACTCATGTCAGCCACCTTCTCTTTTGCTACTTGTTATTACTGCTCTTATGATTACTTCTTGTTGTTATTTTGTTTTTAATTTAGTATTTTTCCTAAAAAATCTTCAATAATGCAATAGAAAAGACAGTATGTTAACTGTACTCAAGAGTGAAAAAACAGATCTGCCTCTCTGAAGTCAGTTAACATAGCAACACAGGGAAAGCTATGCTTGGTCAGACTGAGATTATCTAACCCAGCAACAGAAGCCTAAAAGAAAGTGCAAGAATGGAGCAAACGTCAATCTGTTCCTCAGAGAGTATGTTTCATTCTCCACTAGTTTGCGTCTTAAAGGCTGCTTCAGGCAGAGGTGATGCTGTTGAGGGTTTGTACAGGTGCTGCAATCAGAGTTTTGTGAAATCAACAGACCAAAACTTCATTGCAACATATACAGATTTAATACTATTGAAGTAATTAATAATTNATCAATTTGTTCCTCAGAGAGTATGTTTCACTCTCCACTAGTTTGCGTCTTAAAGGCTGCTTCAGACAGAGGTGATGCTGTTGAGGGTTTGTAGAGGTGCTGCAATCAGAGTTTTGTGAAATCAACAGACCAAAACTTCATTGCAATATATACAGATTTAATACTATTGAAGTAATTAATAATTTCATTTTTTTATAATTTTTTAGCTCTTCTGCTTTTATAATTTACCTAANCCAAAACTTCATTGCAACATATACAGATTTAATACTATTGAAGTAATTAATAATTTCATTTTTTTATAATTTTTTAGCTCTTCTGCTTTTATCATTTACCTAAAAAAAACCAGAAGAATGCAAAGAATTTGTTTGCGTGGGGTTTTTTTTCAATAATCCACTATGGGATTCAGAATAAATTTTCAATTGGAAATTACTTTTTTTTTCCTTGGGAAGATTACTTTATGCCTAAAAGCATGTTAAATTGGCACAAAATTTAAAAAAAACAAACAACATTACAAGTCAAATGACATGTTATTTAACTCTTGAGTCTGGATTTTTTTGCAGTTATTCTAAAGTCTTGGATTAAGACCCTTAAGCAAACGATGAACAATTATTTACAAAAGGTCTTTTCATACTGAAAAATGGTTTTTCAAACTAATAACTTTTCATTACTTTGCACCATGATTGCATGAGTAATTTTAAGATGCATCCCACCCATAATAAGCAGCTAGGTTATCTTGTGGATGCATTATCTTACTAGTTTTAGCATTCACAAAACATAGCAGCTTTTTCCTCTACTTCTATAAGTTTGTGTTACAGATTACAAGGGGAAAGCAATATTCTCCTCACTCTCAAGAAGCCAAATTTTCCTTATGGTAGCAATTCTGGGTAGAAATTGCTCCTTTCTTCTTTTAGTGTTCTTGTTTATTCATAGAACATGGTGGGAAATAATTCAGTTCTGTCACTTTCAACTTTGTTCCATCTTTCATTCGCTACCAACGAGCCCAAATCCCTGTAATTCACTTCCACAACTGCACTGTTCTGACCTTCTCAATCACTCCATTTGTTTCTCCACAACATCATTCCCTGCCCTTTTCTTCTCTTCTTTCAATTACTTCTTTTGTGCATTCCTTCCTATCATGTTTTTCCTTCCCAGAAGCTGTACTTTGGTCTTTTTACTCTCTCCCCTCTAGTCAATTCCATCAGGTTTCAGGGGGAACAAATAAAACTTTCTAAGAACTTTTACTTGCTTTAGAAATAGGCAGTCTTGTCCACTCCACTTTAGTAAGGGTGTGACAAGAAAGGGAACAAGGCAAGGATAAAGACATCTCATACGGTACCCACCAGCCTGGCTGTAGATTTGAGCTTTTGAAATTACATGTTTCTGTTTGATTAGTTTGGGTTAAGACAATAGTAGAACAATATTTATGTATCAGTAATTACAGTATTCTCCTTCTCTCCCCTCCCCAGTAGCCTAACTATAGTTTATAGTCTGCCAGTATTTCCATTACAAAGTCAATTTTTCAGAGGTCAATAACTCAGCCATTTAAGACTGCATCAGCTCAAAACTTGACATACAAGTTGTCAAAGACTCTTAATTCACTTTTTATCCCCATAGTGGAAGGGAAACTTTTGTTTGGGTTTTTGGTTGGGTTTTTGGTTTTGTTTTTTTTTTTTTTTAATTTATGAGATTTGATTTCATTTTTGAGCTAAAACTTCGCTTTGCCTCTAAAAGTAAAGTGTTGCAGATAAATTGTCACTAATGGGGGCTAAGTGTTTCAAGATTTTTTAAAGCAGAACTAAACAGTCAAAATATCCAGACAAAAAGCACAGGTACCAAGCAGTCAGTGCAGACAGTTTTTATCCATTTTTAGACTGCAGAGTATATTAGTCTTAGCTGCCTTCCCACTTGTAAATAGCATGCTGAGTTTTCTAAGAAGAGCATGTTATGCACAAAACAAGTAAAATAGAAGGGCTCTGATTCTGAACGTAGGCCAATGTTGCAATTTTGCAATGTTGCAATTTCATCCAAGTGCTGGACTTGTGCTGGGCTGGGCCACTGGAAATCTAATTCCATGTGGTAAACACAAGTGAAGATGCTTTTGTCAAATTTTCATCCACAGCAACTCTTTTCAATTGCATAAAGGCATGAACTCATGTGGAAACATCATTGATGCCTAAGCTGTCTTACTACAGTGAAGGTGCACTTTGTGAAATAAGCGTTTATTTCTACGGTGTTTGGAGACACACCTGGAGCTAGCAGTGTGGTCACTGGTTCTAGCCACATTTACTATGGGATGGCAAAGGACTCTCAGAAAGTTGGACTCCATGGAATAAGCACACCTTTTCACCTTTTTCTGCCAAAGTATTTTCAAGCACAAGGTGGGGACAAGGGGATAGAGCACAGAAGCAGTGAAAGATGTGTCAGTTTCTCTGTGCTGACAAAGAAAAAACTGAAGGCAAACATACCGGGTTCTGCTTCTAAGCAGCAGCAACATTGGCTGTAGTGTTATGACAACGGGAAGAGGAGGGGTGACCCTTCCAGTATTCCAAGCAAGGAGAAAATCTTTAATCCACTTGAAGGGCCCAGATGGAGTCCCTTTTCCCACCAACCCACACCACAGTGTGACAGCGAAAGATAAACAGGCACAGACAAAGACAAAACTGACCGAATAAATTATTGTGTTCTGTTGTAATATTTTTCCTCAGCAATTTAATGCCTATGTATACTGCATTTCTTCTTATAAAGATGATATTAGACAATAATAAACAACATAACACAGTGAAACCATTAAATAGAAGATGTTTATTTTGCATTCACTATACTTCCAGAAAAATAAAACCGAAAAAGCAACTCTGGGGTAAATGAAAAAATAGGAACTGTAAGTGCAAATAAAAAGCGACTGCATTTGTTCTCACTAACTGCTAAGAAAAAGCTCTTATGTTTAATGCATAACCACTATACTGAAGTCACATCTATTCTTCTTTAGCAGAAATTAGCTTAGTTCTACAAACAATGCAAGCCTGGGTAGTTTTTTTTCCCCAATTTATTTTAACTATTTTACTCAGCCATGAAGAGCCAGTTTGCACAAGCACAGTCATCCAGAGGAAGGTCAAGAAGCCTTAGAAATAATGTACATCTAATTTCCTGAGCCAACCTGAACAGTTTCTATTCTGCACTTTCTGATGTAGTAATGTGCTGCCATACAAGATCTATAGGAAAAACATTGTATAAATGTGTATTTGTATTTACTCATGGTTCTCACAAAATTTAACTATAAGTAATCTATAAGAAAAAAAAAGACTCAACATAAATGACTTCAATTTTTTCAGCACTTTGTTGGAAAAATGCTTCACCTTTTTTCATACCACAGTGTCGTCAAATGAAAATGTCAGTAAAACCAATGACACATTCATTTTTACCAAATACCAATGGGAAAATATCCTAATTAGCTCAAGCACTATCATATTTCGCATAAAACCTACAGATTGTGTCACAGAATGCAAACTCTCATAGCTCAGTTGCAAAACCCCAGTGAAGTATTAGAGCAAATTCTGACAACAGAAAATGTTCCTGTTGTACTTTGTCAGAGTCAATTCATATCAAATCATCTTGGGCAGGAAGTTCCATTTTGAATAGGATTTTATTAGTCTTTATAGCTCATATTCATCCGGTGCTGAATATGTAATTGTGAAAAGTATGAGTCTCCTTTGAAACTGCTAACCAAAACTATTTTCCACTTAGAATGAAGTCATCTTACTCAGCATTAATATCTGAAAACTTATATATCAAATCTAGGGATTTGTTTAGCCTTTTCATCTACCCAGTGGACAGAAAGAGAAATCCCAGTGTTCTTCATTTTAGCTGCATAATACCCTTTCCTTATGAAAGAATACATTTTCCTCCAGTAGTATCTGACTTCTCAACTAACCAGAGAGCTTAGACTAGGTCGTTAACTGTAAGACAGGTAAAGTTAGGTGAAATTAATCACATCTAATTATCTTGGTTTGTATTAACTTAATTCTTCTGATAACTACTTGGAATAACCTTGAAGAACAAACATGTCCCTGCATTAGTTCCACAACACAAACTAGTGGCCAATGTATTACTACCACTTTCATACCACCTTCATCATTCATGCAGATTGATAACTATATCTTGACATTTCAAAGCTTGTTATAGATGTCCAATGGCATTATCTCAGGTGCATCCTACATCTTAGACCTAGTTTGCCTGTGCAAATGATCAAATCACTCGATGTGACCAGGCAGCAGTACTCTACGTGTGCAAATAAAAACATTAAAAATGAGTCTAACATGTCCAGGATACGCTGGACTCACTGAATACAGTGCCTTAGACATCATTTGCACATCCACAATCCTGGTCATATGAGATTTGCAGGTATCCAGCCCAGACTGTCAGAAACTAAGCTAAGAGGTTTTACTACCAAGATGATAAAGCAGTGGATTTTCTACCTCTAAGGGTGGTATTAACCAGCAGAAATCCAGGGTTGGCAGTTCCATGGATGTACAGATCCATCAACTGTATTGTCTTGCTCAAAAAGAATTGGCTTAAAGCCCATTTAGTATATTGATTAATGTTGTTACTCAAATACTGGCCAAATTTTCAGATACAGGCTTGAATTATATTTATTTCAACACAAACAATTCCGTGTGACACAAAATGAAATAAGTCATAAAAACAAAGGTTCATCAAGCTGAAGACCATGTCTCTGAGCATGACAAAGTATGCTTACGAAGCGGCACGAAAAACAGAAATTAGATGGTGAAACTTCACCAATATGCCCTCCCACCTTCTAACAAGTTGTGGATCAGGGATTTCATCAGTCAGAGGCAGTACCCTTATCTTTAAATGGCCATTTATTGGTCAAATCATGACATAGAAGATTCACCAAAGTTGTGCTGGGGGGTTGCTTTCTGCACACAGAATACCTCTAGAGGTTTTGTTTCCACACTTCACAAAATATGTAAGTCACAATAAATGAGAGAGTTTTATAGTGAAAACTCTACCTGAGGTGAAGAATGCAAGAGCACAGCTTGACTCCAGGGACTACTTGCTGATTTATGACATGTAAAACATTGCCCCTGGGAGAATGAGAACACACATTTATGTAAATTCACATAAAACTTACTGATGTTACCCTAAGTTATAATATAGCTTCAAACCTCCTCAGGCAGCAGAAGGTTTGTACAAATATGTGTTCTGACCTTTGGGCTATTAGGAAAAAGAAAGAAGATAACTATTCCAGATTTTTGAGAGGAGGAGAGACGAAGGAGTGTGTTGTAGTAGCCGAGCGATACCTAACACTAAGATTAAATCTTACAAAAGAGCAGAAACTTCTTGTATAAATCTGTCAGTCCATTGTCATATTGTAAGGCATTGTCTCTGCAGTTTCAGCAGTCAAGATCTGCTTTATGCATCAGCCAAAGAAAAGCTTTGTAGTGTTTTTATGTTTAGATTCCAAATACAAAGTCATGTTTTTATACTGACGTGCGAAGTCCCCGTTCTGAGCCTATTGTAATTAAATCTATAAAAACACAGATCAAGACATTTCTGAGGGTGTTACAAAACTCTTTGCTGTTGAACCATAGGTTATATTTAAAGGCTACTATAAGCAACAACACTCGTTCAAATTAACTGCTTTATGTCTGACTATTCTGCACCGTGCAGCAATTTTCCTCTTACCTTGGGGGTTGGCTGTTCCTTTGAAAACATAGCGGATGCAGTAGGTACACAGAATAGGTAGCACATCTACATTTTCTAAAATGGTCAATAACCACAGACCATTGCTGCTGGGAATGATAAGTGCCTTGCCCCCAGTATGGAAGTATGGGTGCCTACAGAGATCTGCAATATTGAAGTGAGATAGCAGGGCAAAGTCCAAAGCAGAGCTGCTGCCTTCCACATCACTGTCATGGCTGCTTCAGATACTTTCTAAAAGCTGCTTTTTATCCTCAATCCCATTAAAAATTGCTTGCCTGCTGTGTGGTGACTGCCACTTCTATACACCCTGTCCTTATTGTTGTCTTTTGTCCCAGCGATGGTTCCCTACACCTCCCAAGGCTCAGGTTGCCGACTCTGCAATGAGGGCAGTCATTCTGTTATGAGCTTGCACCTAGCACAGCAGGAATTCAGTTCCTCTTCTGGGTCCGCAAAGTGGCTGACACAATACTCAAACATTTCACATTGATCTAGCTGTACTTGGAAGGCTGAGCTCACCTGCAGAGCGAGCATGTTTGCACAGAGCAAATGACTTGAAGCTGCATTTTTTGTCCCTCGCTCCTTTCCTGTGCATCTCAGCTGCACATTCAAATCCTGTGCCAAGGTCTCCCTAAGCCTGTAAGATTGCATTACTTCTTCTTCTGCACATAACTGAGCAGCGGGCACTGAGAAATGCTCATTTCCTCCTTTTACACATCTTCCTGATATATTGGTAAAGTTATCCCAGAATGAATCCATGTTACATAAATGTTGATAGCAGCACTCACTGCTTCAAACTTTATTTATACACATGCAAAAAGGCCTGAGACTTCAGTTTAGGTGTGAAGTTCTTCCATGTGCTCTTACTTTATCAAGAGATAAATGAAAACGCAATAAGCAGGAGATCAGTGCTTTAAAGGTGCAGAGCAAGAGGAAGATTCCTGGAGAATCAGCACCCCTGCACTTCACTGAATAGATTAATATATGTAAGAAATACGTATTTATTTCTATATTAAAAGAGAATGCCATNTGAAAACGCACTAAGCAGGAGATCAGTGCTTTAAAGGTGCAGAGCAAGAGGAAGATTCCTGGAGAATCAGCACCCCTGCACTTCACTGAATAGATTAATATATGTAAGAAATACGTATTTATTTCTATATTAAAAGAGAATGCCATATCCATTTTTTTCATACATTTCATACATACATTACATTTCAGTGTAACAGAATGATTGTACAGATTTATCCAACATTGATGATGATAATATTGACTCCCATTTTGCAGTAGGTCAGGTTTAAATGCTAAATGGTTGTGCTTAAAAAAAAAAAATTAAAAAAGCAGTAGTTTCCCTTGAAGCATCTGAAGGAAAGAAGCTTTGTAATAATAATTACGGATGCTTTTATATTTGCATAGTGTTTTGTAACTGTACGATATTTTGCACATTAACAAAACATGTACTAAATAATAATAATACAGGAGCTGGAATAATCAATGTGAATGGAAGCTTAAGTAAACAAATAAACTTTCATTAAAAATCTTACTTTTTAGAAAGTACATAGAGATGAGATCAAAGCTGAAAATGAAAGCACTTCAATTTCATTTCAAATAGACTTGCTAATGAAGTGCACATACTTCAAGTGATTACTACAAGTTGTGCAAGTTACTGTAAAAATCATCTAGTGCAAGTATTTGTGTTTGATACTTGCATCACATTTTCCTGGAATAATAATCTGGCTTTACAGCTTTTCTCATATTGTATTTTTGTCTTTCTGTCGCTGAGACTTAGCTAGACTAGAACAATTATTGTTCACGTATCATTTCTTCTTTTCAAAGTGTGCAAATCAGTATTTGTGAGTCATAAGAGCTACAAAATGCACATTTTGCAAATTAACCATAGATAATAGAACAAATATCTGGAACTCTATAGTTTTTAGTTTTGTATTCCTTCATTTGATATCATTAATAATGGTAGTTTTTTCCGTAATGATGGTTATGGTCTTTTGTACTAAGAAGCATCTTCTCTGTTCTTATACCTTTGATTTCACTCACCAGGCAACGAATTTTTTTTTAATTTTTTGTGGCCTACTGTACTTGTCACGCCATCCTTGTCTTCCTTCTAAACCTTTCATTCTTCATTTAAAATTCTGTTATTCTGTATTCAAACTCAAACCACTACTGCTGTTTATTTTTCTGAACTTCGCTCCCCAGGGACTTATCCAGTCCAAAACCCAATATCTACTGAAGTTAATGAAACAACAACAAAGTCTGCACATTTACAGAGCAAAGCACATTACTGATGTTGAACACATAAATGATAGTCACAGAGGGTGCTCTTAGTCATGTGGGAATCGACAACCTTCAAGGGTCTCCAGTTCATTTAGGATTTCAGATACAGTGTTTGTTTCTCTTTGTCTAACATAGTTGCTGCATTTCAAACAACTGAGGACATGGGAAGGTAAGTTTCCCACCTCATTATGTAGACAAAATATCTGGCTTTTCTTAAGGTCAGGTCAGATTTCTATTACTGGAAATACTTGACTGAAGACAGAGTCTGCAGGTTTGCTGCACAGTCCCGGTCAGGGACAGCGATTTCTGAACAGAAAGAGAAGCGATCTGCAGAGCTATTCACGGGCAATCTGGTTCGTAAGCAGAGGAGGTAGCAATGCCAAGGAGCAAGAGGACTGGAGACAATTTTTAACGGTGAGTCAATATCTAATTATGACTTAAATGTCCATTTTTACCAAAGCTGACCAAAACGCCTCAAATACAGCTCTGATCAATAAGATGTTCTATGATACTTACCATCTGAGAACATTATACTTCTTTCAGGAAAAAAAAAAAGTATGTATCTCTATATTTGTTTAATATGTAATTGTAAAACATCCCAGTCTTGACTACAGGCTGTCATTGCTACTGCAGTGGAGATATCCCACTTTAATCATAATCACTGTGCCACTGGCGGCAGATGAATGCAGAACTACAAGCTTCAGTTCCTTGTTGATTACCAGACTTTCAGTTCATTGCTTCCTCTTCTAGAAAACACTGAGATGCACAACCAGAATGTTATTATTCTGCATTGAATAGGCAGATTTATTATGCAGAGCATGAATGTACTTTAGATTTTTGCTACTGCTCAGCAAACATCCTGTAGGGCTATACAACTGGATATTAGGGAAAATGTTAAGTCAGCTCTTCGGAAACAACCTGGGGAGTACTTGCAGACTTACGGAGTTCAGTTTAGCAAGTGCTTTGCAGTTGTTAATAACAAATGTGTTACAATAACCATTCAAAAATTGCCAGTGGCCTTAGAGTAGTACCTTTGCTGTACTCAGATCCTATGTTTTAACATAACATTTTTGGCAAATTGTCTTCCTCCACATACCCAGAAATATTAACCTTTGAGAGAAATGCTCATGCCTTAGGTAACTTTATCTACAGAAGAACATGGTTACTGTGGTACATATACCCTAACCAGACTAACTGAGAATTAAAAAAAGCATTCAGCAGCACAGTATGTTACACGGGACCCTGAGTATCAACCCAGGTTTCTAAGCTATCTTAAAACTCACATCGCTTCGTTTTTATTGCAATTATTACTGGTGCTTACCAGAGTAGAATGAGTTCAGATGTGCCTACACTAGGTACAGCCACAGCACCGACTGCAGCACAGACCCATCCCAAGCACTGCTTTATAACACCTACCTGTACAGCTCCGTACCTGACATGACAGCTGGTTCTGCTCATTGCAGTGGGGAATGCCTCTGGATTACAATGTTGTTAGTATCTGCTAATATATTCCATTTAATCACACATAAAGGGTAAATAGGGAACGCTTACTGATGCCAAGATAACCATATCTTCTTCTAGTAAATAAGAAACAGTCACAGTCTGTTCATCCTCACTTTCCAGCCATACTGTTACATAATTATCTGGTCCCACCCGAGAAGATGGATGAGTCTGGAAAGGAAGATGCAGCTGATCAAATTAACTGAAAACCAGCTCCCAACTCAAATGTGATCTTTGTTGAAATTGTATGCCCCCCCAAAAAAACTGTTGTCACAACAAAGCCTGTTCTTTGATCTGAGTGAATCAAGTGTCTGGCCTAGAAGTAACCCTAGGTTGCACATCTCCTTAATTTTTTTCTCCTAGTAATATATTTATTGGCCCTGCTTTTTAATTTCTTTTATCACAGTTTACTGTCAGTCACTACAGAGTCTGCAGTCATTTAAAAGGTTTCTTTTTAAATGTTTTATATGATGCTGCATTTTGAATAACATTTAAATTTGTTCAGTTATGTACATCAGAAGGGGTATTTGTCTTTCTTGTCTTTAAAACTCCAACAATGTTGCCAAAACATGTCACTTTGAAGCTTTTTAGGTGACTGCATTTGAAAAATGTGTATAAGATTGATGTTGATGATTTATTCTTGAGTCTGAGCCAGTCATAACCATGAGGATGCTTTAATGTCAATCATCCTCTGTTTCTCTTGACCTTTAGGAACAGTTTCCACATGAGCTGGGAGCTCTCTGTCCTTCCCTTAGTGGAGCTGCCTAGCAGCAAATCTGCTTATCGACAGCTGCACTGCCAATGCACAAGGATGAACTCTGATTGCCCCCCTGCCCCTTTGCTGGCATCCTCTTTTGCAGGTAAGAAACAAGCCAGAAACTATAATTTGCTTGTTAAATTACAAAAAAATCATTAAATACATAAAAGCATATGTAGTTAAATAAATTATAGCTTGGTATCAATTTGTCCGAGAGCAAAACTGCAAATAAGGATTGCAGATTATTTGGAACCACTCACAGAACAATTACTGTACACTAGTAGTACTGAACAAAGGAAACTATTTTGATGTTTCCTGTAAGAATTCTGATCCACTGCAATGCAGGAACAACTTTCAGTATTGCTAACTCATAACAGCCCCTAATGCTTCCACAAATGAAATCCTGTAAAAGGCTACTATCATTAATCATTAGTTGTAAAATGCTATCAAGCAATTTAACCTACAGAATCAGCACACCATAGCAACCACAACATAGTTCAATCTCTGCAATAATGCATATTCAATTATCTAGCTCATCTTCTTCTGTCTTTATTATAATTGATAGTCAGGAACCGCTTAACTGCAGCTCTCCATAAAAATAAATAAATAAATATATAAATAAAGGAAAATTAAGAGATTGGCATGTGATCATTCCTACCCATAGGGCATATCAAAAGGTCGATATGTAATCTATATTTTTCAAATAAACTTTTGTTTTGAAACTGTTCTTCATGCACTGCTTTAGAACAAGTCCTCATACTGCAACCCCTACCAAATGTGGCAGACATGCAGATGTCCACGGAGATGTCTGTAGTATCACATTAAACAGTAACCGAGCGTGGGTGCAGACACCAGAGATAGCTGCCAGCACTTCCATTGTGGGGCAGCCTCACTGCCCCTGTATCCAGGACCACCTATTTTTCCCCACACAATGCTTGGGAATCGATCAGGGTTATCATAGGCCAGGAATAATTCCCATAGAGATTCTTCATTCAGCAGGCCTGTTTTGTAGCCTAAATGTGGCCAGATCATGCCATAAAGCTAGTCCTGACACTGTTTTGTGTACTGGTCAAGACAGATGTAGATGCAATGCATCCAAACAAAATCTGCGCTTTCAGGAGCAAGATCACTTCTTTAAAAAGTATGAGCCTATCTTAGAAATCTGAAGATACAGGTTAGCATGATAGTATGACCAGTATGATTTCATGGATCTTCTTTCATAGGATAAACTTGCATCAGCATAGAACGAGGTAATTTTATCCGGACATTGGAATATAAGAACATAAAATATAGAGCACGACACTGAAGATACATCCGATTAAGAATCTGTGTACATCAGCAATTTAGGGATGCCTGGAGAAAGAATATAGAATAAGACCATGGAGTATTTTTTCCTTCAGTACTTACCTTTCAGCTTCTAGCAACAAACAATTTAGGAATTTCCTGAGTTGGAGATGACACCCAGAAAGTTTTTTAATGAATTTCTGCTCTATGAGTTTGTTCAATGCCTTTCTACAATCCATTATACTTCCAGCTTCCCTAAAATCCCATCGCAATCCCACACGATTCAATCCTGCATTGTGTGAAAAGTGTGTAAGGGATCTGGGTTACAAATAAGGGTTGGGAAAGACAGAATGCATATTCGGCATTTCATGAACATTTGTCATTGCTATAGAGTTTTTAAAATAAATGGATGACCAAAAGTTTTGAACTTGATTGAACTAGCTTGATTGTTGCAGCTTTTAGACCCCTTTATCATAGAATCATAGAATCATAGAATCATAGAATCATAGAAT